>CM064490.1:4151962-4374462 GCA_032716605.1 Paralithodes platypus | reverse complement strand
ATGGTAGAAGACAGCACTGTTAGTCTTAGTAATTAGGAAGGTCAACCAATAAGGCAGGGCGGGTGCCCAACCCCGAAAGGAGTTGAAATAGGGGAGCTATCCCCTCGCCAAAGGCGGCTTTCTAGGGCCTTTCCTAGCTGATGCTGAGAGGATTGGGTTCTAGTCATGTGGTGATGGGCTGGTCTATCCGAGTGAGAACTGAGCGATCTCTGCCATACCCATAGCTTACTCTGACTGTTCCTTTTACTTATATATCTTCTAGATCTCAAGTGGCGGCGTCTTTTCCGTGGATTGACCTCCCTACTGCCAACCTAGAAGTTGGCAGATTGGGAGCCAAAGCGTCACATTTTTCCCTTGCCCCTCAACTTTCCCTTCATAATTGCTGAGGGGCACAGGGCCTTGGGTGGGGCTTTGGTTTCCCGGGCGTTTCCGCACCCTCCTCAGCTCCCTGCCTTGGAGTGGCTTCGGTCACCCGGGCTTTGTTAGTGGTAAGCAGGGAGGATTTTGTGGGGGCGCTCGTTTATGGCCTTGGCCTTGCTCGAGACCTTGGGGCTGTTCGGCCAGACAGCCTGGGGAACAACAACAACAACAACCAATAAGGCATTACAATAGTCCACACGTGATAGAACAATTGAGTCAACCAATGTTAGAAGACAGCACTGTTAGTCTTAGTAATTAGGAAGGTCAACCAATAAGGCATTACAATAGTCCACACGTGATAGAACAATTGAGTCAACCAATGGTAGAAGACAGCACTGTTAGTCTTAGTAATCACAAACTTGGGTATTAACCCTCCTGGCCCGGTTGTCATTTTAAAATGACACCACGAACTAAGGGCAGGAGCCCGGGTGTCATTTTAAAATCTGTAAGCTTGAAAGCCTATTCAGCTTGGTCTGAACGCTGTGCGTCCGACGCATGTAAACAAAGCCGATCGTTACGTCACCGCACCTCCGAAAACAAGAAAGAGAAGACTCGTTTGTTATTGTATGTCTGTATGTCGTTGTTTCAGTAGTGAAAAGATCGTCAGATTGCTAACATCGCCTGCAAGTGCTCTCCACTGAAATCGTCATCACAACTGAACCAGTTGACATAGAGAACTCTACTCAACGCCAGTCTACAGATTGGAAACCGCACTACATTTATAGATGCGTGGGAAATTTCTAGCAGTTAAACTAAACAAAAATACGGTAGCCTAGGCCTAGACGTTTTTTGGCCAGATCGCCCGGGTAGCCCACCCTGTCATTTTGAGAGCCTGCCCGGGCCAGGAGGGTTAAAGTGAATATGTTATGACAAGATACATAAGTGGAAAAAGTACAATAAGAATAAGTAGATAAATGGGTATTAAGTAATTATGTTGTGAGAAAATACACAACATAAGTGGAAAAGTACAATAAGAATAATGTGGAATAAATACAATATATATTGCCTAAGAGATACGTAATCGGAAAAGGAAAGAAAGATAAAAAAACAAATGAATTCAAGTGGGGCACGGAAACTAGTGCGTATATGGAGCGTCGATATTGTGACGTCATGAGCAGGGCGATGAGTAACTGAGTCATGGCGTCGGAAGACAGTTGACCGTGAGTAACGATAGCGGATGGAAGTGCTGACAGTGGAGTCAAGTCCTGGCCAGGCAGCAAGAAATGAGTCCGCACTCCAAGCTTATTAGTGCACTGGAATATAATCTGCTCCCCCCGCCCTGGACAATGAATTAAGTATTATCCGCCAACTCTGCCTGCAATACTCGGCATATGGAACTCTGCCGGTGATACAGCGAGGTAAGGCGACTACAAAGTGAGTTCAACAAGCGCTTGTTAAGAAACCGTCTCACTGAATACAAGTTTCTGATTTGGAGATTACAAATTTTGATGACCTGATCGATGTGATTCTCATAGTTCAATTTAGAGTTAAAGTATACACCAAGGTTTACAGTTAAAGTATACACCAAGGTTTACAGTTAAAGTATACTCCAAGGTTTACAGTTAAAGTATACTCCAAGGTTTACAGTTAAAGTATACACCAAGGTTTACAGTTAAAGTATACTCCAAGGTTTACAGTTAAAGTATACTCCAAGGTTTACAGTTAAAGTATACACCAAGGTTTACAGTTAAAGTATACACCAAGGTTTACAGTTAAAGTATACACCAAGGTTTACAGTTAAAGTATACACCAAGGTTTACAGTTAAAGTATACTCCAAGGTTTCACACTGAGCTTACTGGGTGAAGTTGAGAACCCACCTATATCCAGAGTCACTACATTGTCAGCATCATTTCCCCTTCTATTTTCCCTTATGATAATGATCTATGTTTTGTTCTCATTCAGTTTGAGTTTCCGCTTTGCCGTCCAGATCTTAATGTCGGACAATAAAGATTCCATTTTGGTCTTAGCATCATTAATGTTTTCTATCTTCACATACAACTGGGTGTCATCAGCGTAAAAGTGATAGGCAACACCATGAGCATCTAGCAAGGATGCCAAGCTGCTAGTGTAAACTATAAAGAGGATCGGTCCCAGAACCGATCCCTGAGGAACTCCAAACAACAGAGGGGCTAGGTCAGAGATGGTATGGCCAATCACCACACGCTGAAATCTATCTGATAAATATGATTTGAGGAGACAGAGTGCTCTTCCACGAACACCGTAAGAGTGCAGATCTTTCAACAGTAGGTCATGGTCCACTGTATCGAAGGCCGCAGAAAGATCCAACAAAACCAACGCCTTCCCGTTGCATGTGTTCTCCACCAAATAATTCTGAATCTTCCATAAAGAGGTCTCAGTTGAATGGTATTTCCTATATGCAGACTGAGCAAGAGGAACAGCTTTGTTCTGTTCAAGCAATGGTAACAATTGATCAAGTATGGCCAGCTCAATTATTTTTGAAAGAAATTACAAGTTTGAAACAGGTCGGTAATTTGACATATCCTCCGCATCAAGTCCAGGTTTCTTTAGAAGAGGCACCAATAGAGCTTGTTTCTCAGATTGAACAGTTACCCTCCATGAAGCATCTGTTTACAATTTTACAGATGAAGTCTGCGACATGCAGATAGACAAATGACATCTTGGATACATTAAAATGTAAAACTTGCAAACTAAACAAACCAAAATTGGGACAAGGACAATATAAAGTCAAATTAAATTATCAAAATCGCTATGTGGAAACAACGCTTACTAAAATGAAAATTATTAAATAAAAGAACACAATCCACCACATAGGGTGTACATCACTACATGAGCAAGTTAATCCGTTTCCCAAGCAAACTAATCGCACACATAACAACGCACTATCGTCACGTTAAAGGAAGTAGTCAAGTTTGGGAAGTCCTCAAGCTTGCAGAAAGTTATATTCGTGTCTCTAACATAACTAATAATTTCACTTGCGTCCACTGGATGCAATGATGAAAGGATACGATTAATTACATGTGGAGGTTGGAAATCCACCGAAAAGGATACGATTAATTACATGTGGAGGTTGGAAATCCACCGAAAAGGATACGATTAATTACATGTGGAGGTTGGAAATCCACCGAAAACTGGTCATTGATCAATGCGTTATCTAACTTATTTCTAATGTGTGTTATCTTAGTTAGTTATGTAAGAGCAGGTTAAGGGCAGGTATTTAGTTTGTTCCCTACGTTTTCATCAAGCTTAAAATTACACCCCCTAGACCCCCTTTCAAGATAAATTTGTACATTTTTCGGTAGAAAAATGGTCCGGCCGGTTGCTCTAAAAATTACAGGCTCGCTATCGCTCGCCAGGAAAAAAATGACACCTTAATGGCACGAAAGGCCTTAAAATTGAGAGAAATGGGGCAAAATGTCTTAAAATGTCCAAACTACTAGGGCGAACGTCTTAAAATCTCAAAAGCAATGGGGCTAAACATGAGGGAGAAAGGGGTCCAGAAAAAAATCCCTCGAGTGGAAACCTGCCCTTAACCAGACCACTGAGCTCCATACAGAACTCTCACAGGTCTGGCATAGGTCTCTTGGTGGTGGAACAACGATGTCGAAGCTGCAGTCTGAGAAAAGAATAATAATAAATATTGAAATTCATCTCAACTGCGGGAAATCCCGAACTGTAACAAATTCTACAGCACTAAGCAACGGAGGCTATAAAGGCTACGACAGCTCCTGAGAAAAGAAGAGATGTTTCAGAGTATGGCAGGAAGGTGGCAGCAAGGCAGAATACCTGTCCGCCAAACATAATATTATATGAAATGAATTAATGCATGTGATCCTCCCGGCATTGGAACCTGGGTTACCCACATACAGATCTTAAACACTCTAACCATTACACCATCAAGACAGTTAAAGGTTAAGTAATGTTAGAAAAGAGGTCTACAGGGCAAAGAAATAATAATGCAAAACTTGCAAAACAAATAAACCAAAACAGGCTTAATAAAATAACACAATCCACCACACAGGGTGTACAGTCGCGCTAATAAGTCATGTCTCGGCACCAATTATCTTTTGATCAATAATTGGTATCAGCAATATTTACACAGGATTTATTCTTTTTGAGTGACATATACAACCATGTTCCTTCACTTTCCCACCCTATTCAACATCTGACAGACATTAATACAACACAGAGTAAAGCCAAACGTAATGACAGCTGGGACATGACTTATTAGCGCGATTGTACATCACTACATGAGCAAGTTAATCTGTTTCCCAAGCAAACTGATCGCACATATAACAACGCACTATTGTCACGCTCAAGAGCGGTGCATACCCATGTGCGTGTGTGGAAACTGGAAAGGGAGTGGGCGTTAACTCAATTCAATGTAGCATCTGTCTATGCTGGGTACACCATGGGAGTAAGCGCTGTAGTAGAATTAACCCTCTATTGGCTGGCGGGTGCCCAACCCCGAAAAGGGTTGAAATAGGGGAGCTATCCCCCCGCCAAAGGCGGCTTTCTAGGGCCTTTCCTAGCTGATGCTGAGAGGATTGGGTTCTAGTCATGTGGTGATGGGCTGGTCTATTAGAGTGAGAACTGAGCAATCTCTGCCATACCCATAGCTTACTCTGACTGTTCCTTTTACTTATATATTTTCTAGATCTCAAGTGACGGCGTCTCTAACGTGGATTGACCTCCCAATCTACCAAGATTGGAAGCCAAAGCGTCACATTTTTCCCTTGCCCCTCAACTTTCCCTTCATAATTGCTGAGGGACACAGGGCCCTGGGTGGGGCTTTGGTTTCCCGGGCGTTTCCGCACCCTCCTCAGCTCCCCGCCATGGAGTGGCTTCGGTCACCCAGGCTTTATTGTGGTCGGCGGTGAGGGTTCTGTGGGGGCGCTCGGTTGTGGCCTTGGCCTTGCTCAGGGCCTTGGGGCTGTTCGGCCAGGCAGCTTGGGGAACAACAACAACAACCCTCTATTGGCGGCCCGCAACATAAGTCGAGTTAAATAAATTTGGACTATGTGGCGGCGCGCGACATAGGTCGTGTGGCAATTTCAGCACGTAATGTTGCTGAGAGAGAGAGACAAGTGGTGGCAGGAGAGTAGCGAGCGTATGACTGCTCCAGACCACTGCGGCGGGCCTACTGACACGAATCCCACCCTCCTCCACCCTCTCACACTCGCTACATACTGAAATGTATGGGGAAAGTACCGAATTACATGGTTTTTGCACTCGTGTTGCAAGAAAACTAGCGGTCATACAAGGATCGTTGTGGTGTCATTGGAAAGCTCTGTTTATGCCCTTTCAGGGATAGATGCTTGTTTTACGCTCTGGGTCTTATTTAGGCATGAAAATGATCACGTAAACACCCCTATTTTGGCTAAAAACACCCCGCTGGGCGGTACATATAAATAGACCGCCTAGCCCGCCAATAAGGTGTTAAGGGACACCTGCCGAAGGATAAGTCAGAAATAGAGAAATTTGAGTGCGTAGTGTGCAAAGGCGAGCTTGTGTTAAGTGATGATCCTGTAGCTGTGAATTTTGGAAATAAGTCATTGGAGCTGGTGAACAAGTTTTGTTACCTAGGAGATACCATCTCTGCCGGTGGTGGGGCCGAAGCTGTCACTGTTGCTAGAATTTGGTGTGGCTGGGGGAAGTTCAGAGAACTGCTGCCAATCCTGACCATGAAAAGAATGCCTCTCCCCCTGAAGGGAAAGGTGTATGCCTCATGTGTTAGAAGTGCAATTATGTATGCCTCAGAAACATGGGCCGTTAAAGTAGAGGATGTCAACAGAATGGAACGTAATGAGATGAGAATGGAGAGATGGATGTGTGGGGCCAGGCTACAGGATAGAATAACAAATGTTGAGCTGAGGAGACGTTTAGGTATAAAGAGTATTAGCGAGGAGATGCGTACAAGTAGACTGGGATGGTATGGACATGTGGAGAGAATGGATGAACAAAATTGGGTGAAAAAATGCAGGTCTGTGATTGTGGAGGGAGCTGCACCAAGGGGTGGACCGAGGAAGACCTGGGATCGGACTATACGGGCCGATCTCAAATCCAAGAACTTGACAAGTGAAGCAGCCCTTAACCCCTTATTGGCGGCGCTCAACTTAAGTCGTGCACCAATTTGCAGCAAGTTAGGAGCATTATTAAGGCTTTTAAAGGGTTAAAATCGAGTGCAAATGGCCAGGAGCGCAGCGGGCCAGACAGCCTACTCCCAGGGCTTACCGCCGCCCATTAACTCGTGTTCCCTGTGTTCTCGAGAGGCCGACAGTGTAGCCAGTAGTGAGCATGGCTCGGGAATATATACCGCTATACGCTAAACTCCCATGTTCGTGGCACCACTGCAAGAGAACCACGAGTGCTACGGAGCTCGTTCTGGTCTCATTTTGAAGCTTTTAGTGCCTAGTTTTTTGCTGAATAAATTTCTTTTCATGCAGATGCTTGATTGATCATTCAGGAGGGCCTGAAGAATATGCCCAAATGAGCCCAAAACACCCCGCTAGACAAGGGTTAACAGGGTTGCCTGGAACGCTGCCATTAGGACAAGAGACTGAAACTGCACTTATGTGTGGAACACTCAGTCTTAACATGTTATGTATGTATGTATATCCGTGAAAATACAGTAATAGAACTTTCCAATGACACCTGTATAATGTTATGTATGTATGTATATCCGTGAAAATACAGTAATAGAACTTTCCAATGACACCTGTATAATGTTATGTATGTATGTATATCCGTGAAAATACAGTAATAGAACTTTCCAATGACACCTGTATAATGTCTGGTTGTCTTAAAACCATCGGCCAAAATTGCTAAAAATAAGCGGTTTTCAGCGGTTTTCGCTATGTGTAACACTGCAATGGTTCTCTCGCACATCAGTTCGCACCCAGACTTGGTGGGCGGAGGATGAAGCCTTCCTGCACTGCCTGCAACAGCTTGCAGGCTATATAAAAGGTGGATTAGGCGCCCGTCACGCCGAAGTAATTGCGTTAAAATCTCACGCAAATAATGTTTTCGTTGATATAAACGTTTGGGAAGGATGTACTGTAGTATCCAGGCGTACGGTCGTCATGTTTACATAGGTCGTACGCTCACGGTTACGTTCCTGTCTATTTTGACGGCTGTTTTTTCTGTTATTAAGCTTTGTTTCCACATAGCGATTTTGGTTGCTTCTTTTGAGTTTGTCTTGTGTCGTCCCAGTTTTGGTTTGTTTATTTTGCAAGTTTTACATTATAATTTGCCCGCTGCTGGAGGACAATAAGTCATGGGGCGTTGGGAGGGGGGGGGGGGGGGGGCTATTACTGTATCCCACGGCAGTCAAAATAGATGGGAAAATGCTAGCGAGCGTGCCCAGTAGTGTAAACAACGCGACAGGCGGTACGCCCGAATGCGACATCCTTACCCAAGGGTTTTGAGTCATCAATTACAATTTTTTGTCAAGAGCCTACTGGGCTGACTATCAAGTTTGTAAATATTCTCCATTCATTTTGAAGATAACGTCCCGGACTTCCCATTTTGACTAATTCCTTGAACATGACGATGGTGCGTCGTTATGTGTGCGATCAGTTTGCTTGGGAACCATATTAACTTGCTCATGTAGTGATGTACACCCTATGTGGTGGATTGTGTTCTTTTATTTCAAGAATGTTATTTTATTAAGCGTTGTTTCCACACAGCGATGTTGATAAGTTCTTTTGCATTTATCTTGTGCCGTTCCAGTTTTTGTTTTTTTTATTTTGCAAGTTTTACTTTATAAAAAATAATTATTATAACTTACCTTATCATACTGACAGACCACCACATTATCAGTATCAAACATATCAGTGTTGTCATCTTCGCTAACGTCATCCTCACTGTTTAATGGTTCCTGTAGGGGAGAGAGAGAGTTAATATTGTTGATTTACTAATAGACCTGCTTTCTCCCTCATGCTTAGCCCCATAATAATAATAATAATAATAACAACAAACATATCCGTGTTGTCATCTTTGCTAACGGCGGCATCCTCACTGTTTAATGGTTCCTGTAAGAGAGAAAACCAGGGAGTTGACCCACTGAGCTAACCCAGGGCCCTGGGTGGGGCTTTGATATCCCGGGCGTTTCCGCACCCTCCTCAACTCCCCGCCATGGAGTGGCTTCGGTCACCCAGGCTTTATTGTGGTAGGCAGGGAGGGTTCTGTGGGGGCGCTCAGTTATGGCCTTGCTCGGGACCTTGGGGCTGTTCGGCCAGGCAGCTTGGGGAACAACAACAACCCAGCTAGTTATAAATAAATGTATCACCAGGGACCGGCAGGTTTTGAAAAAAAAAAAAAAATTCCAGAAACAATAGCGAATGGGTTAGGAATGAAGGAAAAACCACAAAAAAAACTATCAAAAAGGTCAAAAATTGTAGCCCCCGAAAGTCGATTTTAAAGTAAAAAATTGAAGGCAAAAACACCCAAAAACCATGTTTTTGCGTGCTCACGCGCACACGGTTGGACTTTGAGAGTTGTCAACCATCGGCATGGTTGCGTGGGATACTTGCACAGTTCCCATACAAATCTGAGCCCTCTAGGTGCCATAGGACCGGAGTAATTAACATTGACGACACGTCGTCGCTGGGGTTTAGCGTTACATACATTGCCGACGACACGTTGTCGTCGCTGGGGTTCAGTGGGTTAATATCATGGTTTTAGTTAGGTTGGTCATTGTATTGTATATACTCAGAAGTGGCCGACTCGAGACAGAGCTTGAACAGAAACAACATTTAAAGTTCCTATTCTCAGGGTCCGGGACCACTTTCGCGTTCCCTCGCCCCTTTCTCTGTCTGGCCGGCCGAGTAGGGGACTTTGGGATTTTGGCTGGGACGTAATGATTAATTCCCATTAGGTAAGGTGATCCCTGGTCTCTGGGTCTTCTCCTGGGCGATCTAGATGCGTGTGAATTGGTGTGTTCATTGTTATATATTTATTTATTTAATGTGGCCAAAATGGCTTCAGAGGCAAGATATAACAACCTTCCACCTCAAGAGATGGAGGAATACTGCCTCTCCCAGCCTGTGGGGGCTTGGATATAAGCTGAGAAGTGTTGCCAAGGTCTTAGAACAGTGCTCAATAGTCGTGGTACCAGTAGTTACAAGGATCGTACATTACTGACGGCTGGCATCCGTCGCTGGGACTGGGAAATGGTTTATCTACTAAAGGCTCTGCCGTCGCTGGGATCGTACGGGTTAAGCCACCATCCACCCTACAATTTTAAGACATTTTGCCCCATCCAGTTGTCTTAATACAACTGCTATTGTATCCATTCAGCCTTATTCACCCCATCCAGCTGACTAAGTTTTGTAGGCGAGCGATAGTGAGCCTAAATGGGACGAGACATCTTAAAATCCTAGGCTAAATGGGGTAAAACATCTAAAAACCGTAGGGTGAATGGGGCCAAACAAGCTTAATAATAATAATAATTTAAAAACAATGAATTATTAAATACACTCCATACTATAAATATCTTACATCTCCTGGACCATTCGCTTCTTCCTCTTTGTTTTCACCATGGAGGGACTTCTTATCATCATCCTTCTCCCTCATGTTTAGCATTTTGGTTTTCAGATTTCAAGATATATGGCGATTTTAAGACCTTTCACCTCATTTCGTTGTCAATATTAATACCTTTCGTCCCATTTAGGTGTCGATTTTTCCCAGGCGAGTGATAGCGAGCCTGTAATTTTAGAAGGAACCGGCCTTTGGCCGGGAAATTTTTCTACCGAAAAATGTACACATACATCTTGAGAGGGGGTCTATGGGGGGTGTTTTTTTAAAGGTTGATGAAGGTCTACGTTAGAAACTATAATATCGTAGGCTGAATGGGGCCGAATGGATAAAAAACAACTTAATAGTATCTTACATCTTCTGGCCCATCCGCTTCTTCCTCTTCTTCTTCACCATCGAGGGACTTTTTGTCATCTTCGTCGTCTTTGTCGTCGTCGTCATCGTCGTCGTCGTCCGATATCTCCGAAGAACTGTCCCCCGTCCCGTACGCACCGTCAACCTGTGGAGAAACAAATTGGTTACATTAAATCTTCTGCCTCGCCGATCTTCTTACGCTTCGTACCCGCGGACAAATGCAGTCAAAACAAAGCTGGCAACACGCCCAGTACACGGTGTCAAATCAGGGTCATTTTGTGCCAAGACTTGAATGAATATGAAATGAAATACAAGAAAATTAACATGGCATAGCATTGTTTTGGCCATTTTGTCACATTCAAACTAAACAAAAAACGTAAATATAAAAGTATATTTAGTATTAATGATTAACCCTTCCCGCCCGGTTGTCATTTTAAAAGGACACCGCGGAAGATGGGCAGGAACCCGGGTGTCCTTATATAGTCCGTAGTAAGCTTGAATGCCTATTCAGCTTGTTTTGAAAGCCGCGCAACCGACGTATGTAAACAAAGCCTGTCGGAGGCGACGCATGCACCTCTGGCAGCAAGCAGACGTCGGAGCTTTGTTGTTGTGTGGTCTGCAAAGACAGATTCAGTCTTGAAAAGTGTGTCACATTGCTAAAATTGCAGCAAAATGCGCTCCACGGAAATCGTCATCACAACTGAACCAGTTGACTTAGAGAGCTCTACTCAACGCCAGTCTACAGATTGGAAACCACAGTACGTTTAGACATGCGTGGGAATTTTCTAGCAGTTAAAATAAAGATACGGTAGCCTAGGCGTAGACGTATTTCGGCCATATCGCCCTGGTCTCAACAACGCCCTTAGGAGGGAGAGCCCGGGTCAGAAGGGTTAACTAAGTGGGAATAGGTCTCTCGTTTCACACCCTGCCTGCGGAATCGGCGCGGGTTGGGCGTTATGGCCTTATTTTCTTAATAGCTAAGCAATGGTAATAGGTAGAAAGACATACTTAATTGAAAAATTAAGTAAATATTGTTATCTCGATCCTGGTGTTGACCGGACACCGCTATGTCGTCGGGTTGTTGAGTTACGCGGCCGTCAATATTACACTCGCGGGAGTGTAAGAGGCCTACCAAGGTCCGTGGTGAAGGTTCAGTGTGGCGTATCAGAGGACAACCCAAGTGCGCGGGGGTTAATATATAAAATGCAGGATCTCCACACTTTGTTTCTTACAGTTTCTTACAGTAGATCCTCTGGAAAAAGGCAAACTATGCCTGTGTATCCAGCTCAGTACCAGTACTTGCACTGCTGCGGTCGTTCACGGTGTTGGCGGCGGCGGTAGCAGACGCAACATTTTTACTATTCTGTATTTTTGTTTTATAATCAAACTTCAAATCTTGTCTTCCCCATGCTTTATCAAGATTACTTTCAAACTCCCTTATTGATTCGGAATCGACTACATACTGGGGCAGTGCGTTCCACTCATTTACCACTCTATCACAAAATGAGTTCTTCGCCTTCTCAAGCCTATTTCTTTCTTTGTAAATTTTCTTAGAGTGTCCTCTCGTTCTTGTTCCCTCCCGCATCAAGAAGATACCTTCACACACATCCTCATCGTACTTTCCTGACACTATCTTAAAAGTCTCTATCATATCCCCTCTCTTTCTCCTATATGCCAGTGTCGGAAGTCCCAGTGTCCTCAACCTCTGCTCATAGCCCGCGTTCTTCAACGTTGGTACCAGCTTGCTAGCTCTTCTCTGCACTTTCTCCACTGCTTCTATATCCTTTACCATATATGGAGCCCACACCTGGTTTGCATATTCCAGGTGTGGCCTAACCAGCGCTGTATATAGATTCCTGAAGATTTCTTCGTCAAGTGACACAAATGTCCTCCTTATCAGCCCTACAATTCTATTGGCTTTGTTTATCTTTTCCGCTAAATGTTCTGAGAAATTTAACTTATTATCTATCACTACTCCTATATCCTTTTCTGCACTCACTTCCTCCATCGCTTCATACATACTGTATCCTACCTTGTCTATCTTGCTGGTCCCAATCCGCATGTACTTGCATTTTTTTGGATGAAAAGGCATTAACCAATGCTCAGACCATCCCTTCATGCCCTCCACATCTCCTTGAAGCAAACCCATATCTTCCTTACTCCTCACTCTTCTATACAGTTTAGTGTCATCCGCATACAGGTATACCTCACTTCCATTAGTTATAACTTCAGGCAAGTCGTTGATAAATATAACGTGTAAATGTGTAAATGACATTGAAAAGTTAGCAAAACAATATTATGAAGTCAAAAATCACAAAACCACCACATAGCATGTATATCGCTATTACAGTAAGTGAATGTGTTCCCAAGCAAACTATAGGTAGTGCCAGCCAAATTGACATTAATCTTTATCCCTTAATCCATCAGACCCGGCTATGTATTCCATCCATAGGGGAGGTGTGGTGGAGTGGTCTTGCCACTGGCCTGGTAATCCAAAGGTCCCGGGTTCAAATCCCGATGTATCAATGGGAAGATATTATTGGTATGGAATTTGTGCTGTACCTAGTATCAGTGCATTACCACAAGCCCACCGAAACGTCAATAAAATACCCTCATTGTTCCCTGATTAAATAGCACTGTATGAATATTCCCATATTCAAAATATGCTATAGGGGTGCAATGCCTGGTGAGTTATCTGTTCAACAGGTGGCGTTGTGTGTGTGTAAGTGTGAGAGTCCGAGTGTAGGGGGTGAGACAGTGAAGCACGGGAACGAGGTGGCTTCAGAGATGGGGTCGTTTCGGGCCATGAGTGAGCACCGTGCCTCATGTGAAGGCAAGATGGCAGGTGCTCGTTGTACTCTACGTGCTTCACATGTCTCACTCCCTAGACTGGAACAAGACCTCACGGGCTTCACTGTTCATTGTAAAGCGGTGAATGTTAAGGCTCTCAGCCTATGCCCGAGAGGAAGTAAGTTGGAATATAGAAAAAAAAAAAAAAAAAAAACGAAACCTGTGGGTTTTGGCCGAAAAACGTCTACGCCTAGGCTACCGTATCTTTGTTATTTTGACTGCTTCCGCATTCCCGCGCATCCTCAAGCGTAGATGTGTTTTGTACCTGTAGAATGGCATTGAGTAGAGCTCTCTAAGTCAACTGGTTCAGTTGTGATGACGATTTCAGTGGAGATCACTTTGTGGCGATATCAGCCACTTTACACTACTTTTCGCTACTTAACAAAAACATACAGGCACACACGAACAAGGACGCCTCTCCTTCTTGTGGTCGGAGATGCGCGGCATCGGTCCAGCCGGCTGTTGTTTACATGCGTCGGACGGACGCCTCGCACACCAAGCTTACAGGCTGCCAATAATACTTTATAAATATAAGAACACAATTAACAGAAGACAGACCATTTGTTTCCCAAGCAAACTAGTACCCTATTTTTGTTCCAGTTGATGGTAAATTGCCATGTTTCTATCTCTGTTACTCAGTTATAAGGTAGATTTTGTAGCCAAATATGATGCTAATTATGAAGACTTGGCATTAATACGACACACAGCCATAGTACAGTAGTTTCATAGATTTCCATTAAGAATCGAAAAATCAGCTATTAAGGGGAGGTTTTTAGTTTGGTCCCTAGATATCCTTCAAGCTTAAGATTACACCCCCTTGAGCCCCTTTCAAGATAAATTTGTAAATTTTTCGGTAGAAATATGCCGGTTCCTCTTAAATTACAGGCTCGCTATCGCTCGCCAGGATAAAATCGACACCTAAATGGCACGAAAGGTCTTAAAATTGACAGAAATGGGTTGAAAGTTCTTAAAATCGTCAAAATAATTAGAAAAACAATGGGGCTAAACATGAGGGAGAAAGGAGTCAAGAAAAAAATCCCTCAAGTGGAAATCTCCCTTAACCCCTTATTGGCGGCGCTCGACTTAAGTCGTGCACCAATTTGCAGCAAGTTAGGAGCATTATTAAGGCTTTTAAAGGGTTAAAATCGAGTGCAAATGGCCGGGAGAGCAGCGGGCCAGACAGCCGACTCCCAGGGCTTACCGCCGCCCATTAACTCATGTTCCCTGTGTTCTCGAGAGGCCGGCAGTGTAACCAGTAGTGAGCATAGCTGGGAAAAATATACCGATATATGCTAAACTCCCATGTTCGTGGCATCACTGCAAGAGAACCACGAGTGCTACGTAGCTCGTTCTGGTCTCATTTTGAAGCTTTTAGCGCCTAGTTTTTTGCTAAATAATGTTGTTTTCATGCAGATACTTGATTTATCATGCAGGAGGGCCTGAATATGCCCAAATGAGCCCAAAACACCCCGCTAGACACGGGTTAAGGGATTCAATTTACTATCAGCTGGGAAAAAATAGAGGAATTAGTCAAATGGGAAGTACAGTAATAAGTCGGAGTCACACGAGCCCTTTTTCGAGCAATTATGGTCTGGCAGCTTCAAAAATTACACTTTATCAGAATTCAACCGTCTAACATACTCTACCGTCAGTCTAGTTACCGATACCAGAGCGAAAAAGTCCCGAAATTATAAGAGAAAAAAATTGCTCGTGGAAAATTGACGTAAAAATAGCTTGTGTGACAACGGCTTCACACTGTAGTGTAAAACTTGGTAGGATGGCGTGGAGAAGTATATGGGTGAAGGTGGTGCTGGTTGGGAGGAGGGGCGACGACTGACTGAGGACAGAGGTGCATGGGGGTGTTTCGTCCGTGGCCACCCCTTCGAGGATCACGGCGTCAGGCAATAGATAGATAGATAGAAAACTTGCAAAATAAACAAATCAAAACAACACAATATAAAGACAAAAGAATTGATCAAAATAATTTCCAAGTGTACATTACCTGCGTCTCTTTTAATCTCTGTAGGACTAGAGCGTCGAGTGTGGATCTTTTGACGGAGATTGAGTGTTCTAGCGGAGTGTGAGGGGTGGTGGTGGTGGGTGATGGTGCGGTGGTTTTACTGGTTGATGGGAAGCTTAGCGGCTCATCACACGGTCCGTCAACCTAGGAAATATACATGTTCAGCACGGTACGGTATATACTTCACCACATGATATAAATACTGAGTAAAAACATACCCCAGATCCCCTTCAAACGAAAAAATTACCCCCAAACCCCTTAAAATAAATATACTATATATATATATATATATATATACAGTATATATATATACTTACCTCCTTCAGTGCAGGCGGTTATATAAAAAATACGGTCATCACTGCGGCACTTGTCGTATGACAATTGCCAAATTTCTGTCTTGAACAAGGGCTGGGAGGCAAGCGAGCGAGTCTAAGCAGCGCGGGACGGTCCCATCCACCGCCCCCCCGTGTCTGAGCCATCACTAGTGGCAGTGGGAGACATCTCCAACTCCCTTACAGACTTGGGAATAGCGGAAACCGAACTAGTTATTTTTTACCAATTTAGCATCACGTGTGCAATATCGTTGCACAGCAACCAGTGGTCGTATAGACATGATTCAGGTGTCATTGGAGAGGTCTATTCCTCTGCTTTAAGGGATATATCATTGAAATACGTTCTACAGAAATAAAAATGCCAAATATGCCAACACTGCCAAGTGGTTTTAGTATCCTACTGTACCTGTGTAGCATTAACTTGGCTGTATTGTTGTAGTTGGGGTGGAAGGGTGATCCCGTTTTCTTCAAGGGCCTGGTTCAATTTGCGCTGGATTATTTCCGCTGCACGACTGGCCTGAAAATATTAGAAAAGAGAATTTTTTAGCTGGATTATATTTGTATTTTAATAAAAAAAAATACATTTGTGGAATACTTGAGCCCATAGATAAAATGATCTTGCTCGGCAAATACAATATGTATGTACAGTACGTATATACAGTATATATGTACGTATACTGTATATGCATGTACGTATACTGTATATATATGTACGTATACTGTATATGCATGTACGTATACTGTATATATATGTACGTATACTGTATATGCATGAATACATACATACATACACATACTGTACACAAATTTAAAGATCGAGTGCTCCACACGAAGCGCAGTTCCGGTCGCACGTCCTATTGGCGGCGTTCCAGGCAACCCTGTTCAGAGCTGCCTCACTTGTCAGGTTCTTTGATTTACGATCAGACAGCAAAGTCCGATCCCACGTCTTTCTTGGTCCGCCCCTTGGTGCAGCTCCCTCCACGTTCATGGACTTGCATATTTTATGTACTGTGGCGCTAATAAGTCATGTCTCAGCTGTCATTACGTTTGGCTCGCTCTGTGCTGAATTGATGTCTGTCAGATGTTGAATAGGATGGATAAATGTAGGAACATGGTTATAAATCTCACTCGGAACAAATAAATCAAGTTGTTGTTGTTGTTGTTGTTGTTCCCTAAGCTGCCTGGCCGAACAGCCCCGAGTCCCTGAGGAAGGCCATGGCCACGATCGGGCTTTCCCACAGAGCTCTCATTGAGTGTAGATTGTGTTGTTGGCGTAAGTGGTTGTGTGAAATGCAGTCTTCTATGATGTGTTTAATGGTATGGGGTGCTGTGTTACATCCCGGGCACTCGGGCAGGCGTCGACAACGGAGTCATCCAGTCTCTTCTGATAGCTCAGGAGAGCTGGATGGTGTCCGCATCTCAGCCTGGCCAGGTGGACTCTGTCCTCGCGAGGAAGGGAGGATTCGGAAGGATGGATTTCGGTAGGTCGTGCATGCAGCTGCGTGTTGTCTGTGAGTGAGTGGATGGATCGGTGAGAGATATGAGTATGGATGTGCTTTTGGAAGTTGGTTCGGGGTGGGCAGGGAGGGAGAGAGGACAATAATTGTGTGTGATACCGTGTGCTGGGTGTTGTTTTGATATTTTTTGGTGTCTGTGGGTGTGTTGCCATGTAGTTTAGTGGGTGGTCTTGATTCGTGGAGGCTGCTGCCAGGAATTGAGTGCCTCTCGTGTCCAGATGGTCTTTGACTTTGAGGATTTTGGTTTCTTGATGTAGGTGATCTGTGGGTGAAGTAGCTGTGAAGCCTGTAATGATCTTCAGGGCTTTGTTTTGAATAGTATGTAAGGTCTTATGATGTGTTTCAGCTAGGTTAGAAGCCCAGGCTGGGCTTGCGTATTCCATCACTGATCTTATGTATTGTTTATATACTGTGGTGGTAGTTTCTTTGTTGTGTCCAAATTTTGTGTGAGCAAGTGACCTGAGGGCGTTAAGTCTGGGTGTCCGTTTCTTTTTAATGTTTGTGGTGTGCTGTTTGAATGTCATATGAGTATCATATGTTACTCCTAGGATTTTGGGTGTGTGTGTATGTGTTAGGGGTGTGTTGTTTATGGTGAGTTGAGGGATGTATTCGTGTTCTCCTGTCCAACTTGTGAGCAGGGTTGCGGTGGATTTGGCTGGGGCTAGATTAAGTCTGTTTGTAGTGCACCAACCATGTAGTGTGTTGAGATAGGGTTGAAGGAGATATGTTGCTCTTTTTGGGTCATGGTGTGTGCATGTGAGTGTTATGTCATCTGCATAGGAGGCTAAGTTTATTTGGGGCGTATTGGGTGTAGTTATATCGTGCATGTACAGATTGAAGAGTGCGGGCGATAGGACGGATCCTTGTGGGACTCCGTTTGGAAAGTTTCTGATTTTAGATGACTGACCGGCAAAAGATACGTGTGCACATCTGCCTGCTAGGAAGTTGGCCAGCCACCTTTTTGTGTTGTTGTGCATGTTTGTGTTGTAGATTTTGTTTGTTAGATTGTGGCGGGGGATGGCATCGAAGGCTTTACTAATGTCGAGTGTGGCTAATAGTGATCTGTGTGGTGGTCTAGCTGAATTGATGCCGTCGAAAGCTCTTTGTGTAAGGTCTGTGAGAAGAGTGTTTGTGGAGTGCAGTGGCCTAAAGCCATGTTGTGTTGGAGCTAGGGGTAGGTCAGGTGTAATTAGTTGTAATACTAGGCGTTCCATGACTTTGGAGGGGGAGCAAAGGAGTGTGATGGGGCGGTGTGAGGAGGGTAGCGTGGGGTCTTTGTTGGGTTTGGGGAAAGTGATGATGATACCATGCTTCCAAATGTCTGGTATTGTGTTGTGTGAATAGCTGTAGTTTGATATGTTAGTGAGTGCTTGTATGCCTTGTGGTCCCAGGTGTCTGAGGTGTATGTTGCTTATGTTGTCTAGGCCACAGGCGGGTGAGTGCTTGAGATTGTTGATGATATGCTTTGTCTGGTGATTGGTGAAGGGTGTATAGTCAGGGTCTGTGGGGAATTGTCTCTTACGTCGGATGACACGTCGGTCGTCTTTGTGAGGTTTTAGGTGGCTGACATGTGAGAAGTGATTGATGAGAGTGTTTGCTTGTTGTTTACATGAAGGAGTAGAGTCTGTTGTTGTGATTGCAGCATGTGATTGTGTTGTGTTGCTGTTGGAAAGTGTGATGCTGTTTAGTGTTTTGTAGAGTTTTTTGGGGTTTGTTTTGTGATCAAGTGTTTGTAGGAAGTTATTCCAATTTAGTTTTTGTTGTTCTTGTATTTTGTTGTTAGTTTATGTGGTGTTGTAGTGTGATAAAGATACAAATATTGACCAATATTTATAATCCATTATTAATATTTCAATGATCAAGTCCCCTTCTACCCCATCCCCTCTGCTCTTCTCCACTCCTCACGGGCCTAATCAGTGCTTTCCCAGCAGGCCAGAGTATCTTCACCATCGTCAATTATAATAAGGTACGGGAAAATATTATGGAAGCACAAGCGGGTACGAGCACTTAAAAAGGTTAAGGGGAGATTTCCACCTGAAGGAGTTTTTTCTGGACCCCTTTCTCCCTCATGTTTAGCCCCATTGCTTTTGAGATTTTAAGACGTTCGCCCCAATAGTTTGGAGATTTTAAGAACTCTCGCCCCATTTCTGTCAATTTTAAGACCTTTCGTGCCATTTAGGTGTGCCATTTTCCTGGCGAGCGATAGCGAGCCTGTAATTTAAGAGGAACCGGCCTTAGGCCGGGACATTTTTCTACCGAAAAATGTACAAATTTATCTTGAAAGGGGATATAGGGAGAGTAATTTTAAGCTTGATGGAAATCTAGGGAACCAACTAAAAACCTCCCCTTAAGAAACACTGCTCTGAGGGATAAGCACTTTTCCCAGTAACTATAAAGATACCAATAACACTTGTTGAGCAAAAACCACTGGAATCAATGACAACACTTAATACCCCCGATCGTACCACGGAAAATTTATTTGCAGACGCCCCAGTGAGTCATCCAGGATGCCTGTGCTGCCCAGGGTGTCCAACGGGATTTTGTTTTGTTTGACGACTTGAATGAATATGAGAAGGCATGCAAGAAATGCAAGAGGGACAGAGGGGGAGAGGTAGACCGAATATGAGGTGGAAGGATGGAGTGAGGAAGTACATGAACGAAGGCGGTGCTGGTTGGGGGGAGGGGCGTCGACTGACTGGGGACAGAGGTGCATGGGGGCGGTTCGTTTGTGGCCACCCCTTCGGGGATCACGGCGTCAGGCAATAGATAGATAGATAGATAGATGCAAGAAAATGATCATGAAATAACATTACTTCGGCCGGTCTCTTACTTTAACAGGCATAATTTGAACTATAGACCACAATTTTATCTTTGCATTACCAATACAGTAGGTACTCCAATTTTGCGAGAAATTGGTGGACGTTGCAGGCCGCTAAAGTGGAATTGGCTAAAGTGGAATTGGCAAAATTAGATTAACTAACCTTATGGGGAAAAATGAATATGGTCGACATGTCATCAGTGACGGGTCAATGTTTGGTTATTTCCGTCATTTACTGTACAGTATTGGCTTTGTTTGTACACACATAAAGTACATGTAATTATACATACATACTGTACATGTAATTATACATACACATACAGTACATGTAATTATACATACATGTACATGTAATTATACATACATGTACATGTAATTATACATACATGTACATGTAATTATACATACATGTACATGTAATTATACATACCACAATAAAGAAAAATACAGAAAAACATCAGACATTATCCTTGAGAAAATAAAATAAAATGAGCAATTGACCATTTACCTAGACTCCAAAGATGGCTGGGCTTGCGGGGATGGAGGGAGGGTGTCCGAGGCTTGGGTAGCCCGGCCACCGCTCCCCCCGAAAACTAGTGCGGAGAGCCCCACTTTCTTACGGCGCCACCCGCAAAACTAGAGTTACATCGCAATATTAGGTTTTCGTCAAAAATTGGTTAGTGGGGTCTCGGTCGCAAAATTGGTGTTTCGCAAAATCAGAACACGCAAAATTGGAGTAAGTATTGTAATACTAAAAATAATAGATTGCCAATTTGTTTGACACCCTGGTACTGCTTATTAAGGAGAGGTATTTAGTTTATTCCCTAGACCTCCATCAAGCTTAAAATTAAACCTTCTTGACCCCCTTTCAAGATAAATTTGTACATTTTTCGGTAGAAAAATGTCCCGGCCGAAGGCCGATTCCTCTTAAGTTACAGGCTCGCTATCGCTCGCCAGGAAAAAGTAGACACCTAAATGGCACGAAAAGTCTTAAAATTGACAGAAATGGGGCGAAAGTTATTGAAATCGCCAAACTAATGGGGCAAACGTCTTAAAATCTCAAAAGCAATGGGGCTAAACATGAGGGAGAAGGAAGTTCGAAGAAAAAAATCCCTCAAGTGGAAACCTCCCCTTAACCCTATTGATGCCAAGGACATTAGGACTTCAAATAACGATAAAATGTTAGCGTACCTCGAGAGCAAACGTCTGAGCGGCCGTGTGTGAACTAAGGATGGCTTGTAGCTGTTGACCGGCCACCCCGTTAGCCAGAGCCGTGGATGGTACGTGGATGGTTATGGTCTTGGGTACACCGCCCGCCTGTTGGGCTGGTACCGTGATCTGTACCGGTACTAGGTTCGTCACCACCGTACCAGCGCCTGCAATACAGAAATAGAGTTAGTAAGTAGAGAGAAGAGAGTTGGATGTCATGGAGATGTATTTTTTTACCTATTTGTAGTTTACAGGAGTTTAACCTATCTAGGGGAGACAACCTTATAAAAATCTGGGTGGATGGGACTCGTCAGCCTTGGTCGGCAACCTGTCTAGGGGATGATAACCTGATACAAATCCGTACTGCTTACCGAAGGGTAAGGCAGGTTAGTGGATGGACTAGCCGAACACCACTGTAGAAAAATAGTGCTAACAAGATACACAGAGGGCCTCGGAGCCGGACGGATCCTAAATTGAGTGGTCAATCCTGTAAGTCCTTCATTAAACTGGCTCGGGTTGTCCCTCTTACAGGGAATAAGTCCTCTTGGGGGCATTCTGTGTATGGCCACCCTCATTAAGGGGAGTAAGGCGTCTGGCAATAGATAGATAGATAGAAGGGGAGGTTTTTAGTTTGGTCCCTAGATATCCATTAAGCTTAAGATTACACCCCCTTGAACCCCTTTCAAGATAAATGTGTACATTTTTCGGTAGAAAAATGTCGCCTCTACATGCAATGTACAGTCGCGCTAATAAGTCATGTCCCAGCTGTCATTACGTTTGGCTCTCTCTGTGCTGTATTTATGTCTGTCAGATGTTGAAAAGGGTGGGTCAGTGTAGGAATATGTTTGCATATTTCACTCCACATGAAGAAATCAAGCTTAGATATTACAGATACCAATTATTGATCAAAACATAGTTGGTGCCGAGACATGACTTATTAGCGTGACTGTACTATACATACCAGTGCATACACCTTTATGGGGGGGGGTCACCTGCTGTTGTTCTGTCCTTTTCTATCTTTCTCTGGCTTGTATCCATTTGGCCCCATTTAGCCTACTGTTTTAAGACGTTTATCCCCATCCAGGTGTCAATTTTTTACTGGTGAGCAGTAGCGAGCCAGCATATTTTTATATTATTTTTGTTTGACAGCAGGCTAAATTTGTACATTTTTCGATAGAAAAATTTCTCCGGCGAAGCCGGATTTCTTCATATAATGCTGGCTCGCTATCGCTCGCCAGGAAGAAATCGACACCTAGATGGGGATAAACGTCTTACAATAGTTGGCTGAATGGGGCCGAATGGATACAAGCCAGAGAAAAGGACAGAAATAAAAAAAAGCAGGTCACCCCCCTTAACCCTCTGTTCCCGGAAGGGCTCTTGAACGCCCATAAAAAAGCATACACGAGCTGCCCGGAAGAGTTCTTAAACACCCATGAGGTCAAAGCCTGTGAGCTTGGTGTGCGAGGCGTCGGTCCGACGCATGTAAACAACAGCCGGCTGGACCGACGCCCCGCATCTCCGGCCACAAGAAGGAGTGCGTCGCTTGTTCGTGTGTGCCTGTATGTTGTTGTTAAGTATCGAAAAGTAGTGTAAAGTGGCTGTTTTTGCCATAAAGTTATCTCCAATGAAATCATCATCACAGCTCAACCAGTTGACTTAGAGAGCTCTACTTAACGCCATTCTACAGGTAAATAACACGGCTACGCTTGGAGATGCGTGGGAATGCGGGAAGCAGTCAGAATAACAAAGATACGGTAGCCTAGGCGTAGACGTTTTTCGGCCAAAACACCCGGGTTTCGGGGAATATTTATGTAATGCGTAGCCGGGGCTGGAGGGTTAAAGACCATTTGGTTCACTACAAAAACAATGCACTCCCAGTATTTGAGCCTAGGTCGTACCAGCCCCCTTCCGCGTATACGTGGACACTAATTATCATAGCTTGCAATGGGAAATAAAAAAAAATTTGAAATGGAAAAACTTAAGTTAATGTGAGCGCTCGTGAATCCATTTGGAGAATTGGCGCTCGAGCAAATAAAATACCAGCCTATTATTATTATTATTATTATTATTATTATTATTATTATTATTAGGTCGTACCAGGCTCACCTATCTTAGACCCTCATTTCCCCCCAAATAGGCAACATCCAATAAATACATATTATTTGAGAATATTATTATCATTATTATTCAGTACTGTACTTTACTCATAATCAGGGCTGGGGTCAATTCATTTTTGTCAATTCAATTCCAATTCAGAATAAAATTTGAATCGATCAATTCCAATTCAATTCATTCGTAAACAAATAATCACCAATTCCAATTCATCATGCCAACCATACACCAACAGGGCAGGGCAAGCAGGGTTACCAAATTAAGACACATAATACAACTAGATTCGTTCTCTAAAGTCGCTAGAAGGCTTATAGATAGTAAATACAGGCCCAAAACCACTATATTTTACTGCTCATTTGAAAATACTGTAACTTAATTATTGTACATTAACCCCTCAGACCCGGTTGGGCTCTGGGGCATCCATAAAAAACACCCCCGTGGATCCCGGAAGGGAGCTGAGGCTCCGGCAGCTTGAAAGCCTGTAAGCTTGGTGTGCGAGGCGTCCGTCCGACGGATGTAAACAACAGCCGGCTGGACCGACGCTGCGCATCTCCTACCACAAGAAGGAGTGCGTCGCTTGTTCGTGTGTGCCTGTATATTATTGTTAAGTAGTGAAAAGTTGTTGTTGTTGTTCCCCAAGCTGCCTGGCCGAACAGCCCCAAGGCCCCGAGTAAGGCCAAGGCCATAAACGAGCGCCCCCACAGAACCCTCCCTGCCGACCACAATAAAGCCTGGGTGACCGAAGCCACTCCATGGCGGGGAGCTGAGAGGGTGCGTAAACGCCCGGGAAACCAAAGCCCCACCCAGGGCCCTGTGCCCCTCACCAATTATGAAGAGAAAGTTGAGGGGCAAAGGAATAATGTGACGCTTTAGCTTCCAATCTTGGTAGATTGGGAGGTCAATCCACGGAAGAGACGCCGTCACTTGAGATCTAGAAAATATATAAGTAAAAGGAACAGTCAGAGTAAGCTATGGGTATGGCAGAGATCGCTCAGGTCTCACTCTGATAGACCAGCCCATCGCCATAGTAGTGAAAAGTAGTGTAAAGTGGCTGATTTTCCCGCAGTTATCTCCACTGAAATTGTCATCACAACTGAACCAGTTGAACCAGTATACTGTATTGCGATTTTATAAAGGCCTTCGATAAGGTCCCACATAAAAGGTTAATAGAGAAAGTTAGAAGCTATAATATAGGGGAGAAATGTGTGAAATGGATAGAAGCCTTCCTGAAAGATCGGAGACAGAGGGTACTGGTGAATGGAATAGGCTCGGGGTGGAGGGAAATTACAAGTGGGGTACCTCAGGGATCTGTGTTGGGACCACTGCTGTTCGTTATATTTATCAACGACTTGCCTGAAGTTATAACTAATGGAAGTGAGGTATACCTGTATGCGGATGACACTAAGCTGTATAGAAGAGTGAGGAGTAAGGAAGATGTGGGTTTGCTTCAAGGAGATGTGGAGGGCATGAAGGGATGGTCTGAGCATTGGTTAATGCCTTTTCATCCAAAAAAATGCAAGTACATGCGGATTGGGACCAGCAAGATAGACAAGGTAGGATACAGTATGTATGAAGCAATGGAGGAAGTGAATGCAGAAAAGGATATAGGAGTAGTGATAGACAATAAGTTAAATTTCTCAGAACATTTAGCGGAAAAGATAAATAAAGCCAATAGAATTGTAGGGCTGATAAGGACATTTGTGTCACTTGACGAAGAAATCTTCAGGAATCTCTATACAGCGCTGGTTAGGCCGCACCTGGAATATGCAAACCAGGTGTGGGCTCCATATATGGTAAAGGATATAGAAGCAGTGGAGAAAGTGCAGAGGAGAGCTAGCAAGCTGGTACCAACGTTGAAGAACGCGGGCTATGAACAGAGGTTGAGGACACTGGGGCTTCCGACACTGGCATATAGGAGAAAGAGAGGGGATATGATAGAGACTTTTAAGATAGTGTCAGGAAAGTACGATGAGGATGTGTGTGAAGGTATCTTCTTGATGCGGGAGGGAACAAGAACGAGAGGACACTAAGAAAATTTACAAAGAAAGAAATAGGCTTGAGAAGGCAAAGAACTCATTTTGTGATAGAGTGGTAAATGAGTGGAACGCACTGCCCCAGTATGTAGTCGATTCCGAATCAATAAGGGAGTTTGAAAGTAATCTTGATAAAGCATGGGGAAGACAAGATTTGAAGTTTGATTATAAAACAAAAATACAGAATAGTAAAAATGTTGCGTCTGCTACCGCCGCCGCCAACACCGTGAACGACCCCAGCAGTGCAAGTACTGGTACTGAGCTGGATACACAGGCATAGTTTGCCTTTTTCCAGAGGATCTACTGTAAGAAACTACTGTATGTATAGCAGCTGCAGTTCCCAGGGGAGGAGCCCAGTACTGAGATATCCAGAACCATAACAAAGAGGATTAAGGGGGATGACCTGCTTTTGGTTATTTCTGTCCTTTTCTCTCTTTCTCTGGCTTGTATCCATTCGGCCCCATTCAGCCAACTATTTTAAGAAGTTTATCCCCATCTAGGTGTCGATTTCTTCCTGGCGAGCGATAGCGAGCCAGCATTTTATTTAGAAATCCGGCTTCGCCGGAGACATTTATCTATCGAAAAATGTACAAATTTAGCCTGCTGTCAAACAAAAATAAAAAATATGCTGGCTGGCTACCGCTCACCACTAAAAAATTTACACCTGGATGGGGATAAACGTCTTAAAACAGTAGGCTGAATGGGGCCAAATGGATACAAGCCAGAGAAAGATAGAAAAGGCCAGAACCAAAAGAGGTGACCCCCCTTAAGATCGACGGTGGTATAGGATGGGTTAATAGCATTGGATTGGTACGGTACTGTTTATGTGGAGTTTATCCACTTTGGGGGCTTGGGGGCCGGCGACTGGGGCTTGATGGGGGATGGTTGTGGTCATTTTGACTAATTTTGAGTAGTTTTTCATTCCTCGTTCTATGTTTTTCCCTTCTATTCTTATTCTGTCCCATTCGGTTGTCCTCGGGCAGCCTGTATCTCGTGTCTCCCTGGCCTGGCTAGGTAACAGACTCCTGACCTGATTTGTCTCTTCGGTTGCTGATGTGGCCGGACTGGCTGGATTCCCTTCGGTACTGCAATTTTTGCTTCTCGGTGTGATTTTTTCTACCTTCGACCTGATCTTTCATTCTTCGCCCTGATCACTTCTTGGTTGGTGTTGCGGTGTAGCAGTTCTTGCCTCATCCTTCAGCCCTGCCCTATAAGAGCTCTGATGTGGAGCTCATGTGGTCCGGCTGAACTGGTGAAATGGCGAGAAATGTCTGCGTGTCTTCACCTTCCTCGATTTGTTCCCCTCCTGCCCTTCCCTCTCTATCTTGACTCGTTTAGTTATATATCTTGATCGAATCCTTCGGGCCAGCCCTATGAGAGTTCTTTTGTGGAGCTCAGTGGTCTGGTTAAACTAATACAGTATTAAAAAAACAAATGTTCCCCAGACTGTCTGGCTGAACAGTCCTGAGTCCGGTTGACCGAAGACGCTCCAGATGCTTGGGCCGCCGAAGGGTCCAGAGTGAGATGAGATCTGTCTCTGAGAGGGCAGCGGGGGAGGGGATCATCAGCCCACAGGCTTGCACCCCCGGGCCAATACCCCCACCGTCCACTAGCAATGCTACTCAATCCTCGCTACTGGAAAAACTTAAAATTGACCACAAGGGTAGGAACTGACAAAGAAATAGGGAGAAAGATCTTAAAATCTCATAACTAACGGGTCAAAAACTGATAAATTACTGTGACTTACTTTGTGACTGTTGTCCCCCTGATGGCTGCTGCTGCTGCTGTTGTTGTTGTTGTTGTTGTTGTTGTTCCCGCTGTTGACTCTGTGACGACTGTTGCTGTGTGGTGGTGCTGCTGCTGTGGTGGTTCTGGTTCTGGTTCTGGTGGTGGTGGGAGGTGGCAGCAGTCGCCCCCCCTCCTCCCCCGGACGCTGTGGCCGACCCGGGCTCCGAGCTATCGATGACGTTGGCCCGCGTCAGTTTCTGTTCCCATAATTGGCGTAGTTCCCCCAGGACCTGCTCGTCCAAACCCTCGTCCAGGAAGAACTCGCGGACGCCGGAGATTACGTCCTCGATCACTCCGTTGTACACCTTGTTCTGTTGATGGGTAGGGTTCTGGGTTAGCTATAAGATCAAGGGAGGGTTCTGGGTTAACTATAACATCAAGGGAGGGTTCTGAGTTAGCTATAACATCAAGGGAGGGTTCTGGGTTAGCTATAAGATCAAGGGAGGGTTCTGGGTTAGCTATAAGATCAAGGGAGGGTTCTGGGTTAGCTATAAGATCAAGGGAGGGTTCTGGGTTAGCTATAACATCAAGGGAGGGTTCTGGGTTAGCTATAAGATCAAGGGAGGGTTCTGGGTTAGCTATAACATCAAGGGAGGGTTCTGGGTTAGCTATAAGATCCAGGGAGGGTTCTGGGTTAGCTATAACATCAAGGGAGGGTTCTGGGTTAGCTATAAGATCAAGGGAGGGTTCTGGGTTAGCTATAACATCAAGGGAGGGTTCTGGGTTAGCTATAAGATCCAGGGAGGGTTCTGGGTTAGCTATAACATCAAGGGAGGGTTCTGGGTTAGCTATAAGATCCAGGGAGGGTTCTGGGTTAGCTATAACATCAAGGGAGGGTTCTGGGTTAGCTATAAGATCCAGGGAGGGTTCTGGGTTAGCTACAAGATCAAGGGTAGGGTTCTGGGTTAGCTACAAGATCAAGGGTAGGGTTCTGGGTTAGCTACAAGATCAAGGGGAGGGTTCTGGGTTAGCTATAACATTAAGGGAGGGTTCTGGGTTAGCTATAAGATCAAGGGAGGGTTCTGGGTTAGCTATAACATCAAGGGAGGGTTCTGGGTTAGCTATAAGATCCAGGGAGGGTTCTGGGTTAGCTATAAGATCAAGGGAGGGTTCTGGGTTAGCTATAACATCAAGGGAGGGTTCTGGGTTAGCTATAAGATCCAGGGAGGGTTCTGGGTTAGCTATAACATCAAGGGAGGGTTCTGGGTTAGCTATAAGATCCAGGGAGGGTTCTGGGTTAGCTATAAGATCCAGGGAGGGTTCTGGGTTAGCTATAACATCAAGGGAGGGTTCTGGGTTAGCTATAAGATCCAGGGAGGGTTCTGGGTTAGCTATAAGATCAAGGGAGGGTTCTGGGTTAGCTATAACATCAAGGGAGGGTTCTGAGTTAGCTATAACATCAAGGGAGGGTTCTGAGTCAGCTATAACATCAAGGGAGGGTTCTGGGTTAGCTATAACATCAAGGGAGGGTTCTGGGTTAGCTATAACATCAAGGGAGGGTTCTGGGTTAGCTATAACATCAAGGGAGGGTTCTGGGTTAGCTATAACATCAAGGGAGGGTTCTGAGTCAGCTATTAAGATCAGGTAAGGTATACAGTATTGGGAGGGTTCTGGGTTAGCTATAACATCAAGGGAGGGTTCTGAGTTAGCTATAACATCAAGGGAGGGTTCTAGGTTAGCTATAACATCAAGGGAGGGTTCTGAGTCAGCTATTAAGATCAGGTAAGGTATACAGTATTGGGAGGGTTCTGGGTTAGCTATAACATCAAGGGAGGGTTCTGAGTTAGCTATAACATCAAGGGAGGGTTCTGGGTTAGCTATAACATCAAGGGAGGGTTCTGGGTTAGCTATAACATCAAGGGAGGGTTCTGAGTTAGCTATTAAGATCAGGTAAGGTATACAGTATTGGGAGGGTTCTGGGTTAGCTATAACATCAAGGGAGGGTTCTGAGTTAGCTATAACATCAAGGGAGGGTTCTGAGTTAGCTATAACATCAAGGGAGGGTTCTGAGTTAGCTATAACATCAAGGGAGGGTTCTGGGTTAGCTATAAGATCAAGGGAGGGTTCTGGGTTAGCTATAACATCAAGGGAGGGTTCTGGGTTAGCTATAACATCAAGGGAGGGTTCTGGGTTAGCTATTAAGATCAGGTAAGGTATACAGTATTGGGAGGGTTCTGGGTTAGCTATAACATCAAGGGAGGGTTCTGGGTTAGCTATAACATCAAGGGAGGGTTCTGGGTTAGCTATAACATCAAGGGAGGGTTCTGGGTTAGCTATAACATCAAGGGAGGGTTCTGGGTTAGCTATAACATCAAGGGAGGGTTCTGAGTTAGCTATTAAGATCAGGTAAGGTATACAGTATTGGGAGGGTTCTGGGTTAGCTATAACATCAAGGGAGGGTTCTGGGTTAGCTATAACATCAAGGGAGGGTTCTGAGTTAGCTATTAAGATCAGGTAAGGTATACAGTATTGGGAGGGTTCTGGGTTAGCTATAACATCAAGGGAGGGTTCTGGGTTAGCTATAACATCAAGGGAGGGTTCTGGGTTAGCTATAACATCAAGGGAGGGTTCTGGGTTAGCTATAACATCAAGGGAGGGTTCTGAGTTAGCTATTAAGATCAGGTAAGGTATACAGTATTGGGAGGGTTCTGGGTTAGCTATAACATCAAGGGAGGGTTCTGGGTTAGCTATAACATCAAGGGAGGGTTCTGGGTTAGCTATAACATCAAGGGAGGGTTCTGAGTTAGCTATTAAGATCAGGTAAGGTATACAGTATTGGGAGGGTTCTGGGTTAGCTATAACATCAAGGGAGGGTTCTGGGTTAGCTATAACATCAAGGGAGGGTTCTGGGTTAGCTATAAGATCACGTCCTCAATCACCCCGTTGTACACCTTCAGCTGTTGAAAATATATAATCGTTAGTTTGTTAAATTAGGACTTCAGAGGCTATCAACCGTTCTGGATTATTAAGTCAGCACACTGTAAGTCTTGAATAGCGTCAGGACTGGTGCCCCTTTTCGGGAACTCCAGTCCTTTACGAGGATAATATTAGGTAGAGGATGCCAAACCTCACTCCGGATATGACCAACCCTTACCCATCTCTGATTTTGTTTGACACCAAGAAAAAAAATAATAATCTATTTATCTATTGCCTGATGCCATGATCCCCAAAGGGGTGGCCATGAACGAACCGCCCCCAGTCAGTCGACGCCCCTCCTCCCAACCAGCACCGCCTTCATTCATTTACTTCCTCACTCCATCCTTCCACCTCTCCTTCGGTCTACCTCTCCCTCTCTGTCCCTCCACCTCGCTCTCGTACACCCTCTTAGTCATTCTCTCGCTTCCCATACGTTCCATATGGCCGAACCATCTCAAGTTGTTCCTTTTCACACTTTCCAGCACATCTAGCTCCTTCTTACTTCCTCATTCGTCTGTCTATCCCTCCATGTAACTCCGCACACACTTCTCAAGTAGCTCATTTCCACCGCTCTCACTCTTGGTAATAATAAAATAGAATTAAATAAAAATTAAAAATTAAAATAGGAAAAGTGGGGATTGGGCCTGAGCATATAGACCATAGTTAACCCCATATGGTTCGAGGGAAGTCTTTTTGGACGTCTGTGTTCGCTCCATTTGTTCTGAGATCCCCAAACACAGTATCAGTACCAACCCAGTACAGTATATCCCTGGGCAGGGTGTAGAACTAATAGTCCTGGAGCCAAGGGGTGTTTGCATGCATGAATGGGCCAGAAAATCACCCGCTTGATTTAGTTAGAGGGTCCACTGGGACACCTTTTTAGCGAGGGTAGACATCCCGAAACCCGGTAGTTATCGTGTTATTCTGGGTTTTCGCTGAATTTAATTAAATCAAAATAACTCCTTTTGGTTACATAAATTGCAATAACTCGGCAATGAAATGGTCTACAGAGCTCTTTCACCACTCAAAATAAAGCTTAAAGAATTATCTATTCAATGGATACAAACACAATAAGATTGGTCAATACCCAAGGTCACAAGAGGTCAAAGTATGACCTTTTCTGATGAGGAACTAAAATTTATGACTTTTCAAAATTAAATATTTGTGAAAAATAGGTAAATGGATTGAACGTTTAATGCTTTTATATTCTGGTTAGGTACACCATAGGCAAGTTTTTGAAATTAGTTGGAAAAGTTGATTACGTATTTTAACCCCTGTGTAGCAATCAATAAAAGGTATATACTGTATACCTTATCAACGTACTGAAGCATAACAGATATATGCCGTAATTTGTATTCTTTAGGATTGCAATAGGAATGCAAAAATTAGTTAATCCAGTATATTTTATGTTCTCTGTTCATATATTGTTCATTTCAAATTTTGAGAAAACTAATTTTTGTTTTTTTTTGTTTTCAGTGAAGAATGTCTGGCACACCAAAGAAAAGATTAAGGGCATCACAGTCACCATCCTCAAGTGGTTCTTGCGATCCCAAGAAATGCATAATCTGCCAAAAGTATGATGATAAATGTGAAACGACCAGCACAGAGAATGGCAGGGCACGTATCATTGAAGCAGCGGAAGTGAGAAAGGACGTAGTTTTTGAAAGACTGAAGTAAGTGGACAAAGGCAAATTTTTATACCATGTTACTAACGAATGTTATAAACAGTATACCCTCAAGAAAACACTGGATAAACTCAAGCAGTTAACCGAAGTCTCCACGGATATTGCTGCTTATTCCCCAGAGGATAGCTCATCCTCTAAAAGGAGTAGACGGTCTATGGTGGATTCTCGAGACACCGCATCTCTGCCAGCTAATATTAACAAGTTTTTAAAGAAATGTGTCATTTGTGGAAATCCAAAACACAACAACGTATACGATAAATGGAGGATTTCTGAAAAAGGACGGGTTGAATCATTCCTAAAGGCAGCCATGATACTTCAGGATGATGTGTTTACCCGAACTTCCGACTTGCAAGATGCGAATGCCGTATTTGGAGCGGATCTTTACTGTCACAGCCAGTGTATTCGTAACTACATCAGGAAAGGAGAGAAAGTAGCAACTGAATCATCGTCAACGCCAACTGGCCAGCAGAAGTTTGATATCTTTGCAAATTTTATGAAAGATTTAGAACCAGGGTTGAACTCGGGGAGGTGCTATAACCTGACTTATTTTCCAAGTGCTGTAATGAAGCGCGGAGTAATGATCAAACTCGTTTTACGTACACAAACAGGGATGTGAAAATGTACCTAATCCACCTGTTTGGGGGGGGGGATGTCTCATTTTTTGTCCCAACCGGTTAAAAAAAACAACAACATTGTTTTCAAGCCAGGTGCAGCTGAGACAGAGCCAGAGAGAAGTGAAAGGTCATTAGATAGGGAAACAGTAAGAAAGTGTGGTACCATGTTGAGAGATTGCATCCTCAACGAAGACTTTGAGCTGAATGACAGGTTCTGTGATGCCAATGAACTTGAGAAAGCATATTCTATCTATTGCCTGACGCCGTGATCCCCGAAGGGGTGGCCACGAACGAACCACCCCCATGCACCTCTGTCCCCAGTCAGTCGACGCCCCTCTCCCCAACCAGCACCGCCTTCGTTCATGTACTTCCTCACTCCATCCTTCCACCTCATATTCGGTCTACCTCTCTCCCTCTGTCCCTCCACCTCGCTCTCGTACACCCTCTTAGTCATTCTCTCGCTTTCCATACGTTCCATATGGCCGAACCATCTCAAGTTGTTCCTTTTCACACTTTCCAGCACATCTACCTCCACACCACACCTCATTCTTACTTCCTCATTAGCCTGTCTATCCCTCCATGTAACTCTGCACGCACTCCTTAAGTAATTCATTTCCACTGCTCTCACTCTTGGTCTGAGTCTCTCAACCAACGTCCATGCTTCGCTTCCGTAAGTCAGTGTCGGGATTACCACACTGTCATGCAAGGACTTCTTCACTTCCATACTGACCACCCTATTTCTTGTTACTGCTTTTAGCATTCCTACAACCCTCTTCCCCTGTTGTACCCTCTCCCGCACCTCTTCATCCATAGTCCCATCTTTACTCAACACACTGCCCAGATACTTAAAAGAAAGCATATTCTGACATGATAATTCCCAGTGACGTTGCAGACTTTTTTTCAGCTCTTTTTGATGTTGATATTTTACACAGTGACAATATTGTAGATGGTGAGCCTGAAATTTATGAGGAGAGTGACACTAGATCTTCCAAGATAAAAAAAAAGTACTATCTGTGTATCAAGTCATCTTTTACATTGTAAATAATGGTAAAAAGCGAACCCCTTTGCACATGTTGAACTCTGAAGCTATTTATAATGTGTGTAGGTCAAAAATGCTTATTTCTAGTCTCAGTAGGTTTGGACTGGCAATTAGTTATGACGAGCTACTCCGCTATCATTCTGATATGGCATCATTTGTTACAGAAGCAAGTCAGGGTCAGGTCCCACTTCCTAGTCATTTAAACACATCAAGCTTCACATTGGGGGCCTTTGATAATTTTGATCATGAGGAAGCAACACTATCTGGCATAGGAGGAAGTCATGACACTGTTATGATTCTTATGCAGGACAAACTTCAAGGAGCGACTCTGAATAGTAAGCCTAAAAATTTGGAGACTGGTGTCACCCACAGAGAGAGACAATTCACACAAGAGTTAGGTTGCCAGACTTTGTTTCCTTACACGAAAACTGCTAAAAAGCCAAGCCTTCCAACCAAGTATCGAAGTTCCGGAAGAACTGTACAAAATAGACAAATCACATGCAAAAAATGTCAGCAGGAAGGACGTAGCTTGGACTATAAGTAGAATGGATCTATCATGTATGACGGAAGGTGTTAAAGAAACAACTATGGACCAAACAATGCCCTCTTGGAGTGCCTTTAACTCTCTTATTACTGATGAGAATGTGTGTCAGAAGGTTGTAGGTTTCCTACCAGTCCTTCCCCACCCTGTTACGGAATATGGCACAGTTTACACAGCATTAAAAAACTTCCAGAATATTTTGAGTCAACTAGACCAAACACACTTGCCCGTGGTATGTGATGAGGGGGTGTATCACATTGCCCGTGAAATCACCATGAGCAAACCATTTGAATTTAATAACTTGGTGTTGTCTGGGCTCTTTTCATATGATTAAGGTTGTCATGGGTGCGATAGGAAAGCTCATTAATGGCAGTGGAGCAGAAACTATATTGGTAGAGTCTAAAGCATTTGGCCAAAATGTGGTAAGATCAGTTCTTGATGGATCACATTATACGAGGTCGTTGAAGGGTTTGTTCATGCTCTCCGAGTGTATAGAAAGGCTGCAGTGGGCGGAGTTCTTCAAAGTGGAAGGAATTGAGAGGTTCAGGGATGAGCTTGAGCATCTGAGACTGTTCAAAAACTCTGTAGCAGAAAAGAAGAGGGAGGAAAGCAAGGTTCATTTGGAGGCATTTATGTCAAACTCAGAAATCATGGTTGAAGACTTCAATAAATTTAGATGTCAGAGAAGTGCAGCTTCAGAGACTTTTACATTCTGGGACCACTTCGTCAGAATGGTGGCTGTTCTAAAGGACTTGGTTAGGGCAGACCGTGAGGGAGACTGGAAACTCCATCTCCAAAGTGTTCAATCTGTGCTGCCGCTATTTGCTGGATGTGATAGGGTCAACTATTTTAGATGGGCTTCATTATACCTAGAAGATATGAGAAAGCTACCAGAAGATGTGTACAAGAGTTTCCTGGCAGGCAAGTTCGTGGTGAAGCGGACAGATGGACCATTCAGTGCTGTAGGGGCAGACATGTGTCTCGAGCAGACGATAAATCGATCCCAGAAGATTGCTGGGGGTATCATCAGTAGCACCAAAAAGAAGCAATTCGTTGCTCAGTGGGAGATCATTTACCATGAAATGTTAGCTGTTGTCAATTTCCAACGTCAGGTCAGTGGAGTCGTCACACCGAGCACAGAACTTTTAGTAAACCACGAGTTCAACTTATCAGCAACAAGGTCATCTGAGACATTGATTCAGGATATGATTGAGTATGTAAAAGAACATGACAACCCCACGGCGGGTGCCCAACTCCGAAAGGAGTTGAAGTAGGGGAGCTATCCCCCCGCCAAAGGCGGCTTTCTAGGGCCTTTCCTAGCTGATGCTGAGAGGATTGGGTTCTAGTCATGTGGTGATGGGCTGGTCTATCAGAGTGAGAGCTGAGCGATCTCTGCCATACCCATAGCTTACTCTGACTGTTCCTTTTACTTATATATCTTCTAGATCTCAAGTGACGGCGTCTTTTCCGTGGATCGACCTCCCTACTGCCAACCTAAAAGTTGGCAGATTGGGAGCCAAAGCGTCACATTTTTCCCTTGCCCCTCAACTCTCCCTTCATAATTGCTGAGGGGCACAGGGCCTTGGGTCGGGCTTTGGTTTCCCGGGCGTTTCCGCGCCCTCCTCAGCTCCCTGCCTTAGAGTGGCTTCGGTCACCTGGGTTTTGTTAGTGGTAAGCAGGGAGGGTTTTGTGGGGGCACTCTATGGCCTTGGCCTTGCTCGGGACCTTGGGGCTGTTCGGCCAGGCAGCCTGGGGAGGAACAACAACAACATGACAACCCCATGACGTTACTGTGTGAAGGAGACAAAGACAAGCTTCACAACATCCTCACACAGGAAATCATGACAAAGGAAATCTGTGACAATCTGCTCGAATTTGATGAAAGATCTAGGAAGAAGTATGAAACATTCCAAAATGAAAGAATCGTAATGAAACACAGATCCATCTTTGATACCATTCACAGGACGAACCTTAAGACATTCAAATCCATGAAGGGAGACCAAAGTACCTATAAATCTACAAGCAAAGAGACCAAGAAGCAAATGGCAGAAACCCAGAAGATCTATGACATTGCTCGTGTCCGAGGATATGACATGAAACATTTGCTGGGGTTTGACCTGATTGACAGCAGTTACCTCTTTGACAAGAATGGACTAATGACCAAACCAAACAAATGTGAACTGTGCACTGAGTTAGAAAAACACCTTGAAAAAGCAGACTATATACCACCATCTAAATGGAAGCCAGCAAATACAGTGACTATCATTGATGTAATGGCAGGCCTTCGTCGTATGCGGGTATCCCAGATGAACACCTTTGGTGAACTCTGCGATAAGTTCTTGGAGGTGTCATATGGACTTGGCAGCAACTCTAAATGTGTCGACTTAGTCTTTGACACATACATTGAGGGTTCAGTGAAGGACAGCGAAAGAACTAGGTGTGGTTGCAGCCCAATTGATTTATATGGGATAGGTACAGGAACGCAATTGCCAGTCACAATGGATGCATTCTGGGCCTCATCTGCAAACAAATCCAAGATACAGAAACTCATTCGACAACGCATCTTAACCAAGCCAAAACCGATGACAGATACAGTTGTTAGCTCGATTGGACTTCCACCTGAAATTGAACCATGCATGGCTATTTTGAATGGAAAAGAGACACCATTACCTGATCTAGACACAACGATTGAAGAGGCCGACGTCAGAATTATCCCACATGCTCGTCATGCAGTTGAGAATGGGACTAAGAGAGTGGTTATTATATCAAATGATACTGATGTAGTAATCTTGGCCCTACACTACTGGTCGCTTCTGAAGGCACATGGCCTACGAGAGATGTGGATTCGTGCTGGTGTTGGTAATACCACAAGATACATACCCCTTCATGTTGGTAATACCACAAGATACATACCCCTTCATGTTGGTAATACCACAAGATACATACCCCTTCATGTTGTAATACCACAAGATACATACCCCTTCATGTTGGTAATACCACAAGATACATACCCCTTCATGTTGGTAATACCACAAGATACATACCCCTTCATGTTGGTAATACCACAAGATACATACCCCTTCATGTTGGTAATACCACAAGATACATACCCCTTCATGTTGGTAATACCACAAGATACATACCCCTTCATGTTGGTAATACCACAAGATACATACCCCTTCATGTTGGTAATACCACAAGATACATACCCCTTCATGTTCTAGGCGATAAGTTGGGATAAGATACTTGCAAAATCTTAGTTGCCCTGCACCATCTCACTGGTTGTGATTCCACAAGTAAATTTGGTACAAAGGCTGCTGCACTGAAGGCAGATCCGGTGCATTATCTGATTGATTTTGGAAAGGAATTGAACTGTATTAACTTCATCTTGGTGGAAGAGTTCCTTGTGAATGTGTACAAATCAGGAACCTCATGCAGAACAATGGATGAATTACGGTACTACCTCTACCACCACAGCAAAAAGACCATTTTGGAACTGCCTCCCACCAGCCGATCAGTCAAAGGCCATGTCCTCAGGGCATTCTTTGGGACATATCTACAGCTACACTGCCTAAGCAATCCTCAACTGGATCCCAGAGACTTTGGTTTCATTGAAGAAGATGGCATTCTTCAACCGGACCATCTTCAAGTCTTGCTACCGGATGACTTTGCAATGCCCTGTAAATGTACCTCCTGCTCTACTAAACGCTGTGTCTGCAGACAACTAGATATGAAATGCTGCCCTTACTGCAAATGTCAGGTGAAAGGATGTCAAAACCTAGGCCATTAATGTGACACATCACAGAATACATTTCCAACTGTATCCCCGGCTCACCCCTCTCCCCAAAAGTAGGTCATTCATTAATGTGACAAAAAATAATTGAAATCTGCTTTGAAGATATATATGCAATGTGTGATACTGTGATACAGAGTGTTTTGATAGAACTTTAGCTGACTCAGTAGTACCATAATTATATAACCAATACATAGCTATTATTGGTATATCATTCACAAACTTCATATTATTGTACTGGACGCCAAGGGGTTAAAATACGTAATCAGAATATAAAAGCATTAAACGTTCAATCCATTTACCTATTTTTCACAAATATTTAAATTTGAAAAGTCATAAATTTTAATTCCTCATCAGAAAAGGTCATACTTTGACCTCTTGTGACCTTGGGTATTGACCAATCTTATTGTGTTTGTATCCATTGAATAGATAATTCTTTAAGCTTTATTTTGAGTGGTGAAAGAGCTCTGTAGACCATTTCATTGCCGAGTTATTGCAATTTATGTAACCGTCACACGTAAAAAAAGGAGTTAGTGTATTTTGATTTCATTAAATTCAGCGAAAATCCCGAATAACACGATAACTGCCGGGTTTCGGGATGTCTACCCTCGCTAAAAAAGTGTCCCAGTGGACCCTCTAACTAAATCAAGCGGGTGATTTTCTGGCCCTTTCATGCATGCAAACACCCCTTGGCTCCTGGACTATAAAGTCGAATCCTTGCTTTTTAGTCTTTATTACCGTACAGTATAAACAAAAAATATGACTAATGCCGGTATCACACGAGAGCTTTTATAGTTAACATTCCATGATCAACATTTTTCTGGCAACATTTCTAGAATATTTTGCACTGGTATCGGAAACTAAACTGATAAAGATAAATCTAGGTAACCGTATACCTTTGGATACCTTTGGATGTGTTCGCCGCTCCTCTAGCGGCACCAAGGAGCGCGACGCCCCTCGTTATGGGTGGTGATATTGTAAATGTTGACCTCATAAGCTGCCAGACCGGTGTTGAGGATAAATGTTGAGGGAAAAAGTGCTCGTGTGATACCGGCTTAAGAGGGTGTACGAGGGCAAGGTGGAAGGACAGAGAGGGAGAGATAAACCGAGAGAGAGGTGGAAGGATGGAGTGAAGAAGTAAATGAGTGAAGGTGGTGCTGGATAGGAGGAGGGGCATCGACTGACTGGGGACAGAGGTGCATGGGGGCGTTTTGTTCGTGGCCACCCCTTCGGGGATCACGGCGTCCAGTAATAGATACATACCGGGTATGCAAAAGTATAGTTATGGTTTATACGGTATCGGTAGTTCAAATTATGTCTAAGGAAGTGAAAAAATTGCCAAAAATACTATTTTATGTTAATATTCTTGTACTGTATTCCTTCTCATATTGGCTTTAGAAGGGCTTAAACTTCAAATTATGCCTTTGGAAGTGAAAACAAAAAATTACCAAAACAATGCTATTTTAGGTAAATCTACAGTTATACTACCCCCCCCCCTTCAAAACACGCCTTTTAGCGTGTTTTTGGATGGTTCAGCAGACGCTGCAACTGGAAAAAAACATATTTTGATAAAAAATTATCACCAACCAGATACGATTTTTTTCAGGTAATTTGGTGTTGTTTTTTATTTTTTATTTGATATACAGTGTTGTACCGAGGACCGTCGCATTTTAGTATTTTTAACATTAGCCTAACCTCACCTAACTTAACCTAACCGAAAAGTAACCCGTCTCCGCGACGGTCTAAACTCCCCCTCACGTTCCCTGTTTATGGGTGCGCGACGGTGTAAACCCTGCTCACGTTCCCTGTTTATGGGTTTGCAATACTTCAATATATCTATTTCAAGTCAAATATACATTTCCGCGTATCATCAAACCATACTAAGTCTACTACTAATAATATTAACCCATTAGTTCCAACAGAATGGCGACAAAATAGGGGTAGTATAACTGTAGATTTATCCTATTTTATGCTAATATTCTTGTATTCCTTCCCATATTCATTCAAATCTTCAAACAAACTTGCTCCAGTTTGACACCTTGCCCCTGGGTAAATACAGTAACAGTAAAAAGAGGATAAAATGTTTTGGTAAACATCTAGGACCTGCCAGATTCGAGATTTTAGTTATTTTTATATATTTTTATCATATTTCATATGGTTTTATATACTAAGGACCGTCGCATTTTAAACTTTCTTGGTTTTTACCCATCATCCAGCAATTTTAAATCACGCCCCCTATTATTGGGGAGGATCTAATTATGGTTGCAGTTTTTGCGTCTTCTGCTGCCGCCAACACCGTGAACATCCGCAGCAGTGCAAGTACTGGTACCGAGCTGGATACACAGGCCTAGTTTGCCTTTTTTCCAGAGGATCTACTGTAAGATACAGAATGGCTTGTTGGGGAAGGGGCTCTGCCGCCCTCAACCCCTGTGACTTGTTGAAATCGGAATCTATTTTGCAAGACTGACTATCTAGCCTATCTATTGCCGGATGCCATGATCCCCGAAGGGCTGGCCATTAATGAATCACGGGTAGGATGTAGTGAGCGGGCGTACCGCCATCTTTGTTTACATTACGCGTAGCGGCGTCGGACCTTTCCCATCATGTTCCAGTCTATTTTAACCTAACCTAACCTAACCTAGTATTCATGTAGTAATGACAGGGGGCAAATAGCAGAAAATATAGCGTCGAAATAGACGGGAACGTAAGTGCGACCGCGGCGATCGCCCTATGTAAACAATGACGACCGTACGCCCGAACTCTACATCCATCCCTGAATCGCCCCCATGCACCTGTCCCCAGTCAGTCGACGCCCCTCCTCCCATCCAGCACCGCTTTCACACATACTTCTTAACTCTATCCTTCCACCTCTCCCTCTTTATCCTTGTACACTCTCTTAGTCCTTCTCTCGCCTTCCCATACGTTATGCAAGTATGCCTAATTAAAATTTTACCCCACAATTTTTGCACTGCTAACATTGATAGGGAAAATTAGGAAAATATTTACAACAATACCACACATTTTTTCTTGGGTTATTTGGTAAGATATTAACCTCTCCGCTGCGTAGGTGGGGTATTGGCCACCCCTCCCTGTGCGGAGGTATTTAGACTGTTTTCTAAACTCAAATCGTCATCGTACCATAAATATCATTAATACTTATCCATATGCGCCTATTTTACGTTGATTATAAAGGTATTAACCTGTTACAGCAATAAAACAAGTGGAAACAGCGTTTGGATGGTCAAAATCGGAGATAGAGGCCGGGAGTTACATAACGTATGGCTCAGCCAGCCAGCCTTGACGACGGCTGGAGAGACACTGTTGCGTGGTAGTCTCTCTCTCGCTCTTTCCCACGCTTGGTAACACGATGACCACGCCCTGCTAGCAATTCCCTAATGTTAGCACGAATATATACCTAAGAATAAGGGAATAACAGGGAGAATAGGTGATAATTGAAGGGGGGGGGGGGTGGAAGGAGGGAATATGGAGGAGTGATATTTGGCATGGCCAAGGGGCAAAAAAAAAAAAAAAAACAAAAAAAAAAAAATATACTGGGCTGATTTAAATGTTTTTTTTTTTAGGCCTTGGATTATATAAGGCTTCCCACAGCCCACCGGTAGGCCTTATATAAGTCTTGCCGCACTTGCTGGGTTAAGGTGTGACAGCCGCGAAACCCATCGATTTTTGTGTGGCCTACGGAATTGTAATTTCTTACAGTTTCTTACAGTAGATCCTCTGGAAAAAGGCAAACTAGGCCTGTGTATCCAGCTTAGTGCCAGTACTTGCACTACTGCGGTCGTTTACGGTGTTGGCGGCGGCAGCAGCAGACGCAACATTTTTACTATTCTGTATTTTTGCTTTATAATCAAACTTCAAATCTTGTCTTCCCCATGCTTTATCAAGATTACTTTCAAACTTCCTTATTGATTCGGAATCGACTACATACTGGGGCAGCGCGTTCCACTCATTTACCACTATCACAATATGAGTTCTTTGCCTTCTCAAGCCTATTTCTTTCTTTGTAAATTTTCTTAGTGTCCTCTCGTTCTTGTTCCCTCCCGCATCAAGAAGATACCTTCACACACATCCTCATCATACTTTCCTGACAGGGTGTCAAACTGGAGCAATTTTGTGTGAAGACTTAATGAATATGAGAAGGACTACAAGCAAATTAACATGAAATAGCATTGTGTTGGCCATTTTATCACTCCCAAAGACATAATTTGAACTATACACCACAATTTGTTCTTTACATATACAATAATAACGGCTGAAAAGAAACAATTCGGCTTTCGTTTGACACCCTGTTTCCTGACACTATCTTAAAAGTCTCTATCATATCCCCTCTTTCTCCTATATGCCAGTGTCGGAAGTCCCAGTGTCCTCAACCTCTGTTCATAGCCCGCGTTCTTCAACATTGGTACTAGCTTGCTAGCTCTCCTCTGCACTTTCTCCACTGCTTCTATATCCTTTACCATATATGGAGCCCACACCTGGTTCGCATATTCCAGGTGCGGCCTAACCAGCGCTGTATAGAGATTTCTGAAGATTTCTTCGTCAAGTGACACAAATGTCCTTATCAGCCCTACAATTCTATTGGCTTTGTTTATCTTTTCCGCTAAATGTTCTGAGAAATTTAACTTATTGTCTATCACTACTCCTATATCCTTTTCTGCATTCACTTCCTCCATCGCTTTATACATACTGTATCCTACCTTGTCAATCTTGCTAGTCCCAATCCGCATGTACTTGCATTTTTTTGGATGAAAAGGCATTAACCAATGTTCAGACCGTCCCTTCATGCCCTCCACATCTCCTTGAAGCAAACCCACATCTTCCTTACTCCTCACTCTTCTATACAGCTTAGTGTCATCCGCATACAGGTATATCTCACTTCCATTGGTTATAACTTCAGGTAAGTCGTTGATAAATATAACGAACAGCAGTGGTCCCAACACAGATCCCCGAGGTAGCCCACTTGTAATTTCCCTCCACCCCGAGCCTATTCCATTCACCAGTACCCTCTGTCTCCGATCTTTCAGGAAGGCACATTGCACATTATACATTGGCATTATGTATGTAACCTGTATTTTCGAAAATTAATTATAAGGGAGTTTTAGCGGGAAGGCTGTAGTATCCGGACCTACGGTCGTCATGTTTACATAGGTAGTGCACTCGCGGTTACGTTCCTCTCTATTTTGACTGCTTTTTGTATTTATTTTTTTTATTTGCCCTCTTCTGGGGGGGGCCCGGGGCCCCCCCCCTCACCCCTCTATGAATTATTGTCATAATCATATATATTGCCAGCAATGGGCAAATAACAGACAAAAAAATGCAGTCAAAACAAAGCTGGCAACACGCCCAGTGCACGGTGTCAAATCAGGGTCATTTTGTGCTAAGACTTGAATGAATATGAAATGGAATACAAGAAAATTAACATGGAATAACATTGTTTTGGACATTTTGTCACATTCAAACTAAACAAAAAATGTAAATATAAAAGTATATTTAGTATTAATGATTAACTAAGTGGGAATAGGTTTCTCGTTTGACACCCTGCGCCCGGATAACATCCTTCCCAAAATGAATGCTAAAACGCTTGGCTATCACACAGTAAAAATTTACCCACTTTCCTACTGTATAGGCCTAGCCCATTTGGGTTCAATGTTATTTTAATACCACAAATTTTGTTTATATATTTGAAGATAAATATTGAATCTATATGCTCTAAAGATCATAAGAAAATTTGTTTTAACCCTCGGCAAAACCTAATAAAAATGTATGGTACTAACCTTTCTTTTTCGTAACAAGGTTGTCAATACGGTACTTCCAGTTATCGATAGCTCTAAAGATCATATGAAAATGTGTTAAACCCTCGGAAAAACCTAATATAAAAGTATGGTATTCAAATTTAATTTTCGTAACAAGGTTGTCAATACGGTACTTTCCCGTAATCAATGTAGCCTACAATCAAAGCTGAACATTGCAGAGCAAACACCGTAGACTTCATCGACTTACTTTCACCTTCGTATAATCGACAGCCAATTTTTTTGTTTATTTACTAAGGGATTAGTACTCATTACTCAACCAGCGGGGGCGGCAGCCCCCACCCATAATACTAGGTTAGGTTAGCCTAATGTCTTTTCAAATCACTATCGGGGGCGTGTCTCAACATCGATCAATAGGCCTAATGGGGAAAATAGGTTTTCCCGAGATTTCTAATTAATTACAAACACTATATAGGCCTATTGATGCAAATGAACAATTTCTTTTATAAAAAACACTCGGGAAAATTTGTGGTATTAAAATAAAAAAAATCCCCCCCCCATTTGCTCTAGCCCTTTTTTAATTAGAGGTTATGGGTCACGATTTCTAGCCTATCTAATATGAATTTACTATAGTTTAAGTAGTGGGCCTTAAAATACAATTAGGCCTATACCCAGAATAAAGTTGACAAAATGACTTTCCTATTTTACAGCCCATTTGGTCTAGTTAGAGTTAGAGGTCATGATTTCTGGCCTATCTACAAAGAACGGACTATAGATTCAAGCAGTGGGCCTAAAACTGCAAATATACCAAAAATAAAATTGACTAGGCTAGGCCCTATTTCTTTCCTACTTTACAGCCTATTTGCTCTAGCCCTTTTTGAGTTAGAGGTTGGTTAGGACTTAAGAGTCACTATATATGGCCTAACTAATATGAATTAACTATAGTTTTAAGCTGTGGGGCGTGGGCCTTAAACTGCAATTAGCCTATACCAAGAATAAAATTGACAATTTCCTAAACAGCCCATTTGCTCTACCTCTTTTTAGAGTTAGGCCAATAGAGGTTAAGGGTAAATTTTTAGCCTATCTAGGCTATAATGAATTTACTATAGGTCTAAGCTGTGGGTCTTAAAATACAATAATACCAAAATAAAATTGGGAAAAAATTTCACAATACCACTTCCCTACTGATAACACCGTTGGCATTTCCTGCATACCATTTGATAATTATAAGTATTTTTAATTCATTTACAAATAGATCCTAATTATTCAATGCATCATAGATGTTTTGCAAGTTAATTATGAACATATATGTGCTCCTAGGGCTTTTAATAATCTCATTAATTTAGTTTGCAAATCGCGTAGGAGGTGCTCAAAAGGTGTCATGGTGGCTGCTAACTCGGCCCCCTCCCCGGCCCTACCTATTTCCCCTTATATCACCCATTAATACCCCTTCTACCCTTGCCCCATTGACCCCCATGATCCACACTCACCACGCAGGTCGCACAGTGGGCCATAGTGATTCACAGACCCTGCGTTCAGTGGTAAATGGGCCTCGGAAGAGCCGTGTTTGCGTGGAGAGGACCGTCTTTTATATGAGGCCTCTCTCCTCCAGCTCCGAATTTTACTCAAGGATTACGACTCGCGCGTCAGGACAAAACTATCAAAATTCATTATAATTTGATATAATCTTGATATAGTATGTGTTTTTCGATTATATGAGGCGACCTTGAGCTTAGAATGAGGTATTAACATAAATCTATATCATATTTTAGCGTTTTTACTCGCTCGCAAGGAAAAACTATCAAAATGCATTGTCTATCTTGATATAATACACGTTTTTCGATTATAAGAGGTGATTTTGAGCTTGGAATGAGGTATAAATTGAAATATATGGCATATGTTAGCGTTTTTACGTGCTCCTCAGGACAAAACTAAAATAATTCAATGTAATTTTGACATATTACGTATTTTTCGATTATATGAGGCAATTTTGAGCTTGGAATGAGGTAGGCCTATTGATAGGATTCTATGATAGGCATATATTTTGGCGTTTTTACATGCGCAGGGTGGGTGTCAAAGGGATCTGCCTTATTGTATGGGCCAATTGGCTCTCTACAAACTCCCGTTTCCCTATGTTCTTCTGTAAACCTAGTAAACTACAAAAATTGTCAACATTTAGACAACTTATAGAAGGCGATTTTGAGTAAAGAATTATAGATGCTAATAGAATTATAAGGACAATTTTAACTCTACTTCCTAATATGTCCTGTTCCAAATAGGTAGGCCAGAAATTGTGAAGCCTATATAGGCTAACTTCTATAGCTCATAAAGTAATATAATAGAGCAAATGAGTTATAAATTTCCACACCTATTCCCTGGCTGACCCTCAATCCCAAATGGTAGAAATAATAGCTCGATTAGGCTACTCTAGTCGGTTTTTAGGTATAAAGGCTAATGTTCAGGAGTTTTGGCTTACTTATTTGGAGCCTATAGCTATCTGTAATTTAGTAGTCAAAATCCTAATCTCTATGGCTAATCTCATAGGCTATGATACAGGAAATAAGAACCATATCAGCCTCACCACAACACCAGCTCTCGTAGGCTACACCAATTAAGACCTAAGTCCGCCTCATTATCAGCCACCGATCAGCGCCCTTCTCGTCCGGAACGTCACCCAACCTGGTACGTACCTGCAGCCACCAGCAAGACGGCTAGGAGTTCGGCTCTAGTTATTGTGCAGATCCTGGATAAAGATTTACTGCCAGTACACTGGTCCGAGTATAGTCATGCAGTCGAACCCGGTTTTTGAGCTTTAGCTTGCTACCAATACACTGGTCCGCGTAGCCCGCTATAGCTCAGTCCCTGGGTATTGACCCGAACCCTACCGGGAAATTGTTAGGTGGATAGTACACTGATCTGAGTAACCTAACAGATTCTCTGGCTCTCCCCAACTGGGTATCGGTAGTAGTCCAGGCCCTAGGACTTCTCCCTTGCTCGAGAGAGGATGATGCGCAGTTTTTACCACCATACACTCCCTGCTGAATAGCAAGGCTAGGGTGGGTGCCCTGATGAATCAGGGACTTAGTGAATATAGTTGCCACAGATTGCTAAACCGCACCGTTCACCAACAGCACTGACGTCTGCCAATAACTCACTGGCTGGCCCGGGGCTCGAACCGTCAACCTCACGGTTAGCAGGCGAACGCTCTACCAATCGAGCTACGGCCTGTGGTAGGTGGACAATACACTGCATGGTCCGTGCTATAGTAAGTTATCTAACCCTCCATGCTTAGGTCAAGGCTGTCATCAGTACACTGGTCCGTGTGTAGCCTGAAACCTGAGTCTATAGGAGTTGCTAGATTACCAGTAGGCCTACACAGCTGGTCCGTGCTCCCTAGCAACTTATCTGAGCCCTCCCAGCCCCCTACCTATCAACACCTGGATGGTAAGGAGCCAACTCACCCCCATGTTGAGACCTGCTGGAGGATGTTGTTGGAGGACCACCACCACCAACCCCTAAGTTGAAGCCACTACAAGGACGAGCCTGAGGAAGATCCGTGGTTGTTGGACCACGGCACCAGAACGAGGAACCTAGCTTGCTGAACTTCTGAAGGATGTATAACAGATTGCCTTCCTTCTCACTTGTTAGGCCTGGGGAGGTATTTATAGTTTATTCCCTAGACCTCCATCAAGCTTAAAATTAAACCTCCTTGACCCCCTTTCATGATAAATTTGTACATTTTTCGGTAGAAAAATTTCCCGGCCAAAGGCCGGCTCCTCTTAAATTACAGGCTCGCTATCGCTCGCCAGGAAAAAATCGACACCTAAGTGGTACGGGCGATTTTAAGAACTTTCGCCCCATTTCTGTAGGCCTATATGTTAAGACCATTCGTGCCATTTAGGTGTCGATTTTTTCCTGGCGAGCGATAGGGAGCCTGCAATTTAGGAGGAACATGCATATATGCCTTTGGCTGGGAAATTTTTCTACTGAAAAATTTACAAATTTATTTTGAAAGGGGGGTCTAAGGGGTGTAATTTTAAGCCTGCTGGAGGTCTAGGGAACAAACTAAAAACCTCCCTTTAAATTTGTAGGCCTATAGGCTACTCATTTATCCCTATGAATAATTTCTCTGAGGATCAATGACATGCACTTCTTTTTCTGTTTTCTGGCCATTATTAGACGATTTTATTCAGATTAGGAAGGGTATACGGAAGTCAGAGGGTTGATTGAGATAGTCATTATAATTTTAATCCCCACAGATCCTTCCTAAGTTGTAAAAAACCGTCTATAATGATAGCCAGCATAAATTGTCAAAATGCGTCAAAATCCTCCAAGAGTCATCAGTTAATTAAGCTTCTGAACTCTCAATAATCCCTCAGAATACCTTAAATTCTTCATAAACTGCCTAAAAATGTCTAACTTTAGCCAGAATATAAGTTATCTTGCAGAAGGGGTAAAGGGAGGAATTTGAGACCCGTTTAATAATAATAATAATAATAATAATATTTATTCAGTTAGCAATTTACAAAGTTGGTACCACATATTATGTTACAAATATGACATGTACCAGCCTTGCATAATTCCAACTAAGGATAGCCCAATAAGGCCGTTAGGCGTATTTCCATTGGGGTCCTTGTGGGATTAGGTTAGCTGGGGAAATGGGGAGGATAAAGAAATAGATACTTTAGAAAAAGTATTTCTAGGGGGTTATTTTAAGATACCTTACATCCTATAGTAAATATCAGTAATCCGTAATCAGTAATAATTTCAGTTTGGTTTGTCTATCTCTTATGTCGTATTTAGTAGTAGACATAAGCTTGGTGCTCCCTTCTCGCAGCTGTCTGGTTCAGGTGTTCCTTCAGGCTACGTCTGAAGGAATACGGTGTTCTCTTTTCACGGACTGACTGGGGTAGGTCGTTCCAGTTTTTGATGGCAGTGAAGAAGAATGTTTGCTTACCCTGTCCTTGGATTCTCGGGACCTTAAAATTAAACATCCTGTTTCTTGTATTATGTCCACTCCTCTCATTTGCTTTAACAAAATAATTCTTTAGATACTCAGCTGGAGCTCTGTAATAGAAAATTTTGAAGGCATTAGTGAGCCTGATTTGTTTGGCCCTGTCAGAGACATTGAGCATACCTAGTGACTGAAGTTGTTCCTGGCCAACATGTGATCTGGGTCCTATAGGTTCAGCATGGACCTAACCATTTTATTTTGAGTGACCTGAAGTTTGTGCTGTGCTGATTTAGATGATGCAGAGTACCAGGATGACACAGAATAGTCAAAATGACATTGAACAAGCGCTTGGCAGAGGGTCTTTTTGGTCGCCGCGGGCAAGCATCCCACCTGTCTATACAGGTATTTTATACGTGCTCTACACTTACTCAGGATAGATTCCAAAATTGTTTCACCTGACAAACTCGAGTCCAGTTTCAGTCCGAGATATTTAACTTGTGACACTGTTGTTATAGGAATATCATTACAGTTGACCGAGAAGCCCACAATGTCTTTCAGTTTGCGTTTTCTTCCACATAAGATGGCTTCCGTCTTGCCCAGGTGAAGAGATAGTCTATTGTCCACTAGCCATTCACTACATGATGCTAGTTCTTTGGAAAGTGAAGCGGCAATACTTATTGGGTCTTTTCCTGAAACCAGAAGCACACTGTCGTCAGCATACAGTAATAATTTACATGAGACGCTCAGTTCCATGTCGTTCACATAACAGAGAAAGAGTAAGGGACCAAGGATGCTTCCCTGCGGGACCCCACAGTTAATTGGCATAGGATCAGATATATTATCATCAATTTTGACTCTTTGGGTTCTACCACTAAGATAAGATTTAAACCAGTTCACAGACCCTATGCCCATTGCTTGTAGTTTATTACATAGGATATCATGGTCTACTGTGTCAAACGCTTTTTGTAGATCAAGAAGAACCATACCTGTGTAGTTACCTTTAGACATTTCTTTACGAATGTGATCTGTTAAGTGGATGAGACAGGAGTCTGTCGAGTACATGCATCTGAAACCTGATTGAAACTTATAGAATAGATCATTTTGTTTGAGGTAGTGTTCAATTTGGGTGTATACCGCTCTTTCAAGGATTTTAGATACAGTACATAATATGCTAACTGGTCTGTAGTTGCCAACTTCTAGTTTATTTCCTTTCTTGAATAGAGGGGTTACAATAGCTTCCTTCAGTTCAGCAGGTACTGTGTTGGTGTTAATTGACAAGTTGATGATGTGGGTTAGGGGGCCTGCTATACCAATGGCTCCATCTCGTAGAAATTTGGCAGGAATTTTGTCTGGTCCTGTGCTCTTATGTACATTTAGGTTAGACAGATCGTCAAAAGTGTATTTTGGTGTAACATTTTGCAATCCAAATGTGTTCGGGTGTAACATGTCTTTATCTCTGTAGAAATTACGAAAGGTGGCCGTTGTTGTCGTGTATTTATTGAGAGGTTGAGGTAGGTTCTGTGCAAGTGTGTTTGCTATGGAAGTGAAGGAGTTGAAGTAGGTTGAAATTAGCTTAGTTTAATTAGCTATTATTCTATATAATTATATGATGTAATAAGACATTTTATTAACTAAATGCATATATACGGTATACATACAGTATATATCCTCAAATTTAACTATATGGACTCATTATAATCATATTTTGGGATTTTTACAAAAAACATTTTGCGTTTTCATACTCAAGAAAGCGCGGGAAATAAAAATAACCAGCTATAAACATTCAAACCTCTATCTCATTATTTAGGCACCTTTTCTAACTTTATTTACATATACACAGTCATAGAATCAACCCTTTTATACGATTTAGATTAATCTATATTCAAATATATCGTATTTATTTACGTATCAAAAGTCTCACGTGGCGGCAGGATCAGACAGATCTAGGGAGATTTATAATTTTAGTTACAGTACCAGCCATTTCCTATACCTTAGGATTCAACATTCTTAAATTTAGAGGTATTAAATATGGTTTCAGCATTAAGTCTGTATTGTAACGGTCCTATTTAAAACTGTATTATATACATTCATTTGAAAGTATTCACGAATGTAATATATCTGAAAACACAGAGGTTGCAGAATGGCACTAAACCAAATTGGGGATTCAAGCTATAATAGATGGTATTTAAATCGCCTCTTCCGAGCAAAAAAGGCGCACAAGGTCGATCAGCTGATTTAGGAGGTAGGTTATTTTCCTTTTAATCCTTCTTTCTGGCTATCAATACACGATTTTATTCAGTTTAGGAAGGGTGTATGGAAGTCAGAGGGTTGATTGAGATTGTCGTTACCCTTTGAACTCCCACAGAGCCTTCCTAAGCTGTATAACTGGCTATCAATAGACGAGTTGGACATAAGAGTATGTAATTAAATTCAGCTGTCAATTTTTATCGTGGCCTAGGCCTATAGGCAGGAATCAGGAGAAGGAAAGGGTTAAGGCAGGGATGTAACCTGTCACCATTAATTTTTGCAATGTGCATGGAGGAGTTGGTGAGGAGAATTAAGAGTAAGGGTCAAGGAGTGAAAATAGGGCAGTATAGGCTAGCAATTCTGACGTTTGCTGATGATGTTGTGCTGACAGCAGAGACAGAGGAAGATATGGGGGAAATGTTACAGGAGGCGGAAAGGTTTGGCAGAGACCTAGAAATGAAGTTCAGTGTAGAGAAAAGCAGTATGATAGTAGTAAATGGACCAGAGGCAGTAGAAATGAGGATAGGAGGGGAAAGAATAGAAACAAGGGAGGAAGTGAAGTATTTAGGGGTATGGATAGGGAGGGAAGGGCGACAAAGGACAATGAATGAGAAAATCATGAAGGTGGAGCAGTGTAGTGGGAAACTGTGGAATGTGACAAAAACCAGAGTAAATAAATATAAAATAGTAAGAGAGGTGTGGAAGGACTTTGAAGTGCCGAGAATAATGTACGGGATGGATGTGAGAGGGAGTACAGGGGGAGAAATAAATAAATAGACTGGAGACGGGACAAAATAAAATAGGAAGAATGGGGTTAGGAGCAAGAAGGTGGACAGCAAATGAAGCAGTGAGAGGGGAGATGGGATGGAGTACGTTTGAGGAGAGAGTGGCGAAGGCAAAGTTGAGGTACAAGAGTAGGTTGGAGGAGATGGAGGATCATAGGTGGCCAAGGAGAGTGAATGAATGGGGGGAGGGGAAGAGTAGATGGGCAAAAGAGTGTAAGAGAAAACTGAAAAAAAATAGGAGTGAAACAAAGAAGGGTGGGAGAGGAGTGGAGAGATGTAGGGAGTAATACAGGACTAGGTCAGGGAAGGAGACTAGAGAAAGAGATAGGAACGAGAGTGAAGGAAGTAGGAAGACAGGAATGGAAGAGAAATATGGAGAAGAAAAGTACACTGATAAGATATAGAAGCAAGGGGAGACCGAGAAAAGAGGAGTTCTATGACGGAAGTTGGGGAGCTGAACTACTGTTTAAGGCTAGGGCAGGAGCATTAGAGACAAATAGGAGAACATGGAGGTGGAATGGGGGGGTGAAAGAGTGTCTACAGTGTGAGGTGGGAGGGAGGAGAGTGGAGGAGACAATAGAACATATAGTGACAGAGTGCCAGGGGTATGCAGAGGAGAGAGAGAGGGGTTGGAAAATGAGTTGAAACGGGTGGTAGGGGAGAGGGAATGGGAAGAGCAGAAAGAGGAGGAGGATGAGGGTGTAAAATTTGTGTTAGGTCTCGAGACAGAAGAGGGGGTAGATGGGGAAATGGGGAAAAGAATGAAGGTAGTGAAAAGATTCCTGGAGCAGGTGTGGCAGAAGAGAAAACGGAATAGGATAGAATAGGGTGAGGGGGGAGAGAGAAGGGGACCAGAGCGGGGGAGGAAGAAAAAATGAGATTAAATAGTAGAGAGGGGAAAAGATAAATTAAGATAAGGAGAGAACAAGATATTGGGGGGTGGAGGAGGGGGTAAAATAAGGAGAGGAGAGTTCTGCTTAAGCTATATACTTCAATTCTTTGTCTTTAACTATCCTTTCTACGACTACATAATTTCTAAACTAATTCTTAAATCTAGCTCTATCTGTTTCTGGAGAAGTCACCGGTGCATAGGTGAGCTGGCTTTGAGAGGGGACAGCAACTCCACAAAAAGAAGAAGAAGAAGAAGAGGTCGATCAGCTGATTTAGGAGGTAGGTTATTTTCCGTTTAATCCTTCTTTCTGGCTATCAATACACGATTTTATTCAGTTTAGGAAGGGTGTATGGAAGTCAGAGGGTTGATTGAGATTGTCGTTACCCTTTGAACTCCCACAGAGCCTTCCTAAGCTGTATAACTGGCTATCAATAGACGAGTTGGACATAAGAGTAGCCTAGGCCTATGTAATTAAATTCAGCTGTCAATTTTTATCGTGGCCTAGGCCTATAGGCTAGCTTTATTATACCATGTAGGCTACTTCATTCATATGTGTCTAGGCTATATACGCGTAAAAAATGGTTCCATGTCAGTTGAACCAGTGCCACTTCAACCAGTGCCACTTCAACCAGTGCCACTTTAACCAGTGCTAACTCAACCAGTGGCCACTTCAACAAGTGACCATTTCAACCAGTGACCATTTTAACCAGTAACCTAACCTAACCTAACCTACTGGTTAAAATGGTCACTGGTTGAAATGGTCACTGGTTGAAGTGGCCACTGGTTGAGTTAGCACTGGTTAAAGTGGCACTGGTTGAAGTGGCACTGGTTCAACTGACCTGTCACCGTAATTTTTTTATTAAGCCTAGCCCTACTGATCCTGGAAAAAAAAGGCGGGTTGGTTTGTTAACATCCGCCGCGAGTGTAGCCTTGGCGACCCGCGTTATTGGAATTCGGAGGATTCAAGAATCAAGATTCAAGTCACAGAGTGTGAGGTGAAGCTGAACGGTCAGGCTATGGAGATCGTCAACTCTTTTAAGTATCTGGGCAGTGTGTTGAGTAAAGATGGGACTATGGATGAAGCAGGGTGTCAAAGCAAATATATAACTCTGAAATGAGTAGCACTATCTTCCTGAACCCAGTAGCATTAATGCTTGGACGAATGGCGAGCGCCTAAGCTAAATATGCAGATTTCAATTTTATCGAAGAATAGGTCTAGCCTAGATGGGATGGTGGCCATTTAGACAATTGGCTGCCATGAATGCCCATGATGGCGACATCTTGCCGGCTGTGGCACCAAAACGGCAATAATACTGTACTGTACTTTGTAACTGTCAGTCAGGCCTAGGCCCTAATTACATTTTGTGTAAGTCTAGGCTATTTTGTGTTAATACTATTCAGTCTTTTCAGATAGCAGATAGGCCTAGGCTAATCTTATTATTTGAGTAATTTATAGCCTATCGATTAATCAACCGTCAATTTAACGAACGAATATTTTCTGTTATGGGTAAAGTAAAGTTGAGTAGCATTACGATAATCGGCATAGTTTTACACCCTGGGATGAAGAGGTGCGGGAGAGGGTACAACAGGGGAAGAGGGTTGGAGGAACGCTAAAAGCAGTAACAAGAAATAGGGTGGTCAGTATGGAAGTGAAGAAGTCCTTGCATGACAGTGTGGTAATCCCGACACTGACTTACGGAAGCGAAGCATGGACGTTGGTTGAGAGACTCGGACCAAGAGTGAGAGCAGTGGAAATGAATTACTTAAGGAGTGCGTGCGGAGTTACATGGAGGGATAGACAGACTAATGAGGAAGTAAGACTGTAAGAAGGAGGTGTGGTGTGGAGGTAGATGTGCTGGAAAGTGTGAAAAGGAACAACTTGAGATGGTTCGGCCATATGGAACGTATGGAAAGCGAGAGAATGACTAAGAGGGTGTACGAGAGCGAGGTGGAGGGACAGAGGGGGAGAGGTAGACCGAATATGAGGTGGAAGGATGGAGTGAGGAACTACATGAACGAAGGCGGTGCTGGTTGGGGGGAGGGGCGTCGACTGACTGGGGACAGAGGTGCATGGGGGCGGTTCGTTCGTGGCCACCCCTTCGGGGATCACGGCGTCAGGCAATAGATAGATAGATAGAAGATTCAAGTCTTTCGATTTTGTTTGTGTGTAGGCTAGTTTACGTGATTTGGGAAGGATGTAGTTACCGGGTGTACCATTACTGACATGCAACATAAAATCATAAATCATCTATAAATACTTAGGCTATAATAAAATAAATACCTAGGCCAAAATAGGCCTAATCTAAAGAAAGCTGTGGACTTTGATAAGAAGAAAGAAACGATTGTGGGATAGATTAAAAGTGTTAAAAAAGAACTGGGGATCTAGTATAGAAGCTAAAGTAGTGGATTTGGAACATAGACAGCTAAACAATAAAATAAGGTGGGGGTGAAGGAGAGGGAGAGAGAGATTGCAAGAAACGTGAAGGATAGGCCTAATCCAAAAATATTCTGGAAGTAGGCCTACATTCAGGAAAAGTTAACAAGAAGAGTAGGGATCCCAGAGCTGGTAGGGGGGTTGGATGATGGGAGTAGAGTGGAGACTGATAAGGAGAAAGCAGAGGTGCTGGGGAAATAATTTGGGGAGGTACTAACAGTTACAGTGGAGTCGGATGATGTAGTGCCTACTATTCCCATCAAACAGGCACCGGCACTAGAACTAATAGAGTTTTCCCATGCTAGAATAAGAAGGTCTATAGAAAAAATGAACAGAAGTAAGTCCCCGGGACTGGATGGGATACACCCAAGAATCATAAAGGAAGGAGGTGAGATGTTGGTAGAGCCATTGAAAATTTTATTTGAGGTATCGATTAATAATGAAGGGTGCGCCTGGAAGTGTGGTGGAAGGGCGTGTGGCTTTGGCTCCGCTGCATGTCTGCCTGCCGAGATCGGAACATCTCCGGGTGGTCGGGGGCCGGGGGAGTGCTGGAGCGACCTTGGTGACCCTGGTCTCTGGGTCTTCTCCTGGGTGACCTGGATGTGTGTGAGTTGGTGCTAGAAAAAATGAACAGAAGTAAGTCCCCGGGACTGGATGGGATACACCCAAGAATCATAAAGGAAGGAGGTGAGATGTTGGTAGAGCCATTGAAAATGTTATTTGAGGTATCGATTAATAATGAAGGGTGCGCCTGGAAGTGTGGTGGAAGGGCGTGTGGCTTTGGCTCCGCTGCATGTCTGCCTGCCGAGATTGGAACATATCCGGGTGGTCGGGGGCCGGGGGAGTGCTGGAGCGACCTTGGTGACCCTGGTCTCTGGGTCTTCTCCTGGGTGACCTGGATGTGTGTGAGTTGGTGCTTTTTATCTGTGTTTATTCATTGTTTTATGTTTTTGTGTTTTCCCTGTTCTTGCTCTTGTCTTGAGTCGGCTACCCCCAAAATGGGGATTGGGCCTGAGCATATAGATAGATAGATAGTTTAATACAGGACAAATCCCGATGGACTGGAGAGAGGCGAACATAACACCTATATTTAAGAGGGGAAAGAGAAATGACCCAGGAAATTATAGACCAGTTAGTTTGACAAGTGTTGTGTGTAAACTAATGGAAACGGTAATTAGAGAAGGAATAATGGAGCATATGAAATCAAACCCACTTTTCAGTGGGAGACAGTTCGGATTCTTGCCGGGGAGGTCGACGCCTCGACGGTACTACAGCTAATTAACCCTCCAGCCCCGGCTATGTATTATATATATATTCCTCGAAACCCGGGTGTTTTGGCCGAAAAACGTCTAGGCTAGGCTACCGTATATTCGTTAATCAGACTGCTTCCCGCATTCCCGCGCATCCCTAAGCGTAGCTGTGTTATTTACCTGTAGAATGGCATTAAGTAGAGCTCTCTAAGTCAACTGGTTGAGCTGTGATGATGATTTAATTGGAGATAACTTTATGGCCAAAACAGCCACTTTACACCACTTTTCGATACTTAACAACAACATACAGGCACACACGAACAAGCGACGCTCTCCTTCTTGTGGCCGGAGATGCGGGGCGTCGGTCCAGCCGGCTGTTGTTTACATGCGTCGGACCGACGCTTCGCACACGAAGCTCACAGGCTTTCAACCACTGGGCGTTCAAGAGGCCTTCCGGGTACCTGTTATATGCTTTTTTATGGGCGTTCAAGAGCCCTTCCGTGGTGAGAGGGTTAAGGTGGTAGATGATTGGATGCAAATTCTAGAGGATGGTGATGTAATAGACGTGGTATATTGCGATTTTATGAAGGCCTTCGATAAGGTCCCACATAAAAGGTTAATAGAGAAAGTTAGAAGCTATAATATAGGGGAGAAATGTGTGAAATGGATAGAAGCCTTCCTGAAAGATCGGAGACAGAGGGTACTGGTGAATGGAATAGGCTCGGGGTGGAGGGAAATTACAAGTGGGGTACCATAGGGATCTGTGTTGGGACCACTACTGTTCGATATATTTATCAACGACTTACCTGAAGTTATAACTAATGGAAGTGAGGTATACCTGTATGCGGATGACACTAAGCTGTATAGAAGAGTGAGGAGTAAGGAAGATGTGGGTTTGTTTCAAGGAGATGTGGAGGGCATGAAGGGATGGTCTGAGCATTGGTTAATGCCTTTTCATCCAAATAAATGCAAGTATATGCGGATTGGGACAAGCAAGATAGACAAGGTAGGATACAGTATGTATGCAGCAATGGAGGAAGTGAATGCAGAAAAGGATATAGGAGTAGTGATAGACAATAAGTTAAATTTCTCAGAACATTTAGCGGAAAAGATAAACAAAGCCAATAGAATTGTAGGGCTGATAAGGAGGACATTTGTGTCACTTGACGAAGAAATCTTCAGGAATCTCTATACAGCGCTGGTTAGGCCGCACCTGGAATATGCGAACCAGGTGTGGGCTCCATATATATATGGTACAGGATATAGAAGCAGTGGAGAAAGTGCAGAGGAGAGCTAGCAAGCTGGTACCAACGTTGAAGAACGCGGGCTATGAGCAGAGGTTGAGGACACTGGGGCTTCCGACACTGGATATATAGGAGAAAGAGAGGGGATATGATAAAGACTTTTAAGATAGTGTCAGGAAAGTATGATGAGGATGTGTGTGAAGGTATCTTCTTGATGCGGGAGGGAACAAGAACGAGAGGACACTAAGAAAATTTACAAAGAAAGAAATAGGCTTGAAAAGGCAAAGAACTCATTTTGTGATAGAGTGGTAAATGAGTGGAACGCACTGCCCCAGTATGTAGTCGATTCCGAATCAATAAGGGAGTTTGAAAGTAATCTTGATAAAGCATGGGGAAGACAAGATTTGAAGTTTGATTATAAAGCAAAAATACAGAATAGTAAAAATGTTGCGTCTGCTACCGCCGCCGCCAACACCGTGAACGACCGCAGCAATGCAAGTACTGGTACTGAGCTGGATACACAGTCCTAGTTTGCCTTTTTCCAGAGGATCTACTGTAAGATACTGTTGTTGTTGTTGTTGTTGTTGTTGTTCTTGTTCCTCAAGCTGCCTGGCCGAACAGCCCCAAGGCCCCGAATAAGGCCAAGGCCATAATCGAGCGCCCCCAAAGAACCCTCCCTGCTGACCGAAGCCACTCCATGGCGGGGAGCTAAGGAGGGTGCGGAAACGCCCGGGAAACCAAAGCCCCACCCAGGGCCCTGTGCCCCTCAGCAATTATGAAGAGAAAGTTGAGGGGCAAAGGAAAAATGTGACGCTTTGGCTTCCAATCATGGTAGATTGGGAGGTCAATCCACGGAAGAGACGCCGTCACTTGAGATCTAGAAAATATATAAGTAAAAGCAACAGTCAGAGTAAGCTATGGGTATGGCAGAGATCGCTCAGTTCTCACTCTGATAGACCAGCCCATCACCATAATTCTGTAAGATACTGTAAGATATAATACTAGGTTAGGTTAGGTTAGGTTGTTTGATTAGGGTAATGTATTGTTGTATCCAAAGGCAGTCAAAATAGACGGGAACATGATGGTGAGAGTCCGCGTAGTGTAAACAAGACAGACGGTACACCCGGTAACTACATTCTTTCCCGTGATTGTCGTCCATATCCGGTAAATCTACAATTATACTACTCCTCCCCCACTACCCCCCCACGCCTCCCCCCTTCAAAACACCCCTTTTAGCGTGTTATTGGAATTTGGATGGTTCAGCAGACACGGAAACCGATTTTGTTTTATTATTAATGTTACTAATTTTACCATGGATTTATATAGTTTTCTGTGTTAATTTTCATCAATACAGTACAGTGTTTGGAAGTAATTAAAAGCCTCTGAAAAACAGTTTTCCACATGAGGGGAGGTTTTGCCTCCCCTCATGACTTATTGTCATCATCATATATATATTGACAGCAGGGGGCAAAAAACAAGTACGCCGGGGCCCAACCGACTGTACACCCAGGTAAACAAACCGGGGACGAAGAAACCGCGACAGACGAGTCTCACTTTGCCGAAGGTTTGTAATAGGCTACCGGTACTTCAATGTATCTATTTCAAGTCAAATATACATTTCCGCGCATCATCAAACCATACTAAGTCTACTACTAATAATATTAACCTATTAGTACTAACAGAATAGCGACAAAATAGGGGTAGTATAACTAGATTTATCCCATATCCAATTAATTAATACATCGAATTAAGACTATCAGATCTTGGTCTAAGATTAAATATCAGTAGTGGTCAGATTTAAGTAAGAAGGAGGTGTGGTGTGGAGGTAGATGTGCTGGAAAGTGTGAAAAAGAACAACTTGAGATGGTTCGGCCATATGGAACGTATGGAAAGCGAGAGAATGACTAAGAGGGTGTACGAGAGCGAGGTGGAGGGACAGAGAGGGAGAGGTAGACCGAATGAAAGGTGGAAGGATGGAGTGAGGAAGTACATGAACGAAGGCGGTGCTGGTTGGGGGGAGGGGCGTCGACTGACTGGGGACAGAGGTGCATGGGGGCGGTTCGTTCTTGGCCACCCCTTCGGGGATCACGGCGTCAGGCAATAGATAGATAGATAGATGTGTGCGATTAGTTTGCTTGGGAAACAGATTAACTTGCTCATGTAGTAGTGTACACCCTATGTGGTGGATTGTGTTCTTTTATTTCATAATTTAATTTTAGTAAGCGTTGTTTCCACATAGCGATTTTGATAATTTAATTTGACTTTATGTTGTCCTTGTCCCAATTTTGGTTTGTTTAGTTTGCAAGTTTTACATTTTAATTTGCCCCCTGCTGGCAATATATATATATATATATATATATATATATATATATATATATATATATATATATATATATATATATATATATATATGATGATGACTTTGCCCCCTCAACATATTGTATCCAACGGCAGTAATAGATAGGAACATGATCTCGAGCATCCGCCGCTGCCGCTCCGCGTAGTGTAAACAAGGTGGGCGTTTTTTGTTGTTGTTGCTGTTCCCCAGGCTGTATGGCCGAGCAGCCCCAAGGTCCCAAGCAAGGCCAAGGCCATAACTGAGCGCCCCCACAGAACCCTCCCTGCTTACCACTAAAGCCTAGGTGACCAAAGCCACTGTAAGGCGAGGAGCTGAGGATTGTGTCGAAACGCCCGGGAAACCAAAGCCCTGCCTAAGGCCCTGTCACCCTGTGCCCCTCAGCAATTATGAAGGGAAAGTTGAGGGGCAAAGGAAAAATGTGATGCTTTGGCTCCCAGTCTGCCAACCTCTAAGTTGGCAGTAGGGACATCAATTCACGGAAGAGACGCCGTCACACGAGATCTAGAATCCTGCATATTAATCTGAGGATGTACTGTACATATAATCCAACTGCACTATGGACTATGGTAGCCTAATGGATAAATCTAGTTATACTACCCCTATTTTGTCGCTATTCTGTTAGTACTAATAGCTTAATGTTATTAGTAGTAGACTTAGTATGGTTTGATGATGCGCGGAAATGTATATTTGACTTGAAATAGATACATTGAAGTATTACAAACCTTAGGCAAAGTGAGACTTGTCCGCAGTGGTTTCTTCGTCCGCGGTTTGTTTACGGACGATGTAGTCCTGATGGCAGAAACAGGAAGAGGGTTGCAGAGACTGCTAGAGGTAGCAACAAGATACAGGGAGGAATTAAAAGTAAGATTCAGTAAAGAAAAGAGCCAAGTAATGAAAATAAATGGACAGCTCCAAGAGGATGAGGAATGGACACTAGAAGGAAGCAGAATGAAGACGACAAGAGAATATAAATACCTGGGGGTAACAATTACAGAGAAAGGGTTTGAAAAGGAAAAAAGCGAAAAGATCGGACAAATGCAACAATGGCATGGGAGATTATGGAGCGCGACAAGATTAAGAGCGAATAGCTATGAAATAGTGCGAGGGCTGTGGAAAGGACTGGGAGTACCTGCAATTATGTATGGCATGGAGGCGGTGGAAACATCAGAGGCAGAAACGAGAAAATTAGAAACGATACAGAATAAAATCGGAAGGACGGGATTAGGGGCGAATAAATACGTAGCACAGGAAGCAATCCGAGGAGAAATGGGGTGGAGTACGTTTGAAGAAAGGATAGGAAAAGCAAAAGAGGAGTACAAAGTGAGGCTAGAGGGGATGGAGGAAAATAGGTGGCCAAAGAAGGTATACAGATGGGCGAGCGAGGGAAGTAAATGGAACAGGGAATGTAAAAGAAGGATGGAAAGGATAAATATAGTACAGGACCATGTGGGAGGGAAATTTAGAAAACGGAATGGGAGGGAGGATTGAGATAGAGAAAGGGATAAAAGAGGAGGGAAGAAGGAAATGGAGGGAAGGAGTAGAAAACAAAGCCACGCTGTCGTATTACAGAGAGAATGAGAAACCAGCTAGAAAACTTTCCTATGATGGGGGATGAGGATCTAAATTGCTGTTTAAGGTAAGGACAGGATCCCTAGAGACAAATGAAAGAACAAGGAGGTGGAACGGGATAGGACCGCACTGTAACCAATGTGAACTAGGAGGAGACCCAATAGTCGAGGACATAGAGCACATAGTAACAGAATGTACAAAGTATGAAGAGGAGAGAAACGATTTGGAGAGATATATAAGGAATAGAGTTGGGGAACTAAGGTGGGAGGAAATAAAGCAGAGAGACGATAGAGGGGTAGGGGCATTACTGGGGCTAACAAACGATATGGAAAAGCAAGACTTAGCAATGATGAAGAGGATGCTAGAGAGGATATGGAGAAAGAGAAATGGGTAGGGGGGGGGGGGGGGGGAATGGTGGGAGGGGGGAGGAGATGGTAGGTAGGTCCAAAAAACTGTCCCTAGTACTATCCTTTTTACTAACGTTTCTGAGCCAGTACCGATACAAAGGTCAGCCCTGTGGATCTGCACGGTCGGCGGGCGAGCTCAATAGAAGAAGAAGAGGAAGAAGGGTCTGCAGTCGGTTAGGCCGCGGCATACCCGGTACTTGTTTTTTGCCCACTGTTGTCAATATATATGATGATGACAATAAGTCATGGGGGGTGAGGGGGACAAAGCCCCCCTCATGGGGAAAATGTTTTTTCAGAGCCTTGTAATTACAGTCAGGACCCCCAATTCGCGAGAATAGGGGTGACAGGAGGCATCGCGTATTGTGAATTCGTGTATTGTGGAACTAACTTTAAATGGGAATAATTAGATTGGGTGACATCTCTCTATTATGGCCTATTTTCGACATTTTTGGCCCTATTTTCGACATTTTTGGCTCTACAGTACAGTCTATATCTTATATATAAGAAGAACAATGAATACAAATATGAAACCTTACCTTAAAATTAGTAGTAGATAGGCTAGGACTAGGACCGTAGGACTTCACTATTTTCTCCAACTTCTCCCTCCCTGACCAAATCGTACGAACAGTTTACTCTGACAAGCCTATTGCACAGTTTCCTTCTCCTTTTTTTCTTGCGATCCAACACTTCCACCTTCATTTTGTGTGTTATCTTCTTATATTGGCGTGGCATGGCGAAAAAAGTGGCAGGCACTACAAACGTTTGGTCACTCCGCACGGCTATGAGCGCTTGAGCGGGACTGTGGGAGGGAGGGTAAGCGGGAGGGAAGGCAGGCGTATGCCCGTCTTCTCTTTTCGGAGCTACGCCTGGGCCTCGCGAAACGTAGACGTGCTCGCGTATCAAGCGGGAATAGCGGATTTGGCCCCTTCTTAGCTCTCGATTCGTGTATTGTGGTACCACCTCGCGTAATTAATGTTTAATTAATTAATGTTATTTTCGAGGGGTAACTCGTGTAATAGGGTTTTCGCGCATTGTGGAATCGTGTATTGGGGGTCCTGACTGTACTTCCAAACACTAGCCTATATATTGATGAAAATTAATACAGAAAACTATATAAATCCATGGGAAAATTAGTGACATTAATATAAAAAAAAATCCGGGTTTTTTCAGTAAACTCCGCGTCTGCAGAACCATCCATAGTTATTTGTGCATTTCTAGCCTTGGATTCTGACAGAATTCGTTATATTTACAATATAGAGCATTATTTGTTTTCGGTATGCTTTTATTTTACATATATGATGTATATATGAACCTTCAAGAGTGCTAAAATAAGTGGGAAAAGCATTTGGGTGGTGAAAAACGAAGATATTGGCCACCCGGTCATAATCTCAGGCGAGAGAGAGCCACAGGCAACCCTCCTCTCTCGCTGTCTGTGAGGTAACTGAGACGAGCGGGGCGGTGTGAGCCGGTGTCTGGGTGTTACATAACGATCTTTTCTGCAACCCACTTGTGCTACATTATCGCGGGAGAGAAAAATAACCGATAAATGATGATAATAAGAGGACAAATAGGTGATAATTGAGGAGGGGAGGGAGGGGGGAATAAGGTGGGGAAGGAGGGGAGGGGGGTGGGTGAGATTTACATGGATGAGTACTGGAGGGGAATTATCTCACCTAGAGACAAATTCCTTTGTTTTGATAGGCCCTTTTTTTTGGAAGGCTTTTTTTTATGGTCTTGCTTCCGTGAGGCCTATCGCGTTCCCTATAGGAAGCCTTCCGTGAGGCCTATCGCGCTTGCCGGGTTAACAATCTCTATATTTATATCAAGAAAATGTTCAACTTTATAATTTACGTTACATTGTGTGAGGGGAATAGAATTAGGGTGAATAAGTTTAGCAACTTGATTAAAATTTAACAAATTGCAAACGAGAATATCATCAATATATCTACTATTATTACTTAACAATTTAGCAAGTGCTAATTTTTCTGGGATTTTATTTTTCTTGCTACTGTCAACTAAGTCTTATATATTTAAATTCTAAAGCAAGCAAGAATAAATCTGCAATTAAAGGGCTAGCATTTCCACCCATAGGAATTCCTAATATTTGTTTGAAAATGTAAGGCCCGAATCTAACATAAGTATTGAAAAGGAGGAATTTAAAGGCATCTTTAAGTTTAGTTCTATCAAAAAATCACCGAAAAAAATCACCGTCAAAATAGACGCGAAGTTAACCGCGGTGATCGACCTAGTATGTAAACATGACGACCGTACGCTCGGATACTACATCCTTCCCCCTTGTTCTACCTTGTTGTAGTTCAGACGTCTTCACCTTGATCAACTTGGAAGTCCACCGCCTCCACACCTCTCCTCGATCAGGGTATACAGGAGTTGGTCAGGTATCGAGTTTGACCCAGCTCCTCTTGAGGCAGGACCGTGTGGAATGGGAGGCTCGTCTGGCAGTCGCTCAGGAACTTGTCCAGCCTCCTCTTAAAGGCCTCCGTGGTGCAGTCCTTCAGGTCACGAATGTCCTTTGGGAGACTAATGAATGTACTCGGACGGACGCTCAGGAAGCTTGTAGAGAGGAGGGTCCTGTGACGCTGGGAGGATGAATCTAGGACTCGTCTGTTGCAAGTCCTCCCCAGTCATGGCAGACGTTGGCTCTTGATGTCTCCTTTCTCTTCAGGGAGAGGGTTTAGTACCATACCTTCAAGTATCTTCCATGTGTATATGATACAATACCTTTCCCCCCTCCTCTGTAGAGAGTACAGTTTCAATTTATTCAACAATATGTGTTGTTGGAGATTCCTCAGTTTCTTGGTGAAGGACCTTTGGATTTGTTCCAGCTTTTGGATGTCCCCCGTTCTGCCAGGGGACCATAGCTGGCACAGATATTCCAATTTGAACAGCACCAAGGACTTCCATAATGGGATTAGGTGGTCAGGGTCTCTTGACGTTAAGGTTCTCAGGATCCAGCCGGACATTTCTATCTATGTATCTATCTATTGCCGGATGCCAGGATCCCTGAATGGGTGGCCACGAACGAAATGCCCCATGCACCTCTGTCCCCGGTCAGTCGACGCCCCTCCTATCCAGCACTGCCTTCACTCACATACTTCTTCACTCCATCCTTCCACATCTCTCTCGGTTTACCTCTCCCTCTCTGTCCTTCCACTTCGCTCTCGTACACCCTCTTTGTCATTCTCTCGCTTCCCATATGTTCCATATGGCCGAACCATCTCAAGGTGTTCCTTTTCACACTTTCCAGCACATCTACCTGATCCACACCACACCTCTCTCTTACTTCCTCATTTGTCTGTCTATCCCTCCATGTAACTCCGCACACACTTCTCAATGCTCTCAATATTGTCAGAGAAGGTGCAGTCATTGCTCATAACCACTCTCCGGTCTCTCACTGCATTTTTTCCATAATACTGTAGTTTGGTCTCCCACCTGATATACACTGTCTTCAAAGTTTCTCCTGTTCCAATACCGTATTACCTCAAATTTTTCACTATTGAATTTCATATTACTGTATTTGATTGGGCCCAGTTGCACACGGTATCCATATCTTTTTGAAGACGGTCAGCGTCAACTTTGTGGGTTATCTTTCGGCTTATTCTAGTGTCGTCCGCGAAAGATGTAATTTTAGAATTTTGGAAGTTTTCGTCTATCCCCTATCATAACTAGAAATAATAGGAGTGGACCCAACACTGAGTCTTGAGGAACTTCACTGAGTACCTTAGTTTCATTGGAGTGGGCTGAATTCACAGTGACAGTCTGTGTGCGTCCCACTAGGAAGCTGTGCATCCATGTCCCAATTTTGCCGTGATCTATGTATATATTTACTTGAAAGGCCCATTCCCCCCTTTTTTTTGGGGGGGGGGGAGGAGGAGACGACTCAAGACAGAGCCCGAATAGGGACAACACAACAGAAAACAACGAACACACAAAAACAAAAATACAAATTCACACACATCTAGGTTACCCAGAAGACCCAGCGATCAGTGATCTACTTTATCAAATACATGTACAGTTGTTGTTGTTGTTGTTCCCCAAGCTGCCTGGCCGAACAGCCCCAAGGCCCCGAGCAAGGCCAAGGCCATAACCGAGCGCCCCCCACAGAACCCTCCCTGCCGACCACAATAAAGCCTGGGTGACCGAAGCCACTCCCCATGGTGGGGAGCTGAGGAGGGTGCGGAAACGCCCGGGAAACCAAAGACCCACCCAGGGCCCTGTGCCCCTCAGCAATTATGAAGAGAAAGTTGAGGGGCAAAGGAAAAATGTGACGCTTTGGCTTCCAATCTTGGTAGATTGGGAGGTCAATCCACGGAAGAGACGCCGTCACTTGAGATCTAGAAAATATATAAGTAAAAGGAACAGTCAGACTAAGCTATGGGTATGGCAGAGATCGCTCAGTTCTCACTCTGATAGACCAGCCCATCACCACATGACTAGAACCCAATCCTCTCAGCATCAGCTAGGAAAGGCCCTAGAAAACCGCCTTTGGCGGGGGGATAGCTCCCCTATTTCAACCCCTTTCGGGGTTGGACACCCGCCCTACATGTACATGTACAGTATTGTACTTTGGCAAAATCAAGATAAACCACATCTACATAACTTCAACTTTTGGTGTCTTCGAGGATATTTCTGTTGAGCTCGAGTAATTGTGATAGCATGATCTCCCCTTTCTAAACCCGTTGTAATGCCCTCGAAAATGTCCCGCACCCACAATAATACTAACCCGAGTTGACGTCAGGTATAGCGTAAAATAGTCGTAGATGGTAAGTCCAATAAACTCATCTCGAGAGACTATCACCGTGGTTCTTAAAGATAGTCGTAGATGGTAAGTCCAATAAACTCATCTCGAGAGACTATCATCTGGTTCTTAAAAATCGGACTAAGGTTGCTATACTTTTGTACGTCCGTGGTAGTACAGTGGGTTAGCGCGCGGGCCTGGTGGTGATGGTGGTGCGTCACTAACCAGGGTTCGAACCCCACCCAAGGCATCTCAAAACCTGTGGGTTTTTAGGGGGGTTAAAAATTCCCTTCAGAGGTTCGTACTCCGCGCCAGGTACCAGGAAAGGTTGATCCTAAAGGTAGCCTGGGGATAATTCCCATTCCTATTTAACCCTGGTAAAACCTAGCATTTCACCCGTGTTGACTGGGATTTGGTTTGTTTTCATTTTCTAGGTACAGTAGTTCACTATGTGTTTTCTAGACTAAGGATGCTGCATCGTTCAAAGATTTTTATGATGTGTGAGGTAAGTGTAACTGGTCTATAGTTTTTCAGAAGATCTCTTGATAACCTCCTTTGTATACCGGTGTGACAATTCCTGGCAAGAATGTTAAGTGCAGGCGTACCGCCACCCTTGGTTACACTATTATGAGCGGTAGTAGACGCTTGCCATCATGTTCTGCCTTGCTTAGGCCAATCGGCTTTCTGCAGACTCCCATTTTCTTATGTTCCCGTCTATTTTGACTGCCTTTCGATACAATAATATGTTGAGGGGGCATTCACATATTGTCATCATCATATATATTGCCAGCAGGGGGCAAATAACCAAAAAAAATCGCCGTCAAATTAGACGCGAACTTAACGATGGCGATCGACAAATGTAAACATGATGGTGGCGGGGACATCGGACGTTTGCTATCATGTTCCCGTCTATTTTTAATGCCATTGGATTCAGTAATATGTTGAGGGGGGCTTTGCCCCCCCCTCACCCCCCCCCATGACATTTTGTCATCGTCATATATATTGTCAGGCAGGGGGCAAATAACCGAAAAAAATTGCCGTTAAAATAGACGCAAAATTCACTGCGGCGATCGCCCTATGTAAACATGACGACCGTACGCCCGAAAACTACATCCATCCCCAATTCCTTCCTTCAGTTGTTGGCGATTACCCCTTGGTCCAGGGATATTCTCCATTGCTTAAAAAATTGGTTTTGATAGCACTTCTTTGCAATTTTTAAGGATTGCATAAAATAAATCATCTGACCATGATGATTAGTTGAGGGAAATTTCTTGGCTACCGGTAGCTTTCATTATGTCATCTTCGTTGAAGTGGATGTCTTGCAGCTTGTAGGAGATTCAACGAGTTTATATTCTGCTGGCAGACTAAACACACTTTCATAGCATATTGTTCCCTCAGAATTTCCTCCTAGATATTTAAAACACTCCACTTGTTCCAGTATTTCCCCATCCAGCCGCACATCTAGATTCACCCTACGATCACCTCTATTACACACCATCACTTTACTTTTATTGATGTTCACTTTCACCTTCCTCGCCCCACAAATCACACCAAACTCTTTGACTACTCGCTGCAGTTTCTCCTCAGAATTCGCCACCAACGCTGTGTCCTCAGTAAACAGCAACTGGTTTAACTCCCAATCTCTACCATGATGATGATTAATATTATTATTATAGTATATCTGGTCCTGTCCAGATTGAGGTTTGGCATCCTCCACCCAACCTTAGCCATTTCTGTCCGTCTCTTTTCCTGTACGGTACTACTTTTCCTACTTTAGGTAAGGATCCTCCTCCCCTTGTAAAATTCACCTACTAGACGAAACAGAGAAAGGGGCGAGAGAATGCGAAAATGGTCCCGGACCTAAGAATTGGAACTTTTAAATTCAATTCAATTCAAATATTTAATTCAAATATATTTCAAATATATTTATTTAGCCTTCAGATATACAATAAGTTCAGAATTTAAATACATGGAAGTCAACTGGCTAAGCCTTATGAGAGAAAACTCTCTTTAAGGCACCTTGATTTAACCCGAATTAATTTAAATTTTTACATACATATAATATATACTCTTTCAATTCGCACCCATAAACTTACACCACATAAACATACTCAGCACAAAAGTAACTTACAATTTGACGGATGTTTTAATATTTACTCAATAAAAATGATTTGAGGGACATCTTAAAACTAGACAGGGAGGGTTTATCCAGAATATGCCGAGGCAGTGCATTCCAGACCTTTACACCATGATAATGAATCGATTTTTGAGATTGATTTGATGCCAATAATGGAATTTCTAAATCTCTTGTGTTTCTTAAGGTATATCTTTCATTTAAACAAAAATTAAATATATTTAATGGATTATAATTATTAATGGCTTTATAAACAAAGATAGCAGTGCAATATATGTTTATGTCTTCCCATTTATGGTATTGTAATTATTAATGGCTTTATAAACAAAGATAGCAGTGCAATATATGTTTATGTCTTCCCATTTATGGTATTGTAATTATTAATGGCTTTATCAACAAAGATAGCAGTGCAATATATGTTTATGTCTTCCCATTTTAAAAGCCTTAGAGATTTAAATAATTCATTTGTGTGATCATATTTTCTTTTGAAAGTGATTGTCCTAATAATTATCTTTTGCGGTAGTTTGACTCTCTCTATCTTAGTTTTACCTGCGGTTGCCCAAACTGTGTGACAGTATGAAAAGTAAGGGTACACCAAGGAGTAGTAAAGTTGTTTAAGTACTTCCGAAGGAAAGCAGTTACGAGTTAGATATAATATACCACATTGTTTATTTATCTTGTTTGTTAATGTTTGTATATGTGACTGCCAAGTCAATTGCCTATCCACTACAACACCAAGAAATTTTATATTTTGCTCTTCTATTAACATTGAATTTCCTATTTTAATGGAATCTACATTTAAATGTTTCTGTTTGGGTTCTGTCTGGAGTCGGCCACCCCCAGCTATGGGGTATGTGCCTGAGTATATAAAGTACATACATACATTATTATTATTATCTTACAGGTGGACTTGAGCTAACGTAACAAGAATGACGTCACCGCGACCCCTTGTGTTTGTCACGGGTAACGTCAAGAAGCTGGAGGAAGTCCGGGCAATACTTGGCAACTCTTTCCCATTCAGGTATTGTAGTTTCTTTGTAATTTTTATGTATTCCTTCGGGAAGGATGTAGTATCCAGGTGTATCGCCCACTTTGTATACATTATTGGAACGCTCGAGGTTACTTTCTTGTCTATTTTGACTTTTCTGTTATTTGCCCCCTTACTGGCAATATACAGTATATGATGAGGACAATAAGTCATGCGGGGAGGAGAAACCGTACCCCACCCCCCACCTCAACCTATTATTGTATCCCACGCCAGTCAAAATAGACAGGAACGTGATTGCGAGCGTACAAGTAATGTAAACAAAGTGGGCGACATGCCCAAATACAGTACTACTGTACAGTACGTACATCCTTTACCATTCCTTCTTATATTCATTCAAGTTTTAAACCAAAATTGCTCCAGTTTGACACCCTGTGACTATGGTAATGGTCCTGGTGTAGCGGTGTAGTATATTGGCTCGCTTCGCTCGGCAAAAAAATCGCTAGAAAACCATAAAAACCGCCTCCATCGTTGATCACCTCGCTTCTCTTGCTCACGCGATGTCGACCCCCATGACGATAGGGCATTGTTATATGTGCGATTAGTTTGCTTGGGAAACAGATTAACTTGCTCATGTAGTAATGTACACCCTATGTGGTGGATTGTGTTCTTTTATTTCAAATTTTATTTTATTAAGCGTTGTTTCCACATAGCGATTTTGATTAGCTCTTTTGCGCGATTTTGATTAGTTCCTTTGCGTTTATCTTGTGTTGTCCCAGTTTTGGTTTGTTTATTTGGCAAGTTTTACATTATAATAGCCTAATGCTTATGAGAGGAAAGAACAATCTATAACCAAGTTTTTGTCCCCTTACAGAATACAGGTACAGTGCACTCCCCGTATCCGCGCCTAAGTCGTACCACGTATTTTCCACGGATACGCGATTTCGTGGATACGTGGGCAGTGTTTAACATAGGTTTCAATGGGAAATAGACTTAGGTCGTACCAAGCTCACCCATCTTGGACCCTCAAATACACTATTTTGACCTACCTAATGACATTAATATGTACCCAATGATTAACCCTTTCACTGCGGGTGACGTTCTGGAACGTCCTGGCAATTTACAGTAATTTCCAGGCTTCAAAAACCTGTAAAAAACTTAAAAATCGAGTGTCAGTGGGCGGGAGCGTGAGGGGCCCACCTCCGTTCCTCAGAGCAGCGAGCGGCCCACTGAGGTAGACTGTGTCTCGCGCGGGTCTCTCACTGCCTCTCACAACAGTGTTGCCAAACGAGCGAGTGCTAACAAATAGCGGGTTTCCCACGTTTCTATGGCACCGCTGCGGGTGAACCAGACCACGTACGAGGCCCGTTCTGGTCTCATTTTGAAGCTATTTTCGCCTAGTTTTCGGCAGAATACAGTTAATTTAATGCAGATGCTTGATTTATCATTCAGGAGTGCCTGAATATGCCCTAAATAGCCCAAAACACCCCGCAGAGAAAGGGTTAAAGGATACTCACTTTGATCCACACTGACTGTTCCACTGCTCCACTAAGCTCCAGGTACAGTCCAAAGCAGTGGACATCAAGTACATTCCAAAGGTAAATCCAGGTGTCACTTGTGTCATATCAGGATCCCCTCCCCTATGAACCATTCTGAGAACCCCTTATAACTCATTAATCAAGATTATCTGCACTTTTATCTAAAAAAAAACTTATTAAACCTGATTTTCTTCACTTTATCCTCAACCAATGAACCATTATTAGACCCACTTACAACACATTAAGCCAGATGAATATGAGATGGAAAAGAAAATGACATGAGAGTTCAGTAGCACTAAGTTTTTCTCCCTTATCCAACACTTACACAAGTGATCTGCCTTGTGTGAGAGTGATCTGCCTTGTGTTACAGGGATCTGCCTTATGTTACAGGGATCTGCCTTGTGTTACAGGGATCTGCCTTGTGTGAGAGGGATCTGCCTTGTGTTACAGGGATCTGCCTTGTGATACAGGGATCTGCCTTGTGATACAGGGATCTGCCTTATGTTAGAGGAATCTGCCTTATGTTAGAGGGATCTGCCTTGTGTGGGACAATCAGCTTTTTGCAGTGTCCCATATTCTTATGTTCTTATATTTCGCCTTTCTTGGCTAATGGCAGCGCTACTTTCTTCCTCGATCGAGTGAAAATCCGCAAATAACGTGTACTTTTCGCGGATAATCGCCGATAACGAGTAATTGGATATTTAGGGGTGTCCGCGGATAGCAAGGATCGCGGATACTTGGAGCGTGGATAACGGGAGTGCTCTGTATTGACCTACCTGTGCTTATATCTTTGTTTAACCCTATCTAATAACAACTATTTAGAGAATTGAGATTACAGGGTGTCAAATTGTGATGTATTTGGTTGTAAGATTGGAATGATTACAACAAATAATTCAATAGCCTAGGAAGGAACAATTTATAACCAAGCTTTTGCCCTCCTACAGGATAGTGTGTCAAATTAAAGGGGAGTCAATCGTTATTAGTCTGTATAATTGTATATGCAATAATAGTATTATGGTTTATAGTTCAAAATTATGTCTTTGGAAGCGATACAATGGCCAAAATATAGCTATTATATCTTGATTGTCTTGTATTCCTTCACATATTCATTCAAGTCTTAAAACAAAATTAACCCGTTTGACACCCCGAGAGAGGAGAGAGCAATCTATAACGAAGCTTTTGCCCCCTACAGGATAGTAAGCCAGAAGATCGACCTACCGGAGTACCAAGGGGAGGCGGACGAGGTGAGCCGTCGAAAGTGCCAAGCTGCTGTGGAACTAGTGAAGGGCCCTGTGATTGTGGAGGATACCTGTCTGTGTTATAATGCTCTAGGAGGACTACCGGGTAAGTTAACCATTGATTCAGGGGCTGATGAGTTTTTTTTTTTTTTTTTTTTTTCTTTTTTTATGTGATTGGTGCTTCTGAATGCTTGTGTTCTTGCTTTATGTGGGTGAACTGTTATAAAGGTCTCCCTCGATTTATGATTGGGTAACATTCCTGAAAACCCAATCTTAAATAAAAAAATCATATAGCGAATGCTAAAATTAATGGGGTAAATGAGGATGTGTTCTGGGACCAACCCAAACCCAAACCCAAACACCTAAAAACCTTTAATCTATTTTTTATTAATTTCACCACAACACCAAACACCTCCAATGAAATTAATGAAAGCATATACAGTATGTGATCCACCAGGATTCCAACCCTGGTTATCACACACAGATTTTTAGAAACCTTAACCATTACACCACCAAGACGGTCTAATATTATAATAATATCCTAAACTGAACTAGTAAATGGGCTGGTTACTGTGGAGGATACCTATCTGTTATAATGCTCTGGGAGGACTACCGGTTATAATGCTCTGGGAGGACTACCGGTTATAATGCTCTGGGAGGACTACTGGTTAAGTTTATGTATACAGTACAGTATACTGTACTGTATTTATTATAATGTAAAACTTGAAAAATAAACAAACCAAAACTGGGACGATACATGATAAAAACAAAAGAACTTATCAAAATCGCTATGTGGAAATAACGCTTACAGTACAGTATATATATATACAGTATATATACTGTACAGTATACTGTATATATATATATATATATATATATATATACAGTATAGGCCTATGTGTGTGTGTGTGTGTGTGTGTGATTTTTTTATTTGTTTATTTTCGTGTTTGGGCTCCTGTCTCAAGTCGGTCACTCCAGGAAATAAAGAAAACAAAAATGGGGTATGTGCCACAGTACTGTATTTACCTATTTGTAGTTTACAGGAATTGAGCAGCGCTCGTGTTGTCCTGTCTTAGTTACTTTACAATCAATCCATTTTACTTAGACAAGTATCGTAATGGATATTCCCAATTCCCAGTATTTTGGACTAACATATCATAGCTTATGTTGTCCTATTTCCATATTTACTTTTATCCAACCTAGATTTGAACATGTTAATGTTCTTCGCTCTCACCACCTCCTCCTCCAAGTTGTTCCAAGTCTCTATACTTCTATATGGGAAGCTGAATTTCTTTGTGTCCTTACGACATCTGCCCTTCCTCAGCTTAAACTCGTGTCCCCTTGTCCTTCCATCATCCCTCACGAATAGATCTTCCCTATCTACTTGTTCCAAACTTTTTACTCCCTTGAACATCGTTATTAAGTCGCCTCGTTCCCTTCTCTCTTTCAAGGTAGGCAGTTGTAGTGTCTTAAGTCTTTCCTCATATGTCAACTCCTTCAATCTTGGGATCATCTTCGTTGCTATCCTTTGGACTTTCTCTAATTTGTTTATGTGTTTTTTCAAATGTGGTGACCATATCACTGCTGCATATTCTAATCTTGGTCTTATCATAGCCATTATCGTTTTTCTTAAAATGTCTTCGTCCAAATACTGTAGTTAAATGCCACTCTCTATTGTGGTGAGATTAATAAAAATAATATTATTAGTAGGTTTAGGGATATTTCTTCGAGAGGCCGGTCTATATGATCTGTGCCCCATGAATATTCTTTCCTCTCACTTAAACAGTAGGCTACCATAGTGCGGTTGGGAATATGAACATGATTAGATTAATATCCAGTATTCGAGAATGGATAATAAGTCGTAGGCGTGTGCATAAACCTTTAACCGTCCTGGTGGTGTAATGGTTAAGGTGGCAAAAATATGTGTGTGATAACCCGGGTTCGAATCCCGGTGGATCATATATACTTTAATTAATTTCATTGGGGGTGTGGTGGTGAGATTAATAAAAATAATATTGGTTATTATTCCATATGCTCCTCCAATGATCATGTTAATATGCTTCTCCGGCGATAGATCATCTTGTATTATCACTCCAAGGTCCTTCTCATGCCGTGTTTTGACGATTTTTTAATTCCTAATTTGTACTCCCAGCTTGGCCTTATCTCACTTATTCCCACTTCCAAAACATGACACTTTTCTGCATTGAAACTCATTTTCCAGGTTTGGCTCCATCTGTGCAACTCATCTAGGTCCTTTTGAAGATCCTGACAACTTCTATACAGGTGACATTCTTCATGATCTTAGCGTCATCCGCGAACATATTCATATGACTATTCAAGTTTTCTGGCATGTCGTTTACATAAAGTAGGAACATTATCGGACCCAACACTGATCCCTGTGGTACTCCGCTCGTCACACTCCTCCACTGGGAATATTCGTCTCGTATTGTGGTCCTCATTTCTCTTCCTATTAAAAAGTTTTCCATCCATTTTAACAGAGGCAGCCCTTGACAAGGCCGTCTGGAAAGCTGCCATTTAGGACGTGAGACTGTAACCACAGTTTCTGTGGACAAACGGTCTTTAAACTTGTATGTATGTATGTATGTATGTATCTTACCATGTACACCTCCAATAACCTGCAATTTCCATAATAACCTTTTGTGAGGCACCCTGTCAAAGGCCTTTTTCAGGTCCAGGTAAACAGTCAACCCATCCTTCTCTCTCCTGTGTAACATCTACAATTCTGCTATAAAAGCTGTATAAATTAGATACACAAGATCTCCCTTCCCTGAATCCAAACTGTTTCTCGCTAAGCACCCCCTGTCCCTCTATGAAGTGTGTCCACTTTTTTCTTATAATTTTCTCACAAATTTTGCAAACAATGCTGGTGAGGGACACCGGTCTGTAGTTAAGAGGATTTTCTGTCTTCTCCTTTGTAAATAGGTACTATGTTAGCTCTCTTCCATTCCACTGGCAGGTCTCCTTCATTCAGTGAAGATTTGATGATGTCATAGATTGGTTCCACTATCTCTTCTGCACATTCCATGAGGATCCATCCACCACTCCATCTGGTCTCATTGATTTCCTCACGTCCAAATCCTGCATCAATTTCAGCACTTCACTTTTTGTCACTTTCATTTCAGGCATCTGTGGTGTTCTCATTTCTCTATCAGGTTCTATAAACTACTCCTCTTTTACAAACACTGACTGAAGCTTTTCATTCATAACTCCACACAAGTCTTTATCTTTCTCATAACTGTTCGTTCCAACTCTTAGTCTGACAATACCTTCTTTTGTTTTTATTTTTCCATTTACAAATCTATAAAATAGTTTTTGCTCGTTTTTGCACTTCTCTACAATATTCCTTTCATATTTATATTGTTCCCCCTCGTCGTATCTTTACGTATTCATTTCTTTTCTCCTTGTACTTATTCCAGTTATTTTCACTATGTCTCTTCCGTGCTATATTCCAGGCTCGGTTTCTTCTATCCTGTGCCTTACTACATCTTATATTGAACCATTCCTTTTCCTCCTTTACCCCTGGCTGGAACCTTGGGACATATTTATGTATCCCTTCTTCATATACTTTCAAGAAAAGTCTATATTTGTCTTGAACCTTTTCCAGGCTTTCTAGTTCCTTCCAATTTATACTTTGGAAATAATGTTTCAATGATTTAAAGTCAGTTTTAGCATAATTGTATCTATTTATTTTATGTCCTTCATTTCTCTCCTCATTTTTTCCCAAATCCATGTCCATTTCTAAAATCTTGTGATCACTTTTTCCCAAGGGACAACGATAATTTATCTTTCTAACGTCATGCAGATCACTGGTGAAGACTAGGTCTAGCCTGAATCGATTCAGTAATTTACTGCCCCAAGATTCATTATTATTTCCCGCATCTAACCCTTCCCAATTGACTTCCTTACAGTTGAAATCACCTGTTAATATTAATTTATTTCTCCTATTAAAAAGTATTTTTAGTGCATCTAGAGATTCCGTGATTAGTTGATCATATTCTTGCCGCTTCCATGCTCTAGTTTGTGGTGGTATATAAGCCACTGCTATATCAGTTGCTTTGTTGTCCTTGTCTTTTATTGTCACTGCTATAATTTCTGATCTATTATTGCCTAGGTTGTTGTTGTTGTTGTTGTTGTTGTTCCCCAAGCTGCCTGGCCGAACAGCCCCAAGGCCCCGAGCAAGGCCAAGGCCATAAACGAGCGCCCCCACAGAACCCTCCCTGCCGACCACAACAAAGCCCGGGTGACCGAAGCCACTCCATGGCGGGGAGCTGAGAGGGTGCGTAAACGCCCGGGAAACCAAAGCCCCCACCCAGGGCCCTGTGCCCCTCAGCAATTATGAAGAGAAAGTTGAGGGGCAAAGGAATAATGTGACGCTTTAGCTTCCAATCTTGGTAGATTGGGAGGGCAATTTAATCTCACTTGCTTCTATATTTTTGTCAGTCATTATTAACACTCCACCGCCCACTTTTCCTTCTCTATCTTTTCTCCACACATTGTACCGTTCCCATCCCAACACTCCCAATTCAGTACCACCTCTCAACTTTGTTTCTGCTAAGCACATAATATGTGGTTTATATTTCTCAATATAGTCATTCAATTCTAATTTCTTAGACAGCAAGCCATCCACATTACTATACATCATCTCCCCCTTCTTACACCTTTCTTTCCCGAATATTCCCAGACTCTACTCCAAGTCTTTTTCGATGTAAATATGCTTCAGACAATCCTTATCTTGCAACCTCCATTTATTATTCATGATTTCCTCTACTATTCCTACTGTGCCAAACTGCACTTTCATTGGCCTAGACAGGCTAGACTCTTGTTTATATTTTCCAATTCTATGCATGTCTTCAATTTCATTCTCCCACTCTCACACCCTCGTCCACCACCTGTAGAATCTCCCTCACTCGGTTTCTCTCTATCCTACTTCTCTCCTCTCTCTTTACATTGTGTTTCTCCTTATCTCCTCTTATCACAATACATTTCTTTCTTCCAGCAGTCTCCCTCACTAGATTTTCCTTCTGTCTAATTACCTTAACTACATCCTTTTCAAAGTTACCTCCCTGCCCATGTATCTGTTGCTCCTTTACTATCTCCGAAAATTTCAAATTCCTTGCCTCCTCGTTCTTTTGAAATTCATCCTTCTTTAATTCAACATCCTTCATATCTTTCTTCATCCTGTTCATTTCTTCCTGCATTTTGTATATACTGTAGATGTGTAGGCCTATGCATGGGGGCATTTCGTTCGTGGCCACCCCTTCGGGGATCACGGCGTCAGGCAATAGATATACTGTATATACTTAGGCACACTTGGCTGACTTGAGACAGAGCCCGAACAGAAACAACATTTAATGTTCCTATTCTCAGGGTCCGGGACCACTTTCGCGTTCCCTCGCCCCTTTCTCTGTCTCGTCTAGGTGGAAAATTATATAAGTGAAGGAGAATTTGTACAGTATATATATACTGTATACTGTATACAGTATATATATACTGTATGTACAGTATATATGTATACACATGTATATACTGTATATATATATATATATATATATATATATATATATATATATATATAATATTATATATACAGTATATACCGGTATATACAGTATATATACTGTACTGTACAGTGCTTACCATGCCCTGAAGAAACTCCACACAAAGCCTACACCCCAGACTAGTTCAGTTCAGTTGGTGGATGGCATATGAACATGTGGTTCACCTCCCTGATGCTGACCCTACTCACCAGGTGGTCTCTACAGAATACTACCTTGAGTGGAGGAGGACTAGGGGAAGACCACGGAACTCATGTCTTAGGCAAGTCCACCAATCTTGGGATAGGATACAGGTCTGCCTCACTATCCGATGCCCCAATTTACGATATTATTACAGTTATTAATGTGCATGGGGCGGTTCGTTCGTGGCCACCCCTTCGGGGATCACGGCGCCAGGCGATAGATAGATTGATAGATTACAGTATAGGTTTTTAGGTGTTTGGGTTTTGAGTTTTGACTGGTACCAGAATGCATCCCCATTTACCCCATTCATTTTAGGGTTTCAATTTTTCTATTTAAGATCGGGTTTTCAGGAACGTAACCCAATCGTAAATCGAGGGAGACCTTTATGGACTGGTTACTGGGCCGGACATTTGGGCAGAGTCAATGTGGAGCAGATGTCCCTATAATTTACCTTGAATTTGGCTCTCTATCACACTTTCAACTTTGGGGGAGACACTTGTTACAGGCAGCTATGCTCTTTGTCTCCATACACATACTGTATAAAGTACAGTATTAGTATCTTAGGGACAGGGTATTGAGCGAGGAATTAAGAAGGCGTCTGGGCATTAGGAGTGTCAGTAAAGTGATGCGCACGAGCCGACTTGGTTGGTTTGGACACGTGTAGAGAATGGATGATCAGGAGGACTGGGTGAAGAAATGCCGGACTGTGAACGTGGAAGGAGCTGCACCTGGGGGTAGACCTAGAATGACGGGATCAGGTACTCCGGTCCGATCTCAAAATAAAGAACTTGACAACAGCCCTTGAGAGGGCCGCCTAGAAATCCACCATTTAGGACGTGAGACTGTAACCACATTCTCTGTGGACAAAACGGTCTTTAAACTTGTATGTATGTATGGTGTAATGGTTAGTGCTGTGAATTTGGGTGCGAGTATCCTAGGGTGGAATCCTTGGAGTATCACGTGTATTCATGTGTTTCATTGTTTTCATTAAATAGGTTTATTTGTAAATTCATTGGTGTGGGTTGGTGATAATAGGAATTACCGGTATTTATTTGTATTATTACTATTATTCTTATTATTTATTATTTATATTTATATTTCTTGTTTGCAGGTCCGTACATCAAATGGTTTTTAGATAAACTACAACCGGTCGGCCTGCACAAACTGTTGGCTGGGTTTGAAGACAAGGTGAGTAACCCCTTGAAGATTATTCTAAAATTTGACATCAATAATTTTAATCAAGCATTTTTAACTTGAAGTTTCTTGTATAACCTCTGCTTACTTTTTGTCTGTATTTATTGTTTATCTTTTTCTTTTTCTATTATTATTATTATTATTATTATTAATATTGATGATTTTTTAAATTTATTGTTCTTGTTAAAAGAGTACTCTTTGTTTAAATCTGTTGTTACTTCATATTTTGCAATTATTTCTCTTTATATTATATTTATTCATTGTCGATAGTATCAATTGCTTACTTTTGCGATTTCCTTAGTTTATTTGTGCTATAAATGTAGGTTATTTGTAGGGTAGTTATTGATAGGGGTCACTTGAGGCATGCTATGCTTACAGGTACCTACCCGATAGCACTATCGTTAGTGAGTGCTGTACTGTATTTTATATTATTTTGTAATAGTATAGATATCTTATCAATATTTGTATTTTTTACTATTGTTAATGTCTTGTCATGTTGCAAATTTGATTTTAAATAATATTTTGACATTTAACATGTAGTTTCTTTATTCATGCAGAGTTTAGTAAAATTTGCCAGAACGTCCCGGACTTCCCAAACTTGACTACTTCCTTTAACGTGACGATAGTGCGTTGTTATATGTGCGATTAGTTTGCTTGGGAAACAGATTAACTTGCTCATGTAGTAATGTACACCCTATGTGGTGGATTGTGTTCTTTTATTTAATAATTTTCATTTTAGTAAGCGTTGTTTCCACATAGCGATTTTGATAATTTAATTTGACTTTATATTGTCCTTGTCCCAATTTTGGTTTGTTTAGTTTGCAAGTTTTACATTTTAATTACGATGCATTAAGGCAGTATATTTATCACTTTTATGCAGTTTAGGAAAGACCTTTTAAGCACAATTTTATCTCAAGATTTTAATTAATAGTGACTAACGGGAGGGATATGATTTAAGATATGTTGTTGTTGTTGTTGTTGTTGTTGTTCCCCAGACTGTCTGACTGAAGTGTACCGAGTTCGGTAGACCAAAGCCGCTCCAGATGCTCGGGTCCCCGAAGGGTCCAATGTGAGATGAGATCTGTCTCTGAGAGGGCAGCGGGGGAGGGGATCATCAGCCCACAGGCTTTCACCCCCGGGCCAATGCCCCCACCATCCACAGCCCCCCTTGCAGTGCCACCCAATCGGGTGATCTACCCAGCACCTAGAAGGAAAAGTAGTATAGTACAGTAAAAGAGACAGACAGAAACAGCTAAGGTTGGGTAGAGGATGCCAAACCTCACTCTGGATAGGACCAGCCTTTATTATAATGTAAAACTTGCAAAATAAACAAATTAAAAAAGGAACGACACAATAATGTAATGTTTTTTTTTGTTTTTTTTTTCACCCATTTAGGATTTGTGTGTTTGACTGCCTGTGGTACGGCCATGCTCAACCACCAGCCTTAACCCTTTCAGGACCGGGGGTTGCCGTTTAGTATTCATAAATAACATTTTCATAATTACCTCTCCAAAATTAGTTTTCTGCCCACAACTCGCTCAAAGACAACTGCAGAGGTTGAAGTAATTAAAGTAAAGGTTTCTAAACACCCCTGATGGTCACAAAGGTTTAAATTATCCCTGTAAGGATGCAATCACGTCCTGCAGTGCGCGAAAGGGTTAACAGATTAACTTGCTCATGTAAAATTTGCCAGTACATCCCGGACTTCCCTCCTCCCCGTGTAAAATTCACCTACTAGACGAGACTGAGTAAGGGGCGAGGGAATGCAAAAGTGGTCCCGGACCCTAAGAATTGGAACTTTAAATGTTTCTGTTCGGGCTGTCTCGAGTCGGCCACCCCCAGGTATGGGGTATATACAGTACTGTACATACATGTGTGCGATTAGTTTGCTTGGGAACCAGGTTAACTTGCTCATGTGGTGGATTGTGTTCTTATATTTCTAAATTTTATTTTGCTAAAGTGTTGTTTCTACATAAAAAAAATATTAGTTCTTGTGTCTACTGTATATATTTTGTCGTTTTGGATTGTTTATTTTGCAAGTTTTACATTATAATTCCTCTTTCTCCAGACAGCAGAGGCCGTTTGTACGTTTGCGTTCTCTTCTGGTGACCCCAAAGATGAGGTAATATTGTTCCACGGTCGTACACCAGGAACCATTGTGGAACCACGAGGGAACAACGACTTTGGCTGGGATCCTTGTTTCCAACCTGATGGTGAGTGTGTCTAGTTACTTACATCAATACAATTACTGTCTGGTGATGGGCTGGTCTATCAGAGTGAGAACTGAGCGATCTCTGCCATACCCATAGCTTACTCTGACTGTTCCTTTTACTTATATATTTTCTAGATCTCAAGTGACAGCGTCTCTTCCGTGGATTGACCTCCCAATCTACCAAGATTGGAAGCCAAAGCGTCACATTTTTCCTTTGCCCCTCAACTTTCTCTTCATAATTGCTGAGGGGCACAGGGCCCTGGGTGGGTCTTTGGTTTCCCGGGCGTTTCCGCACCCTCTTCAGCTCCCCGCCATGGAGTGGCTTCGGTCACCCAGGCTTTATTGTGGTCGGCAGGGAGGGTTCTGTGGGGGCGCTCGGTTATGGCCTTGCTCTGGGCCTTGGGGCTGTTCGGCCAGGCAGCTTGGGGAACAACAACAACAACAACAACAACACAATTACTGTGGTGCCCGTCACCTGACGGGAGCCGATTATTGCCTATTATGTTGCCTGGGAGCGAGGCAAGCTGTTACAGGCAGGGCGGGAACTATTGCAATTGGCCTACTGGGCCAGGACCCTCATAAGGCTGGTTATATGAAAGTGTGTAAAGATTGACTAAACTTGCTGAAGCAAACCATCAGCAGACAGGACATTAACTAGATATGGGTGATGATGGGGAGGATGTTATAACAGTAGAAGGACTGGCGTGTAGTTGTTGTTGTTGTTCCCCAAGCTGCCTGGCCGAACAGCCCCAAGGCCCCGAGCAATTCCAAGGCCATAACCGAGTGCCCCCACAGAACCCTCCCCGCCGACCACAATAAAGCCTGGGTGACTGAAGCCACTCCATGGCGGGGGGCTGAGGAGGGTGCGGAAACGACCGGGAAACCAAAGCCCCACCCAGGGCCCTGTGCCCCTCAGCAATTATGAAGAGAAAGTTGAGGGGCAAGGGAAAAATGTGATGCTTTGGCTTCCAATCTTGGTAGATTGGGAGGTCAATCCACGGAAGAGACGCCATCACTTGAGATCTAGAAAATATATAAGTTAAAGGAAAAGTCAGAGTAAGCTATGGGTATGGCAGAGATTGCTCAGCTCTCACTCTGATAGACCAGCCCATCACCACATGACTAGAACCCAATCCTCTCAGCATCAGCTAGGAAAGGCCCTAGAAATCCGCCTTTGGCGGGGGGATAGCTTCCCTATTTCAACCCCTTTCGGGGTTGGGCACCCGCCCACTGGCGTGTAGTTTATCATAGAGGTGTATCGCCTTATCTAGAAATGTTGAATAGAGGAAAAGTTACAGAATGGATAGGTAGCAAGAGTAGCACAAAGTGATGTGGTACACACATAAAGTTGCAGGATGGATAGGTAGCAAGAGTAGCACAAAGTGATGTGGTACACACATAAAGATGACGTTCCATTTCATACATCAGGCAGTTGCAAAGAAAGTGACACGGACGGTAATTGGCGTAGTACTGCCGAAGAGCCTCCTAGTCGGCAGCACCAAAATGCCACAAGCTCCGTTGATTGGGGGGGTCAGAAGGCCTTCTTGGAAAGATAGGACAGGTAACAGAGATAAGGTTGTGATTGGAGGAGCCCAACAGAGGGAAAAGTATACACCTTAAGAAGAAAGATTAGAAGTTACAAATACAGGTCAAGGATGTTGGGCCAATCTTCAGTACAGTATAAGTAGAAGAATTAGAGGTTAGAAATAAGTCAAGGATGTTGGGGCGATCTCCAGGGCGGTCTGGGATACGGGTGGGGTGCTGAACTAACTGCTCAAGGTCAATTAGGATAAATGTATTTACACTAACTTACACTAAGGGGAAATAGATTGAGAGGAAGACCTCAGAGGACATGAAGAGATGGTGTGAAAAAGGTTTGGAAGATAAAGAGATGGCCGAAGAACAGGCAAGAGAAGTGGTGATGAATAGGAATGAATGGAGAATGATTATGAATAGATGAGTGATAACGTGGTCGTTGGGAGAGGGGGTCGGGCGCTAGTTGGACTAGATAATAGTCCATCAGGTGCCTGGCCCGGGAAGCCAGTACACATACATACATACAAGTTTAAAGACCGTTTGTCCACAGAAGCTATGGTTACAGTCTCACGTCCTAAATGGCAGCTTTCCAGGCGGTCCTGTCAAGGGCCGCCTGTGTTGTCAAGTTCTTTATTTTGAGATCGGACCGGAGTACCCGAGCCCACGTCATTCTAGGTCCATCCCTACGCGCAGCTCCCCCCCAAGTTCACTGTCCGGCATGTCTTCACCCAGTTCTGATCATCCATTCTCTCCACATGTCCAAACCAACCAAGTCGGCTCGTGCGCATCACTTCACTGATACTCCTAATGCCCAGACGCCTTCTCAATTCCTCGCTCGATACCCTGTCCCTAAGATTAACCAGTATATATGAAGGGTCATGCGGCTCATGCCTGGATGTGTGGTGGTAAAGTTCCGCTGTGTGTCTGCCTGCTGAGACCGGAACCTCTTTGGGAGGTGTGGGAGTCTTTAGCTGGGGACCCCAAATGGTCCTTGGCCTCTGGGTGACCTAGATGTGTTTGAATTTGTGATTTTTTTTTAAATTTTTTTGTTTCTGTTCGGGCTCTGTCTCAAGTCGGCCATCGCCAGCTATGGGGTATGTGCCCGAGTATACTGTATACATATTGTATACAGTATGGCACTAATGATACTGTTTTTTACCAGGTTACAACAAGACTTACGCTGAACTAGACAGTAGCATCAAGAACAGCATCTCTCATCGCTACAAGGCCGTCCACGCCCTCAGAGAATACTTCACCAACGAGGAAGGCAAGAATTTATTGGCCAACAAACTAAAGGTGGAACAAAATAAATAAAGAAGGGGTGGATCAGCCCTCCACCTCACTCTCACGCTGTCTTTGGCACCCCTCCTCCCACCCAACACCTCGTAACTCCATCCTTCCACCTCAATTTTATACAATCTATTAATCATTCTCTTAATTGATCCTACCAATAATTCACTTGAGACCTCTGGTGGACGCTTCCGAAGTAGCGCCAGAACTATGACTGTCGACATCAATAATACCCAACACCAAGGATATGCTGTACACTGTTCATCTCAATTGTGATTCTACATGGTGTAATGGTTAAGGTGGCAAAAATCTGTGTGTGATAACCCGGGTTCGAATCCTGGTGGATCACATATATACTTTAATTGATTTCATTGAGGGTGTTTGGTGTTCTGGTGAAATTAATAAAATATAGAATACAGTATACGACTACACTATGTGCTTGTATAGTATAGTAATAAAGGGAAAGTCCATATGCAGCTGATAATGACTATAAACATAATTAAAAGCTGATTAATTATCATAACAAAATTGGCGTGAAAATACCTGCTGACTTTGTTTTATAAATATACGTTATTTATGGATATGGGTGATTTTAAAATATATATAAACAGTATGCATAGACCAAAGTATGTGTCGGCTACAGAAATTTCGACTAATTGCTTATAATAAAGAATTGTTGAAGGAGAGGGAGGGTGGATAGGTCCACGATGTCGCCAATTTCCCACAATGCACCGTGGTAAACTTTGCATTCAGCATCTCTATCGGCCACTGTAGGCGAGACAGGTACTGCGCAATTTATGTGTGGAAAATCCTGAAGAAGCTGGTTCCACATCTATCTATCTATCTATTGCCTGACGCCGTGATCCCCGAAGGGGTGGCCACGAACGAACCGCCCCCATGCACCTCTGTCCCCAGTCAGTCGACGCCCCTCCCCCCAACCAGCACCGCCTTCGTTCATGTAGTTCCTCACTCCATCCACATCCAACTGGTAATGAACTCCAGGAAAAACAAAATGGTCGGACTGGAAGGAAGTTTGAGAGGAGATCCCTCCCAACACAGGCACCAGAACGAGTGAGATCCCTCCTCGCGTCCAGCCTAGGCCACAATGGACCAGAAATGTTCAACTCGCTGCCCAAGGAAGTGCGAGACATAGTAGGTTGCCCGGTAGACAGGTTCAAAGGGTTATTAGACAAGTTCCTAAAGACCCTCCCAGATGAACCACCAGTGTGTGGATACACTGCTAACTGCCGGGCGGCCTCAAATTCTATACCGGACCAGACGGACCTCCTTCGAAGGCACGCACGCAGCGGTGGCGGACCACGACTGTGAGGACGGGACCTCTAGACGACTTCAAAGTAAGATTCAAGTAAGTAAGTAAGGGAGAATTGCCCTACGTTCTACATGAAACAAACCTCGCCGCTGGTCAATAAAACTATAATAAAGTTACATTTGTATAATTTTATTTAAATAATGTCAATGTACATAATTTTGTGCATTTATATAATTGTCAACTTAGTGAGAAAAACTCAATAATACAACCAAATATCCTAATAACTCCAACATGTCGGACCTGTGTGTGTTAAGGGGAGATGAGCTGGTTTTTTGGGGACCGTTTCTCCCTCATGTTTAGCCCTATTAGTTTGGAGATTTTAAGACCTTTCGCCCCATTTATTTGTCAAATTAAGACCTTTCGTGCTATTTAGGTGTCGGGGTTTTTTCCTGGTGAACGAAAGTGAGCCTGAAATTTAGACAGAACTGGCCTTCGGCAGAGACATTTTCTACCAAAAAAATGTACAAATTAATCTAGAAGGGGGATCTAATGGATGTTTTTTTAAAGTTTGATGGAGATCTAGGGAAGAAACTAAATTTTTTATAAAAAAAGAAAATGAGCAAATAAATACGCCCATCTCCCCCTTAAGAAGATGGTGTTCTTGTTCTTGTCATAGTAACTCCAACACGTCGGACCAGAGAGTGTTAACCCCTTCTGTACCAATGCCGTTCTTTTAACTTTTCTCTGGCAACTATTATACAATTATTATACAATTTTATTCAGTTTAAACAGGACTTCCAACAATCTCACTTAACCCTTTTTAGCACCACTGATCCTTCTTAACCCTTTGAGTACCAGCGACGTGAGTTATATTCTGTTCTAGCTATATTTAGACAATATTATGCAGCTTGGGAAGGATCTGTGGTAGCTGTTGTTGTTCCCCAGGCTGTTTGGCCAAACAGCCCCAAGGTCTTGAGCAAGGCCATAAAATGAGCGGCCCCACAAAACCCTCCCTGCTTACCACTAATAAAGCCCGGGTGACCGAAGCCACTCCAAGGCTGAAAGCTGAGGAGGGTGCGGAAACGCCCAAGAAACCCAAACCCCACCCAAGGCCCTGTGCCCCTCAGCAATTATGAAGGGAAAGTTGAGGGGCAAAGGAAAAATGTGACACTTTGGCTACCAATCTGCCAACCTCACGTCAATCCACGGAAAAGACGCCGTCACTTGAGATCTAGAAAATATATAAGTAAAAGGAAAAGTCAAGCTATGGGTATGGCAGAGATCGCTCAGTTCTCACTCTGATAGACTAGCCCATCACCACATGACTAGAACCCAATCCTCTCAGCATCAGCTAGGAAAGGCCATAGAAAGCCGCTTTTGACGGGGGGATAGCTCCCCTATTTCAACTCCTTTCGGGATTGGTTGAGATAGTTTAAAGTCTTAATTATTGTAGAGGTCCTTTCTAAGCTAAACAAAAATAGTCTAAAAGTTGCCAGAAAATAATGAAAAGGACGTCCCTGGTACTGAAGGGGTTAAACTGCACAAAACCGTCTTAAATATAGCTAGACAAAAATTCTAAAGATAGCACCGGTACTGAAGGGCTTAAGATGGTGTTCTTGTGTGTGTGTGTGTGTGTAAGAAAGTTGGTTAGAGCTATGTAAACTAAGCTGTTGATCTTTGTTACATACACACACACGGCCCGGTAGCGTAGTGGTAGCACGCTCGACTCACAATCGAGAGGTCCGGGGTTTGAATCATCGGCCGGGTGGAGACAATTTGGGCTTGTCACCTTTCACGTTGTAGCCTCTGTTCACCTACCTGATTTGATAAGTTAATTTGACTTTATATTGTCTTTGTCCCAGTTTTGGTTTGCTTTATTTGCAAGTTTTATATTTTAACCCTTGGGATCCGGGAGGCCTCATATGAGGCAAAATGGTCAAAAACAAATCGCTGCTATAATCATCAGAACTCGGCACCCACGCGTTGTAGCGACGTCATCTCTACAGCATTCTACAGACAACAAAAAGTTCTACAATTTGCAAAAACATTGACTGCTCTAGGTGGTCTCAATCAGTAGCTACTGAATTATGAAGTTGATTTTACCAAAATTTATATGAGGCCCCCCGGATCCCATGGGTTAATAGGTACCGGACATAATTCGAGGAGTTGTGACCTCGCTGCCCGGGTGTGTGGCGTGTGAAAAGGTCTCAGGCTTACCCATAGATCAGACAGTACGAGCTCTAAGCTCTCTTGCGGGAGGTTAATAGCTGGCGAGAGATCCTCAAGGATCCTCAAGATTATAAAATGAATTACACACAAAATCACAAGACCAAATAGTGATAAAGCATTAAAATTAAGTACAGGAATGAATAAGTACAATAATATATAAATTATTTGTTCGGTAAAATATATTGCAACTGCTAGACAAACAGCTTAGGAAGGATCTGGTGTAGTGAAAAGGATGAATTGAGATAGTCTGCAGCTTTTAAATGGTCCGAGGTCCTCCCTAAGCTAAATATAATAATCTAAACGTCACCGGTAGCTCACTGTTCGGTAAAATATATCGTCCCCTTCCGGCTTAATTTAATTTTCATCTTATTCTGGTTACCATTAGACAATTATCTTCAGCAATCGGACAAGTTTAAGTCCTGAGGCAAAATACAATCTATTTTCCACCTCAAATAAGATTTACTTGATATACAGTAGCGCTAATAAATCATGTCTCAGCTGCCATTACCTTTGGCTCCCTCTGTGCTATATTAATGTCCGTCAGATGTTGAATAGGGTGTATAAAATAGTCTAATGATACAGTTTTTACCACCATGCACTCCTTACTGAAGAGCAGGACTAGGGTGGGTGCCCTGATGGTTAGGGACTTCAGTGAATAGTTGCCACAGATTGCTAGACCAACAAGGCTCGTGTCTGCCAAAGGTTATATATATTTGTTTTTCAATGGAGGAGACAAAAGGCAGAACTGCCTGTGACAAGTGCCTCCCCCAGAGTTTACAGGGCCAAAATCAAGGGACGTTCGAGCCAAAATAACACACACTGGTTGGCCCCAGACTACAACAAAGGAGTACAAAGGAAATCAAGCAACAACAGGTCTAGTGACCCTTCTAGGCTGCTTGTCCTCCAAAACACTGAGGATCAGGTGTCCAAACAGTGGTTTAGAGTGGGTAAGGGAACATTGGAAAGGGAACTACTGCCCTGGAACTAATGTCCGTGGCAGGATTAGGAAGTTAGTTAGGGGACAGATGGTTAGTAACTGAGGGAAGGATAAAATAAAGTTATTAATTTACAAACCCAGTCAGTCGCGGGTTTGATGCGAGATATTTGTCTAGGCAAAGTTTAAATGAATCAACCATCCACCTTCGTTCATGTACGAAGGTGGATGGTTGATTCATTTAAATTTCGCCTAGAAGGCGGTGCTGGTTGGGGGGAGGGGCGTCGACTGACTGGGGACAGAGGTGCATGGGGGCGGTTCGTTCGTGGCCACCCCTTCGGGGATCACGGCGTCAGGCAATAGATAGAACCATCCACCTCACAGTTTACAGGCCAGAGCTCTACCAACACTACTACGGTCTGTGGCTCAGATGTTGTTGTTGTTGTTTTTCCTCAGGCTGCCTGGCCGAACAGCCCCAAGGCCCCGAGCAAGGCCAAGGCCATAACCGAGCGCCCCAACAGAACCCTCCCTGCCTACCACGAGAAAGCCTGGGTGACCGAAGCCACTCCATGGCGGGGAGCTGAGGAGGGTGCGGAAACACCCGGGAAACGAAAGCCTCACCCAGGGCCCTGTGTCCCTCAGCAATTATGAAGAGAAAGTGAGGGACAAAGGGAAAATGTGACGCTTTGGCTTCCAATCTACCAACCTCTGGGTTGGCAGATTGGGAGGTCAATCCACGGAAGAGACGCCGTCACTTGAGATCTAGAAAATATATAAGTAAAAGGAACAGTCAGAGTAAGCTATGGGATCGCTCAGTTCTCACTCTGATAGACCAGCCCATCACCACTGGCTCAGATGTTGAATAGGGTGCATAAAATAGTTTAATGTGATGGTCTGAGTCTCTCCACCAATGTCCATGCTTCGCTTCCGTAAGTCAATGTCGGGATTACCACACTGTCAAGCAAGGACTTCAGCACATGACCACCAATAATATCCATTTATGGAATACTGGTACTGGATATCATTCTAGTCTATATAACCTAGGTTAGGCCATTTTCTGAGGTTATAAGTACTGTGAGTGGTAAATGAGTGGAACGCACTGCCCCAGTATGTAGTCGATTCCGAATCAATAAGGGAGTTTGAAAGTAATCTTGATAAAGCATGGGGAAGACAAGATTTGAAGTTTGATTATAAAGCAAAAATACAGAATAGTAAAAATGTTGCGTCTGCTACCGCCGCCGCCAACACCGTGAACGACCGCAGCAGTGCAAGTACTGGTACTGAGCTGGATACACAGGCCTAGTTTGCCTTTTTCCAGAGGATCTACTGTAAGAACTGTACGCCCAAATCACAAAAAAATGCGGCAGAATTTTCAGACCCGCGAAACTTTAGGATTAAATTGCATAAAATCTTCTAATGTTAGCCGGAATCAAAGGTAAAAAAATGGGTGGTTGTACCGAAGAGGTTAACACCGGCTATACACTGTACACCTTCACCAGGAGGACAAATTCTCAAAGGGTTAAATATTTACAAATCTCTCTCTATATATATATATATCTTGAGCTAAATATACACACACACACACACATCTATAATATGTCCAAAGGTTATTTCAAGTTTATTGTGGCTATCATTAGACAATTATATTCAGCTTAGGAAGGATCTCTAGCAATTGTAAGCCTTCGAACTATCTCGATGAACTCTTTTAACCCCCCACAGATCCTTCCCAAGCTGCATAAAATCATATAAATATAGCTAGAATAAAGTACAAAAGATGTGGCTGGTACAGAAAGGGTTCATTATTTACAAAATCTCTCTCTCTCTATATATACTGTATATATCTTGAGCTAAATATACACACACACAAACCTATAATATGTCCAAAGGTTACTTCAAATTCCTTCCCACACGCTAATAATAATAGTAATTCATTTGCTTACATATTAGTTTGTTCCATAGTTATATCATATACTGTACAATATTTAAAAAATGCAGTATACTGTACATATACATATACTGTGTACTGTATATACAGTATGTGTATATATATATATATATATATATATATATAGTATATAGTATATATATTATAACCTCACCCAACCGGACTATTCAAGGGAGAACTCCTGTCCATAAGTGCCAAAAGTCCGGATCCAAATTTAATGCATTTTTGTTTCAGCCAACCAAACTAGTCCGCTTGGCTTGGGATATGTCCGAAATTAACCCCTTCACCATGATGACGTCATTTTACCTTTAAATTAGAACATTTTATGCAGTTTAACCCACGAAATCCGGGGGGCCTCGTATGATCCCGATCGGTGTGTCTGGGGCCATTTGGGTAAAGGCAAACTTCATAATTCAGTAGCTGCTGGTTGAGACCACCTAGAGCATTTATTTGCAAATTGTAGAACTTTTTGTTGTCTGTAGAATGCCGTTGAAATGATATCGCTACAACGCGTGGTTGCCGTTTTATGTGCCAAATTTTTGTTTTGCCTCATATGAGGACTTCCGGATTCCGTGGGTTAAGAAGGACCTGCGTTATTCAGAGGGTTTATTGAGATCATATTTACCCCTTTGAGTCCTAGAGGTAGATTATAAGCTAAGGAAAATCATCTAATGGTAACCAGAATATGATGAAAATTGTGTCATCGATGCATTTTTTCCAAGCCAACCAGACCAGTCTGAATGGCTGGATAATATGTCCGAAATAAAAGATTGTACTTGTCCAAACTTGATGATTTTTTTACCAATGCCATCCAAATAAATGTCTGGAAGTCTTGGGTTTGCGGATGGGCGAGGTTTTAATGCCTCTCCACATCTTTCCCCGTAGAACTAGGGCAGCTGAGAGCGCCCATGAATTTACACTTTCTCCTCCACAATGCAGAACTTCTGCTTATCAGAATTCATTTATCCCCAGAGCTACTACTCTTTGGAATTCACTTCCCTCTAATTGCTTTCCACAAACTTACAATCTACAAATGTTTAAATCCAGTTGTTACAAACATTTTATGAATGGAGGATGCCTTTAGGCACATGGACCTTTTTGTTTTATCTGTGTTTTTCCTTCCTCCGTTCATTGTCTCAAAAAAAAAAAAAAAAAAAAAAAAATATATATATATATATATATATATATATATATATATATATATATATATATATTCACCCCTCCAGTACCAGTGCCGTCCTTTCAACTTTATTCTGGCTGCTATTAGATGATTATATTCAGTTTATAAAGGGCCTCCAGCAATTAACAGGCTTCCAACGATCTCATTCAACCCTCTTGACTACCACAGATCCTTCTTAAACTGCACAAAATTGTCTACATAGAGCTAAATTGAAATTATAAAGAAGTCACAGGTACAGAAGGGGTTAATACAATGATATATAACTGAAAGGGTTAATAGCTATTAATGTTCACGGCTCCAACTTCCTTATAGTTGGAAACTCACAAGTGGCCCAGAAAAAAAAAAACCCTCTGAATAACACAGGTCCTTCTTAAACTGTTACCCTTAGAGGATTTTCTTAAGCTGACAATCTACCTATACCCACGGAAGCTGAACGTAGGGGTAGACCTAGAAAGACGTTGGATCAGGATTTGAGCCCTTAACCCCTTCTGTACCAGCGACGTCTTATTAATTATTAAGCGTTGTTTCCACATAGCGATTTTGATAAGTTCTTTTGCATTTATCCCCAGATTTGGTTTGTTTATTTTGCAAGTTTTACATTATAATTTTATTCTAGCTTTGTTTAGACAATTTTGTGCAGTTTAAGAAGGATCTGTGGCAGCCAAAAGGGTTAAGTGAGATAGTTCCAGGTCAGGTGGAGGTATTGAGGGATAAGCCTTTACAACGGCACCTCGTAGCTACTTTCTACTTTCCTATTGTCTGGAGTGTAGAGAAGGGAAGCTGTTGGAGTGGCTTTGTTGTGTGTGTTATTAGTCTGTATAGTGTTGAGAGGGGAGAAGGGGTGTTGTAGATAGAGGAAGCTGTTGGAGTGGCTTTGTTGTGTGTTTCATTAGTCTATAGTGTTGAGAGGGGAGAAGGGGTGTTGTAGATAGAGGAAGCTGTTGGAGTGGCTTTGTTGAGTGTGTTATTAGTCTGTATAGTGTTGAGAGGGGAGAAGGGGGGGGGGTGTTCTTGTTGTTGTTGTTGTTCCCTAAGCTGCCTGGCCGAACAGCCCCGAGTCCCTGAGGAAGGCCATGGCCACGATCGGGCTTTCCCACAGAGCTCTCATTGAGTGTAGATTGTGTTGTTGGCGTAAGTGGTTGTGTGAAATGCAGTCTTCTATGATGTGTTTAATGGTATGGGGTGCTGTGTTACATCCCGGGCAGGCGTCGACAACGGAGTCATCCAGTCTCTTCTGATAGCTCAGGAGAGCTGGATGGTGTCCGCATCTCAGCCTGGCCAGGTGGACTCTGTCCTCGCGAGGGAGGGAGGATTCGGAAGGATGGATTTCGGGAGGTCGTGCATGCAGCTGCGTGTTGTCTGTGAGTGAGTGGATGGATTGGCGAGAGATATGAGTATGGATGAGGGGTGTTGTAGATAGAGGAAGCTGTTGGAGTGGCTTTGTTATGTGTGTTATTAGTCTGTATAGTGTTGAGAGGGTAGAAGGGGTGTTGGAGGGAGACGAAGCTGTTGGAGTGGCTTTGGTATGTGTGTTATTAGTCTGTATAGTGTTGAGAGGGTAGAAGGGGTGTTGGAGGGAGAGGAAGCTGTTGGAGTGGCTTTGGTATGTGTGTTATTAGTCTGTATACATTGTCGAGGTGTCCCCCCCCCCCCTCCCCCAGGACGTACTATCACACCCACTAAATGCCCGCCGAACCTAGGTCAAGCAGATTCACACGTTAGCGTGCTATCCACTCAACCGCCGCGGCTCTAAGCCTGTTAATTGCTGGAGGTCCTTTCAATACTGAATAAAATAGTTTATTAGTAGCCAGAATAAAGTTAAAATAACGGCCCCGGTTCTGAAAGGGTTAAAACAAAAATAAATACACCCATCTCCCCTTAAAAGGTAAATTATATTATTATGCCTTAGAGGGGTTATCACACACATAATTACCATAATGCTAACACAACAAAACTATATATAATAATTAAATAAATATATAAATATAAATTGTATACTGTACATCCTTTAATAACTTATGTATTTTGTTATACAGTATAATTATCTTGCCATGAATTTCTTTATTGAAACTAAAACAAACATATCCTAAACCTTACTGATAAAAAGAGAAAAGAACCTTAATGAAAGAATAATAATTATAATATATATTTATAAACAATGAACCAAAAAAATAAATAAATAAATTAGAAAACAAAATCTACACAAGAAGGAAATGCAAGACTGGCAAGTACAGAAAAAATAAATAAAATATGAAAAAATATGAAGAAACGAAGAAAAAAAATAAACGGCAAAATCTATTACGAGAAAAAAAACTATAAAAAAAAAAAAAAAATCTATGAACAAATTAAAAGCAAAATCAATAATAATCTATGTTTCAGGTTTGACCCTATAGAAAATTTCACAAAATCTTAAAAAAAAAAAAATAAAAAAAAATAAACCTATAAAGAATAATGTTGCGGGTTGGAGTCCCGAACGGGGGTGACACCACCAAACCAAGCACCCAGCCTGTTATAGGTAGTGCCAACCAACTTGATAATAATTGTAATGCCCTCGATAAAACCCCACAACCCCAATACTGCTGTGCTGTACTGTACTGCCCGAGTTGACGTCTGGGCTAGTGTAAAATAGTCGTTGATTACTTAGTTACGTACAGCAGATTGCCACTTGAGGGATTTTTTTCTTAACCCCTTTCTCCCTCATGTTTAACTCCATTGCTTTTGAGATTTTTAGACGTTCGCCCCATTAGATTGGCGATTTTAAGAACTTTCGCCCCATTTGTCAATTTTTAGACATTTCGTACCATTTAGGCGTCAATTTTTTCCTGGCGAGCGATAGCGAGCCTGTAATGTAAGAGGAAACGGCCTTCGGCCGGGACATTTTTCTACCGAAAAATGTACAAATTTATCTTGAAGGGGGTCAAGGGAGTGTAATTGTTAAGCTTGATGGAGGTCTAGGGTACAAACTAAATACCTCCCCTTAACCAGACCACTGAGCTCCATACGGAACTCTCACAGGTCTGGCCAATAGTCGTTGATGGCGAAGTCTAATAAATCCATCGCGTGAATCACCACGAGTCTAACACCTGGTTCATTCACGGACAACTAAGGTTACTATCCTATTGTACGCCCGTGGTGGTACAGTGGGTTAGCGCGCGGGTCTGGTCGCTAACCAGGGTTCGAACCCCACACCAGGCATCTCAAAACCTGGGGAGTTTTCAAGAGGGTTAAATTCCGTTCGCACCCAGTATTTCAATAACCTTGATCTCTTAACTTCTCATAACTCAAAATGCATGAAATCAACGGAGCTGACATTTCTATCATTTGGGAAGAGCTCACCAGGCAATGGGTGTGGATATTTACAGCCATTTTGCTCTAAGCCCTTTTGAGTCATAAGAAGTTAACACTATCTGGTGCAACGTCTTGGGGGTTATTTTGGTATTTTATTAATTATGGAGGGTTTTAATTGGGTTTGCCATTGTCGAACAATGTTGTTGTTGTTGTTGTTGTTGTTGTTGTTGTTGTTCCCCAGGCTGTCTGGCCGAACAGCCCCAAGGTCTCGAGCAAGGCCAAGGCCAAACTAAAAAAATACGAGCGTCCTCCTTCAAGCTAAATGTGCCTACATTTTCGGTAGACAAAGGCCTATTGAAGGCTGACCCAGGAAACGTCGACACTCCAAGGCATCTGGAGCTGAGGAGGGTGCGGAAACGCCCGGGAAACCAAAGCCCCACCCAAGGCCCTGTGCCCCTCAGCAATTATGAAGGGAAAGTTGAGGGGCAAGGGAAAAAAATGTGTGTGTGTGGCTCCCAATTGGGCGAACTGTTAGGTTGGCAGCTTGGTGTAGTGACTAGCGTCTCGGACTTCCACCCAGAAGGCCCGGGTTCGCCGTCACCTGAGATCTAGAAGATATATAAGTAAACTGAGTCGTTACAGTCCCTCAGAGTAAGCTATGGGTATGGCAGAGATCGCTCAGTTCTCACTCTGATAGACCAGCCCATCACCACATGACTAGAACTCAATCCTCTCGAACAATGTATTTTTAGTTTACCCCGAGACTTTAAAAAATGCCTCTCCAGACCCCCTTCAAACTAAAAAATATAGTCCTCCAGTCCTCCAGACCCCCTTCAAGCTAAATGTGTACATTTTTCGGTAGAAAAATTCCCGGCCTATTGAAGGCTCGCTATCGCTCGCCCAGGAAACATCGACACCTTATTCTCGATCTGGATCTGGATTGCTAATGTGTAGGGCGCTGGACTGGCACATATCACGCATATAAGGGTGTTAGGGTGGAGGATGGGGGGAGCTAAGTGGAGGGTTTATGGTGTGTGTGTAGCTTTGAAAATTATTTATTCTGTTTTAATGTGTAGGACTATTTATTGTATCTTCTGGGAGACTGTTCCAATCCTGTATGGTTCGTGGAAAGAAGGAGTGTTTGTAGAAGTGGGTATTAGTGTGGTACGTTTGGTCCTTGTGAGAATGTGGGTTGAACCGTCATATAACCGCCAAACTAATGAGATGAAACGTCTTAAAATCTCCAAGCTAATGGAGTAAAACTGGGAGGATCTAAATTGACCCGCCCTGCACCTAATAGGGTTAAGGGGTCCAGAGTATTGTCAAGTTGGTTGGCGCTACCTATAGTGGCCCGGCCGACCGCTGTATCCGACAGACCAACTACAACCTGTTTTTCCCAATGGAATACATAGCAGTTGTTGTTGTTCCCCGAACAGCCCCAAGGCCCCGAGCAAGGCCAAGGCCATAACCGAGCGCCCCCATAGCAGTTAAAGAATATATATATAAGAAATTAAATGTAATGGGTCCAGAAAAAAAAGTCATCAAGTGGTAATCTCCCCTTAAGGGGAGGTATTTAGTTTGTACCCTAGACCTCCATCAAGCTTAACAATTACACTCCCTTGACCCCCTTCAAGATAAATTTGTACATTTTTCGGTAGAAAAATGTCCCGGCCCAAGGCGGTTTCCTCTTACATTACAGGCTCGCTATCGCTCGCCAAGAAAAAATCGACGCCTAAATGGTACGAAATATCTAAAAATTGACAGAAATGGGGCGAAAGTTCTTAAAATTGCCAATCTAATGGGGCGAACGTCTTAAAATCTCAAAAGCAGTGGAGTTAAACATGAGGGAGAAAGGGGTTAAGAAAAAAATCCCTCAAGTGGCAATCTCCCCTTAACGTAATAACAGAGCCAAAAGACCGATATATTACCTTATTTTCCTGTATTCCTTCTAATTTTCAAAAACAAATATCTCCGGTTTGACTCCCTGCTTACAAAGGGTACAGTGGCGCTAATAAGTCATGTCTCAGGTGTCATTACGTTTGGCTTGCTCTGGGCTGTATCAATGTCTGTCAGATGTTGAATAGGGTGGTTAACTGTAGGAACATGTTTGTATATTTCACTCCATATGAAGAAATGAAGCTTAGATATTCCTACACTTACCCACCCTATTCAACATCTGACAGACATAAATACAGCACAGAGAGAGCCAAACGTAATGACAGCTGGGACATGACTTATTAGCGCCACTGTACTTACAAAGGGTATATAACGAAGGGTATACTTACAGAATAATATATTAACTATATATATATATATATATATATATTAACTATGGTCTGCTGGGGCTGGGGGGGTTTACCTAGGCGGCCATAGACCACTAGTAAACTGTTCCTGGGAGACCAATCCACTCAAGCCTAACCCTTCCAAATGGTTGAAATAGAAGGTTAGCTCGCTGGTCACAACCCTGGAAGGAAAATAAAGACAAAGTTCTTATTAAGGGGAGGTTACTAGTTTGTTTCCTACTCCTCCAGCAATCTTAAAATTTCAGCCCCTTGACCCCTGTTGTGCTTTATAGATGCATAATAGTTTGGTACGGCAGATTTGTCTCTCTCCACAGTCAACAGTGACGACGTCGGAGGGCCCGGCGTCACGCCAATATGGCCGCCCCAAACTCTCCAACAGATACGAATCGACTCCCGCTCGTTCGCTCGGCGCGTACATTTGAATAATTGAGCGTACTTTTCGATTTGTTGCCTCAATTGTGGTTCAAGCATAGTTTTGATTACGCGTATTTTGAGGGTTCACATATAAAACTTGAAAACGAACTCCAAAGTTACTGTTCAAATTAATGTAACAAACTCATTAAAATTAAAAACTATAGAAACGACAATGAAAAGTGGGGATTGGGCCTGAGTAGATAGATAGATAGATAGATAGATAGATAGAAACGACAACACACTAAACAAAATCTATATGTGGAAAAATGCATTTAAATTTATCGGAAATTAAACTTTGAAAACAACAAAATTATAATTATAATATATATTTTTTTTTTATGCTTCCTCCATTATGCGACCTCCATCAAGTTTAAGAAATAATAATCCAGTTTGATGGTTAAAAAACACCAAACTAGCGGTACTGTCTTGGTTTGCTATCACTGGCACAGACAGAGAGGAAATAATAATCCTGTTTGATGGTTAAAACACACCAAACTAGCGGTACTGTCTTGGTTTGCTATCACTGGCACAGGCAGAGAGGAAATAATAATCCAGTTTGATGGTTAAAAACACCAAACTAGCGGTACTGTCTTGGTTTGCTATCACTGGCACAGGCAGAGAGGAAATAATAATCCAGTTTGATGGTTAAAAAACACCAAACTAGCGGTACTGTCTTGGTTTGCTATCACTGGCACAGGCAGAGAGGAAATAATAATCCTGTTTGATGGTTAAAAACACCAAACTAGCGGTACTGTCTTGGTTTGCTATCACTGGCACAGGCAGAGAGGAAATAATAATCCAGTTTGATGGTTAAAAAACACCAAACTAGTGGTACTGTCTTGGTTTGCTATCACTCGCACAGGCAGAGAGGAAATAATAATCCAGTTTGATGGTTAAAAAACACCAAACTAGTGGTACTGTCTTGGTTTGCTATCACTGGCACAGGCAGAGAGGAAATAATAATCCAGTTTGATGGTTAAAAACACCAAACTAGTGGTACTGTCTTGGTTTGCTATCACTCGCACAGGCAGAGAGGAAATAATAATCCAGTTTGATGGTTAAAAAACACCAAACTAGTGGTACTGTCTTGGTTTGCTATCACTGGCACAGGCAGAGAGGAAATAATAATCCTGTTTGATGGTTAAAAACACCAAACTAGCGGTACTGTCTTGGTTTGCTATCACTCGCACAGGCAGAGAGGAAATAATAATCCTGTTTGATGGTTAAAAAACACCAAACTAGTGGTACTGTCTTGGTTTGCTATCACTCGCACAGGCAGAGAGGAAATAATAATCCTGTTTGATGGTTAAAAACACCAAACTAGCGGTACTGTCTTGGTTTGCTATCACTCGCACAGGCAGAGAGGAAATAATAATCCTGTTTGATGGTTAAAAAACACCAAACTAGCGGTACTGTCTTGGTTTGCTATCACTCGCACAGGCAGAGAGGAAATAATAATCCTGTTTGAAGGTTAAAAACACCAAACTAGCGGTACTGTCTTGGTTTGCTATCACTGGCACAGGCAGAGAGGAAATAATAATCCTGTTTGATGGTTAAAAACACCAAACTAGCGGTACTGTCTTGGTTTGCTATCACTCGCACAGGCAGAGAGGAAATAATAATCCTGTTTGATGGTTAAAAACACCAAACTAGCGGTACTGTCTTGGTTTGCTATCACTGGCACAGGCAGAGAGGAAATAATAATCCAGTTTGATGGTTAAAAAACACCAAACTAGTGGTACTGTCTTGGTTTGCTATCACTCGCACAGGCAGAGAGGAAATAATAATCCTGTTTGATGGTTAAAAACACCAAACTAGTGGTACTGTCTTGGTTTGCTATCACTCGCACAGGCAGAGAGGAAATAATAATCCTGTTTGATGGTTAAAAAACACCAAACTAGCGGTACTGTCTTGGTTTGCTATCACTGGCACAGGCAGAGAGGAAATAATAATCCTGTTTGATGGTTAAAAACACCAAACTAGCGGTACTGTCTTGGTTTGCTATCACTGGCACAGGCAGAGAGGAAATAATAATCCTGTTTGATGGCTAAAAAACACCAAACTAGTGGTACTGTCTTGGTTTGCTATCACTCGCACAGGCAGAGAGGAAATAATAATCCTGTTTGATGGTTAAAAACACCAAACTAGCGGTACTGTCTTGGTTTGCTATCACTGGCACAGGCAGAGAGGAAATAATAATCCTGTTTGATGGTTAAAAACACCAAACTAGCGGTACTGTCTTGGTTTGCTATCACTGGCACAGGCAGAGAGGAAATAATAATCCTGTTTGATGGTTAAAAACACCAAACTAGCGGTACTGTCTTGGTTTGCTATCACTGGCACAGGCAGAGAGGAAATAATAATCCTGTTTGATGGTTAAAAACACCAAACTAGCGGTACTGTCTTGGTTTGCTATCACTGGCACAGGCAGAGAGGAAATAATAATCCTGTTTGATGGTTAAAACACCAAACTAGCGGTACTGTCTTGGTTTGCTATCACTGGCACAGGCAGAGAGGAAATAATAATCCTGTTTGATGGCTAAAAAACACCAAACTAGCGGTACTGTCTTGGTTTGCTATCACTGGCACAGGCAGAGAGGAAATAATAATCCTGTTTGATGGTTAAAAACACCAAACTAGCGGTACTGTCTTGGTTTGCTATCACTGGCACAGGCAGAGAGGAAATAATAATCCTGTTTGATGGTTAAAAACACCAAACTAGCGGTACTGTCTTGGTTTGCTATCACTGGCACAGGCAGAGAGGAAATAATAATCCTGTTTGATGGTTAAAAACACCAAACTAGCGGTACTGTCTTGGTTTGCTATCGCTGGCACAGGCAGAGAGGAAATAATAATCCTGTTTGATGGTTAAAAACACCAAACTAGCGGTACTGTCTTGGTTTGCTATCGCTCGCACAGGCAGAGAGGAAATAATAATCCTGTTTGATGGTTAAAAACACCAAACTAGTGGTACTGTCTTGGTTTGCTATCGCTCGCACAGGCAGAGAGGAAATAATAATCCTGTTTGATGGTTAAAAACACCAAACTAGCGGTACTGTCTTGGTTTGCTATCGCTGGCACAGGCAGAGAGGAAATAATAATCCTGTTTGATGGTTAAAAACACCAAACTAGCGGTACTGTCTTGGTTTGCTATCGCTGGCACAGGCAGAGAGGAAATAATAATCCTGTTTGATGGTTAAAAACACCAAACTAGCGGTACTGTCTTGGTTTGCTATCACTCGCACAGGCAGAGAGGAAATAATAATCCTGTTTGATGGTTAAAAACACCAAACTAGCGGTACTGTCTTGGTTTGCTATCACTCGCACAGGCAGAGAGGAAATAATAATCCTGTTTGATGGTTAAAAACACCAAACTAGCGGTACTGTCTTGGTTTGCTATCACTCGCACAGGCAGAGAGGAAATAATAATCCTGTTTGATGGCTAAAAACACCAAACTAGCGGTACTGTCTTGGTTTGCTATCACTCGCACAGGCAGAGAGGAAATAATAATCCTGTTTGATGGTTAAAAAACACCAAACTAGCGGTACTGTCTTGGTTTGCTATCGCTGGCACAGGCAGAGAGGAAACAATAATCCTGTTTGATGGCTAAAAAACACCAAACTAGCGGTACTGTCTTGGTTTGCTATCCCTCGCACAGGCAGAGAGGAAATAATAATCCTGTTTGATGGTTAAAAACACCAAACTAGCGGTACTGTCTTGGTTTGCTATCACTCGCACAGGCAGAGAGGAAATAATAATCCTGTTTGATGGTTAAAAAACACCAAACTAGCGGTACTGTCTTGGTTTGCTATCGCTGGCACAGGCAGAGAGGAAATAATAATCCTGTTTGATGGCTAAAAACACCAAACTAGCAGTACTGTCTTGGTTTGCTATCCCTCGCACAGGCAGAGAGGAAATAATATAAATCTGACTAAACGAGTCTTTTTAAATTTTGGATAAGCGATTTTTACGGAGAAACGAGTCCCTCTATATTGAGATAAATATGTGTACAAATGGCCAAATATGTGTACAAATGGCCAAATATGTGTACAAATGGCCAAATATGTGTACAAATGGCCAAATATGTGTACAAATGGCCAAATATGTGTACAAATGGCCAAATATACTGTTTCCAATGCATTTAAAACCATTTCTAGGCTGACTTAACTTCAAATTATCATCTAATTCAGAGGGGTTCAATTGATGCAATTAATCGACACCTGAATGGCAGGAAAGGTTTTAAAATTGACAGAAATGGGGCGAATGTTCTTAAAAATTGCCAAACTAATGGGGCGACCGTCTTAAAATCTCAAAAGCAATGGGGCTAAATATGAGGGAGAAAGGGGTCCAGAAAAAAAAAATCCCTCAAGTCGATATCTCCCCTTAAGTACCCAGAGAGGCTTATATAAATGAAAACTAGTGAAAAATATGGAAAGCAAGAACTTTGGTTAACTGAATTTTTTGGATATTTGAAATTTGATAAAAGTGAGCGAGTTTACTGTACGTGTGTGAAACGTGTACAAACTCACCAGCTCTGAGGTCCCACAGACGAAACGTTGAGCCGCGTCAGATGGTGGCGCAGTTTTTCTCGCAAACATTCAGTAATCTTCTCAAACAACTGGAACTTCTGTAAAAGGTTGTAGGAAAGAAAGTGGTTAATAAAAACAATATATGAGCTTTATTAACCTCTGAAGTGCGCATGGGGGTAATTGGAAACGTCCCCCTGTGCTGACGTATTTGAGGTGTTTCCGTCACTAAAATATTCATTGTGCCATTAATAGCATTAATACTTATCCATATGCGCCTATTATGGGTTGATTATAAAGGTATTAACCTGAAACAACAATAAAACGAGTGAAAACAGCGTTTGGATGGTCAAAATCGGAGATATAGCCCGCGAGTTGTATAATGTATGGGTGAGGCAATCTGCTTTCCCGCCAATTTCCCCCAAGGCCACTGAGACACAGTCGATCGATACTCTCTCTCTCTCTCTTGCACTCGCTTGCTATCAGTGATGACCACACCCTCCAATCGGATTTCTAATGTTAGCACGAAAATATACCTCAGAATAAGGGAATAACAGGGAAAATAGGTGATAACTGAAGGAGAGGAGGAAATTGGGGAAGGAGGGGAGGTAGAGGACTGAGATTTTGCATGGCCCAGGGGCCAAAAAAAAAAAAAAAAATAAAAAAAAAAAAATATAAAAAAATATATTTTTTTCGATGTCAAAAGTTGATTTTTTTTTCTCTGACTCTTAAGAGTCTCCCCGCAGTGCGCCGGGGGAACTCTTAAGAGTCTCCCCGCAGCTCCCGGGTTAAGGGGGTGACCTGCTGGCTGTTATTTCTCTCCTTTTCTCTCTTTCTCTGGCTTGTATCCATTTGGCCCCATTCAGCCAACTATTTTAAGACGTTTATCCCCATCTAGGTGTCGATTTCTTCCCTGGCGAGCGATAGCGAGCCAGCATTATATGAAGAAATCCGGCTTCGCCGGAGACATTTTTCTATCGAAAAATGTACAAATTTAGCCTGCTGTCAAACAAAAATAAAAAATATACTGGCTCGCTACCGCTCACCAGTAAAAAATTGACACCTGGATGGGGATAAACGTCTTAAAACAGTAGGGTGAATGGGGCCAACTGGATACAAGCCAGAGAAAGATAGAAAAGGACAGAACAAAAACAGGTCACCCTCCTTAACACACACATGGTTTAGGTGTTTATGATCTGGGTGTGGTGTCCCGAGTTAGAATCCCGGGAGGAAGTCCTGTCGTATCATTAATTCCCGCCCACTCACCAACTCTCTGCAAACTCTCTCTCGCTATTCTATCGCTACTATAATAATCATTGTTCCTCAGAGCTCTCCCAGTGCACACCACCTCCTCTACGTAGGGTATGTGGTACCCGTCTTGCAACACAATCCCACCCCTACTCTGTGCAACTCTCCAAACCAAAACTTTCTTCTATGCAACAGCTGAGCTCTGGAACTCTCTCCCAGAATCTGTCTTTCCCTCCTATGATGTAAATTGATTCAAACCCTGTGTGTCCAGGCATTTTGACTCTAACGTCCCTTGATTTTGGCCCTGTCACTCTTTCAAGTCTGGGGAAGGCACTCGCTACAGGCAGTTCTGCCTTTTGTCTCCCTCACTCACATATGATTTCATTAATTCATTCAAATGCATTGGGGTTTGTAAGAGGATTAATGTTAAGAACGGGATGTGTCTTATTACATATTAACCCTCTCCGACATATGACGCAATTTTGAGCCTATTGGGGATACTTTAAAGCCTTTGTTACCATCAGGGGTATTTATAAACCTTTAGTTTAGTTACTTCAACCTCTGCAGTTGTCTTTGAGTTAGCTGTGTTGAGCCTATTGGGGATACTTTAAAGCCTTTGTTACCATCAGGGGTATTTAGAAACCTTTAGTTTAGTTACTTCAACCTCTGCAGTTGTCTTTGAGTTAGCTGTGGGCAGAAAACTAATTTTGGAGAGGTAATTATAAGAGTGAGAGAACTCTATTTCTTATTGCTAATCTGGCAACCTCTGCGTCATATGTGCGTGAAAGGGTTAATACCTTTTGTACCAGCGACGTCTTTTTAATTTTGATATTGCTATATTAAAATGTAAAACTTGCAAACAAAGTCAAACCAAAACTGGGACAAGGACAATATAAAGTCAAAACAACTTATCAAAATCGCCGTGTGGAAACAACGCTTAATAAAATAATTTTTTTTTTTTTGTACTGTACCCGGTGCTCACAATACCAGAAGTACCGAACTTACTTGTGGGTGGGGCAGTACACCAGAAACAGCCTCGTGCAGTTTGGTAACGGCCTTGAGAATGCCGTTAAAGGCGGGGGAAGGAACTGGAGACCTGGCCTCCCATATCTGTAGTTGTCGTTCAAGAGTGTTGCTCATCACACCAACGATCTTGCTCTCGATCTCCGCGCAGTGTTTACCATACTCCCGCATGACCTGGAATACATAATTACTGTAGGTTCCATAGGGATTGGGCCCATACGGGATTGGAGCCTAACCTAACCTAACCTAAGTGGGCCCAATCCCGTATGGGCCCAATCCCGTGGTCACCTTACAGTATAATATAAATGTACAAATATATTTTGAAGGGGTTGTTTTATTAAGTTTGATGGAGGTCTAGGGAGGAAACATTAATAATAATAATAATATACTAATAAATCATCATCATCATCATCATCATCTCCGACGCCTTGTTTCCCCCTGGGAAACCCCCACTAGAGGATGGCCATGACAGAAACGTCTCCAAGCTACTTTGTCAAGACATGCCTCCCTTGCCCGTGCCACAATGCCCCTTCAGTTTTTCTTCAATATATTTTTCCACTTTCTTTTCCCATACCATAGGTGGTCTTCCACTACTAGCGGTTCCACTCACCTGACTCCCATATATCTTTCTTGGCATTCTGTCTTCATCCATTCTCTGAACATGACCATACCACCTCAAAGTACTTCTCTTTATCCACTCAACCACACCACAATCAATGCCCAAAGCCTGCTCTTCCATTCCAAAGGACTCGTACACTTCCCTATTACTTGGCCCATCTAGCCTATTCATGCCAGCTGCCATTCTGAAAAAGCTCATCTCCACAGCTCTGAGTTTGAAGAGGTCCTCGTCACTTGCCGTCCATGTCTCGCTTCCATACGAGAGTGTTGGGAGCAGCACACTGTTTCTCAGTGACTTTTTTACTTCCTGGCTAACCATTCTTCCTTTGAGAATACTATCAAGTTCTCCAATCACCTTTCTCCCTTGCATTTTTCTCTCTTTTATCTCACTCTCCATTTTACCATATTTGCATAGTACAGCTCCCAAATACTTGAAACTTTCAACCTCTTCTAGTACTTCATTTTTCAATTTTATTTTACAACTTTTCGTGTGTTCTTTCTTGATTCTATATTGTTCCTTAAAATCTATGGTTTCATGCATTCTTCTCTCAAACACCATTACCTTACATTTCCCTACATTGACCTTTAACTTTCTCTTTTCACATACCCTGTCAAAGTCAGTGACCACTCTCTGAAGTTCTTCAGCATTTTCCGCCAACAGGACTGCATCGTCCGCATATAGGCATGTTAAAATCTTCCATGTTCTTCCCTCTGATTCCAGTCTAGCTCCCACACCCATTGATACAGCCCTACATTCCCTAATCACTCCATCCATGTATATATTGAACAACCAAGCTGACATGACACATCCCTGTCTTACACCTACATTGACCTCAAAACTTTCACTTAACTTATCCCCTACCTTCACATTTGCCATTGCATTCCTATAAAAAGATTTTACTGCCATTAGCAACTTTCCTCCCTCACCATATACTGTTAACACATCCCACAGGCCCTCCCAGTCTACTTTGTCGTAGGCTTTTTCCAAATCCATGAATGCTGCATAGAGTTTTCTGTTTTTGGTCAGATACTTCTCTACCAACAATCGCATTGAGGCTATCTGGTCAACGCAGCCCCTGCCCTTTCTGAAACCTCCCTGTTCCTCGCCTATTTTGTCATCCGTTATCTTCTGTAGCCTCTGTGTTACTACTCTTGCGTGTACCTTTCCAGGTATGCTAAGCAAGCTAATTCCCCTATAATTCTTACACTCTTCTTTACTACCCTTCCCTTTGTACAAGGGTACTATCACTGCTTTCCTACAGTCCTCTGGAGGAATATATAAATATATAAATATATAATAATCTATCTATCTATTGCCCGATGCCGTGATCCCCGAAGGGGTGGCCACGAACGAACCGCCCCCATGCACCTCTGTCCCCAGTCAGTCGACGCCCCTCCCCCCAACCAGCACCGCCTTCATTCATGTACTTCCTCACTCCATCCTTCCACCTCTCATTCGGTCTACCTCTCCCTCTCTGTCCCTCCACCTCGCTCTCGTACACCCTCTTAGTCATTCTCTCGCTTTCCATACGTTCCAAGTTGTTCCTTTTCACACTTTCCACCACATCTACCTCCACACCACACCTCCTTCTTACTTCCTCATTAGTCTGTCTATCCCTCCTTGTAACTCCGCACGCACTCCTTAAGTAATTCATTTCCACTGCTCTCACTCTTGGTCTGAGTCTCTCAACCAACGTCCATGCTTCGCTTCCGTAAGTCAGTGTCGGGATTACCACACTGTCGTGCAAGGACTTCTTCACTTCCATACTGACCACCCTATTTCTTGTTACTGCTTTCAGCATTCCTACAACCCTCTTCCCCTGTTGTACCCTCTCCCGCACTTCTTCATCCATAGTCCCATCTTTACTCAACACACTGCCCAGATACTTAACCCTTGTCTAGCGGGGTGTTTTGGGCTCATTTGGGCATATTCAGGCCCTCCTGCATGATAAATCAAGCATCTGCATGAAAAAAAAAAACATATTTAACAAAAAAATAGGCACTAAAAGCTTCAAAATGAGACCAGAACGAGCTACGTAGCACTCATGGTTCTCTTGCAGTGATGCCACGAACATGGGAGTTTAGCATATATCGGTATATTTTTCCCAGCTATGCTCACTACTGGCTACACTGCCGGCCTCTTGAGAACACAGGGAACATGAGTTAATGGTCGGCGGTAAGCCCTGGGAGTCGGCTGTCTGGCCCGCTGTGCTCCCGGCCATTTGCACTCGATTTTAACCCTTTAAAAGCCTTAATAATGCTCCTAACTTGCTGCAAATTGGTGCACGACTTAAGTCGAGCGCCGCCAATAAGGGGTTAAAAGAATTGACGATCTCCATAGCCTGACCGTTCAGCTTCACCTCACACTCTGTGACTTCACCCCTTTCGAAGACCATAACCTTGCTCTTCCCCGCATTTACCTTCAAATTCCGATTTTCGCACAGTTCCAAACTCATTTACCAGACCCTGCAACTCCCATTCATTATCATTCATCAGAACTGTATCATCCACAAACAGCAGTATAGGTAGCTTCCACTCAATTCCCTCCCTTTTCAGCGATACACCAACATCCACTGCTCTTGATGGTATTTCTTTCATGACTCCATCCATATATACAGTAAACAACCACGGGGACATCACACACCCCTGTTTCAAACCAACATTCAGGTCAAAGAACTCGCTCTGCTCACTCTCCACACGTACTGCCGCCTTTGCACCCTCATACATATAATAATAATAATAATAATAATAATAATAATAATAATAATACATACAAACATTAACGACTAAAGATTATTTAGGACGTAAGACTGTAACCTCATTTTCTATGGATGAAGCAGTCTTTAAACTTAACCTAAGACGTGCGCATGGGGGGTATGAGACACCACACGCCTGTGCGCACGTATTTGAGCTGTTCCCATCACTAACATCGTTATTTTACCATAAATAGCATTAATACTTATCCATATGCGCCTATTATAGGTTGATTATAAAGGTATTAAACTGTTACAACAATAAAACAAGTGGAAACAGTGTTTGGATGGTCAAAATCGGCGATACAGGCCGGGAGTTACATAATGTATGGGTGAGGCAACCTCCCTCCCCTCCACTTTTCCCCATGTCTGGAGAGACACTGTTCCGCAATAGTCTCTCTCTCGCTCTTTCCCACGCTTGGTAACAGTGATGACAACGCCCTGCTACCAACTCGCTAATGTCAGCACGAAAATAGACCACAGAATAAGGGAATAACAGGGAAAATAGGTGATAACTGAAGGTTGAGGAAAGTGGAGAAGGAGGGGATGTGGAGAAGGAGGGGATGTGGAGGAGTGATATTTGGCATGGCCCAGGGGCAAAAAAAAAAAAAAAAGAAAAAAAAGAAAGGGGGATGTTTTAAATGGATTTGTTTAGGCCCAGGATCTTAAGCGTCTTCCCGCAGTCACCCGGGGAAACTCTTAAGAGTCTTCCAGCACTTGCCGGGTTAAGGGGAGGATTTTAGTTGATTCCCTAGGCTTCCATCAAACTTAAAATTACTCCCCCTAGATCCCCTTTCAAGATAAATTTGTACATTTTTCGGTAGAAAAATGTCCCGGCCGAAGGCCATTTCCCTTTAAATTACAGGCTCGCTATCACTCGCCAGGAAAAAATAGACACCTAAATGGCACGAATGGTCTTAAAATTGACAGAAATGGGGCGAGGGTTCTTAAAATCGCCAAACTAATGGGGCGAACGTCTTAAAATCTCGAAAGCAATGGGGCTAAACATGAGGGAGAAAGGGGTCCAGAAAAAAATCCTCCAGGTGGAAATCTCCCCTTAAATGTACAATACAGGATGAAGCAGTCTTTAAATATGAATGTACGGTCGCGCTAATAAGTCATGTCCCAGCTGTCATTACGTTTGGCTGGCTCTGTGCTGTATTAATGTCTGTCAGATGTTGAATAGCATGGGTAGGTGTAGGAACATGTTTGTATATTTCACTGGATATGAAGAAATGAAGCTTAGATATTGCCGATACCAATTATGGATCAAAACATACATGGTGCCGAGACATGACTTATTAGCGCCACTGTACACTACAGGCCTCCCTCACTATCCAATGCCACGATTTATGATGCGGTATTATTATAATTATACGTTTTTACTATTTAGGCGTTTGGGTCTGGGTCTGGGTCTGGGTCTGGGTTTGGGTCTGGGTTTGGGTTTGGGTCTGGGTCTGGGTTTGGGTCTGGGTTTGGGTTTGGGTTTGGGTCTGGGTCTGGGTCTGGGTTTGGGTCTGGGTTTGGGTTTGGGTCTGGGTTTGGGTTCGGGTTTGGGTCTGGGTTTGGGTTTGGGTCTGGGTTTGGGTTTGGGTTTGGGTCTGGGTTTGGGTCTGGGTTTGGGTTTGGGTCTGGGTCTGGGTCTGGGTTTGGGTTTGGGTCTGGGTTTGGGTCTGGGTTTGGGTCTGGGTTTGGGTTTGGGTTTGGGTCTGGGTCTGGGTCTGGGTTTGGGTTTGGGTTTGGGTCTGGGTCAGGGTTTGGGTCTGGGTCTGGGTTTGGGTTTGGGTCTGGGTCTGGGTCTGGGTTTGGGTCTGGGTTTGGGTTTGGGTCTGGGTCTGGGTTTGGGTTTGGGTCTGGGTTTGGGTTTGGGTCTGGGTCTGGGTTTGGGTTTGGGTCTGGGTTTGGGTTTGGGTTTGGGTTTGGGTTTGGGTCTGGGTTTGGGTTTGGGTTTGGGTTTGGGTCTGGGTCTGGGTTTGGGTTTGGGTCTGGGTTTGGGTTTGGGTCTGGGTTTGGGTTTGGGTCTGGGTTTGGGTCTGGGTCTGGGTTTGGGTCTGGGTTTGGGTTTGGGTCTGGGTCAGGGTTTGGGTCTGGGTCTGGGTCTGGGTTTGGGTTTGGGTCTGGGTCTGGGTTTGGGTCTGGGTTTGGGTTTGGGTCTGGGTTTGGGTCTGGGTTTGGGTTTGGGTCTGGGTCTGGGTCTGGGTTTGGGTTTGGGTCTGGGTCTGGGTTTGGGTTTGGGTCTGGGTCTGGGTTTGGGTTTGGGTCTGGGTTTGGGTCTGGGTTTGGGTTTGGGTCTGGGTCTGGGTTTGGGTTTGGGTTTGGGTTTGGGTTTGGGTTTGGGTTTGGGTCTGGGTTTGGGTTTGGGTCTGGGTCTGGGTTTGGGTCTGGGTTTGGGTCTGGGTCTGGGTTTGGGTCTGGGTTTGGGTCTGGGTTTGGGTTTGGGTTGGTCCCCAGAATGCATCCCCATTTACCTCATTAACCCTTTCACGTTTTTATGATGCAGAGGTTGCCAGATTAGCAATAATAAATAGAGTTCTCTCACTCTTATAATTACCTCTCCAAAATTAGTTTTCTGCCCACAGCTAACTCAAAGACAACTGCAGAGGTTGAACTAACTAAACTAAAGGTTTATAAATACCCCTGATGGTAACAAAGGCTTTAAAGTATCCCCAATAGGCTCAACACAGCTAACTCAAAGACAACTGCAGAGGTTGAAGTAACTAAACTAAAGGTTTCTAAATACCCCTGATGGTAACAAAGGCTTTAAAGTATCCCCAATAGGCTCAACACAGCTAACTAAAAGACAACTGCAGAGGTTGAAGTAACTAAACTAAAGGTTTCTAAATACCCCTGATGGTAACAAAGGCTTTAAAGTATCCCCAATAGGCTCAACACAGCTAACTCAAAGACAACTGCAGAGGTTGAAGTAAGTAAACTAAAGGTTTATAAATACTGTACCCCTGATGGTAACAAAGGTTTTAAAGTATCCCCAATAGGCTCAACACAGCTAACTCAAAGACAACTGCAGAGGTTGAAGTAACTAAACTAAAGGTTTCTAAATACCCCTGATGGTAACAAAGGGTTTAAAGTATCCCTAATAGGCTCAAAATTGCGTCAAGAACGTGAGAGGGTTAATTCTAGGGTTCGCTATATGATTTTTCTATTTAAGATCGGGTTTTCAGGAACGTAACACAATCGTATATCGAGGGAGACCTGTACAGTATTGTACAGTATGTATGAAATATACGGTGAAAAGATACAGGTTCATGAACATGGACGGAGCTAAACCAAGGAGCAGACCTAGAAAGATGTGGGATCAGACCTTACAGTCTTGAGGCATCCGTACCTGGTTAATATTTTTGTGGACAATCTCTGGTTCAAGGAAGACAGAGAAGTGTGTGGAGACTCTCGGCATTAGTGTTAGTAGTAGTTGTAGAGACCGCCACGCCAGGGCCAAATTCCTTGTGGTTATGGTCTTAAGGCCAAGGCTTACTGCTCCCGCCTCAACCAATAATCTGTTAATGAGAGACCATAGTAATTTTTAGTATTTTTAACATACAAACATGTATGTATAATAATAATAATAAGCATGTTACTTATTTCTCATAAGCGCCAATTTTTCCGAAGAATTCACTAGAAAAAAGAAAAAAATCAATGCATCAAAAGAAAGCTTATATACAACACACATTTAACAATCACTAACAGTGGCAAAATAACCTAAACTCCTGAATATACTCAGGCCCATACCCCATAGCTGGGGGTGGCCAACTCCAGACAGAGCTCCAACAGAAACAACATTTAAAGTTTCAATTTTTAGGGTCCCTTTCTCCGTCTCGTTTAGTAGGTCAATTTTAAATACTGTACTGTACACTCGCGCTAATAAGTCATGTCTCAGCTGTCATTATGTTGGGCTCTCTCTGTGCTGTATTAATGTCTGTCAGATGTTGAATAGGGTGGGTAAGTGTAGGAATATGTTTGTATATTTCACTCGATATGAAGAAATGAAGCTTAGATATTGTTGATACCAATTATTGATCAAAATATACTTAGTGCCGAGACATGACTTATTAGCGCGATTGTACAGTCGCGCTAATAAGTCATGTCTCGCCACCAATTATGTTTTCATCAATAATTGGTATCAGCAATATTTACACACGATTTCTTCTTTTTGAGTGAGATATACCAACCTTGTCCTACCTTTACCCACCCTATTCAACAACTGACAGACATTAATACAGCACAGAGCGAGGCAAACGTAATGACAGCTGAGACATGACTTATTAGCGCCGCTGTACCGATGACATATTTGTAATTGGCTTCTAGCTATATTTAGACCATATTGTGCAGCTTAACAAGGATCTGTGGTAGTGGAATGGGTTGAGTGAGATAGTTCAAAGCCTGTTAAATGCTGGAGGCCCTTTTCAAACTTAAGGGGGGTGACCTGTTTTGGTTCTGTCCTTTTCTATCTTTCTCTGGCTTGTATCCATTTGGCCCCATTCAGCCTACTGTTTTAAGACGTTTATCCCCGTCCAGGTGTCAATTTTTTACTGGTGAGCGGTAGCGAGCCAGCATATTTTTTATTTTTGTTTGACAGCAGGCTAAATTTGTAAATTTTTCGATAGAAAAATTTCTCCGGCGAAGCCGGATTTCTTCATATAATGCTGGCTCGCTATCGCTCGCCAGGAAATCGACACCTAGATGGGGATAAACGTCTTAAAATAGTTGGCTGAATGGGGCCGAATGGATACAAGCCAGAGAAAGAGAGAAAAGGATAGCAATAACAAAAACCAGGTCACCCCCCTTAATACAATCTTCTATTAACCCGGGAGCTGCGGGGAGACTCTTAAGAGTTCCCCCGGCGCACTGCGGGGAGACTCTTAAGAGTCAGAGAAAAAAAAAATCAACTTTTGACATCGAAAAAAAAATATTTTCTTATTTTTTTTTTTTTTTTTGGCCCCTGGGCCATGCAAAATCTCAGTCCTCTACCTCCCCTCCTTCCCCACTTTCCTCCTCTCCTTCAGTTATCACCTATTTTCCCTGTTATTCCCTTATTCTGAGGTATATTTTCGTGCTAACATTAGAAATCCGATTGGAGGGTGTGGTCATCACTGATAGCAAGCGAGTGCAAGAGAGAGAGAGAGAGTATCGATCGACTGTGTCTCAGTGGCCTTGGGGGAAATTGGCGGGAAAGCAGATTGCCTCACCCATACATTATACAACTCGCGGGCTATATCTCCGATTTTGACCATCCAAACGCTGTTTTCACTCGTTTTATTGTTGTTTCAGGTTAATACCTTTATAATCAACCCATAATAGGCGCATATGGATAAGTATTAATGCTATTAATGGCACAATGAATATTTTAGTGACGGAAACACCTCAAATACGTCAGCACAGGGGGACGTTTCCAATTACCCCCATGCGCACTTCAGAGGTTAATAGCCAGAATAAAGTTAAAAGGACGGCATCGGTGCTCAACGGGTTAACATTGTTCCAACATCACCCATACACAAACCTGCAAGCATCCCAGTTGAACTTTCTGAGGTCTGTCAGTCGGGTGAGAAGCTTACGGCATTAGATAGAGAGAGAGATAGATAGGCAGACACAGATAGATAGGTAGATAGATAAATACACAAAACTGCACGTATCCGAGTTAAAACTTTATTGAGATGGTATTTACCCCTTTGAGTCCTAGAGGTAGATTATAAGCTGAAGAAAATCGTCTAATGGTAACAGTTTAAGAAGGACCTGTGTTATTCAGAGGGTTTATTGAGATTGTATTTACCTGCACGTATCGGAGTTGAACTTTCTGAGGAGGTCTGTCAGGCGCGTGAGGAGCTGCTGGGCGGCCAGTCGGAGCGTAGTGGCACACTCGCTGTACTCCACGATCAGCCGCACCACCACCACGCAAACCCCCACCACCACGTACTCCTCCCCCCCTACCACCACACCCGCTACACCCCCACTCGACTCCGATGCTAGGCTGGCAAGGCTGGAGGTACTGGCGTTAGGGTCGGCCGCCGCTCCGTTGCTTAGCCCCGCGCTACTCGAGGAGGTAGAGGCGTTGATGGTGCTAGTTGTCGTAGAGGGCTTGCTGCTAGTAGTGGTGTTATTGGAGCTAGTTGAGTTAGTTTTAGAGGTGCTAAAGGTGGATTTAGAGGAGTTAGTGGCGCTAGTTGTGGAAGGTTTAGAGGCGCTAGAGGTGTTTTTACTAGTAGTGGTGGTATTGGCGCTAGAGGTGGTTTTGCTAGTATACGTATTAATGGCGCTAGTTGTGGTGTTTTTAGAGGTGTTACTGGTGCTAGTAGGAGTGGATCTAGAGGTATTATTGGTGGTGGTAGTGGTGTTGGAAGAACTAGTACTGGCGTTGGAAGAGCTCTGATGGGACTGTTGGGAGATGGCTGGGGGCGACACCAACGTATCTGGGGGGGAAGATAAAAATGTCACTCAACCAGTAAAACACGGGCTTAATACATACATAACGATGCAGTATTTAACGCTGTACACTCCCTTGATTAAAAGGGCTAGGACGTACCATTTGAACAGGGACTTAAAGGTGGTACATACAAGTTTAAAGACCGTTTTATCCACAAAGAATGTGGTTACAGTATCACATCCTAAATGGCAGCTTTCCAGGCGGCCCTGTCAAGGGCTGCCTTGGTTGTCAAGTTCTTTATTTTGAGATCGGACCGGAGTACCTGATCCCACGTCATTCTAGGTCCACCCCTACGCGCATCTCCCCCCAAGTTCACAGTCCGCCATTTCTTCACCCAGTTCTGATCATCCATTCTCTCAACATGTCCAACCAACCAAGTCGGCTCGTGCGCATCACTTTACTGACACTCCTAATGCCCAGACGCCTTCTCAATTCCTCGCTCGATACCCTGTCCCTGTGGTGGTGCATGGGTTGAGATAAACATGGAATAATAATTGCCAACCTGCTCATAATTGTCTTGCAAAATGCAATGTCACTTAAATTATTATTAACAATAGTATAAAGAATTTTGTGGATCGTTTACAGTGGTGGGCTGACCCTTTGTCAGAGTGAGAGCTGGTGTGCTCTACTTCCCATAGCCCCTTCCATCTTTTTCTCCCTCTGCATCTCTAATTTTTTTCAAATGGCGTAGGGATGCGGCGACCCTAACGCCCGCCACTTTCTGGTGCAGATAGCCTCCTCTCGTGGTGGAGGGGTGAGAAATTTCCACCACCGCTTTCTCCTGCGAGACGTAGAAGTCAGCTAAAGGGGATCGGGGGCGGGGGGCCTGGTATCCTTCTCCCCTTAAATAAATCTACCAAAAAAAACGAGACAGAGATAGCGGCGAGGGAACGCGTTCGTGGTCCCGGACCTTAAGAATAGGATCTTTAAATGTGCAAGGATGTACAGTAGTACGAATGAGAAGCGAGAGGATATTGTAATAAACAGGAATGAATGGAGAATGCTTGTGAATAGATGAGTGAACACATGGTCATTTGGGGGAAGGGGTCGGGCGCAAGTTGGACTAGATAATAGTCCATCAGGCGCCTGGCCCGGGGAGACGATTTATATGAAGGGTGCGCCTGGAAGTGTGGTGGGCGGGCTTGTGGTTTCGGCTCCGCTGCATGTCTGCCTGCCGAGATCGGAACCTCTCCGGGTGGTCGAGGGCCGGGGGAGTGCTGGAAGGACCTTGGTGACCCTGGTCTCTGGGTCTTCTCCTGGATGACCTAGATGTGTGTGAATTTGTATTTTGTTTTTGTGTGTTCATTGTTTTCTGTTGTGTTTTGTGCTCTGTCTTGAGTCCACCTCCATCTCCCCCCCCCCACAAAAGGAAAAGTAGGGATTGGGCCTGAGTATATAGATAGATAGATAGATAGATAGATAGATAGTCTACACGGGACCTGTGATCTCATAGTGACGTCACAGGAGTATCCTCATCCTGGACTGGATGGTGGACTTACACTCCTATGATGTCACAGGTCCGGTGTAGATAATCCACAAAATCCTTTATACCATTGTTAATAATTATTTCTGTGATTGCATTTTGCAAGATAATTATGTGCAGGTTGGCGATAAATATTCTATGTTTATCTCAACCCATGCACCACCACCATTAAGGGGGAGATAGTAACTTTTTCTGGTCCTCTTCTCCCTCATGTTTAGCATATTTGCATATTCTTTTACTAAACAAGTACTGTAAGCTTTTATACACCTTTTACATTTTTAGTATGTACTGGGTATGTATTGTGCATATTCAGGCACATACCCCATAGCTGGGGGTGGCCAACTCCAGACAGAGCCCGAACAGGAACGACAAAAAACAAAAAAATAATAAAATAATAAAAAATAAATAAATAAATAAATAAATAAAAATCACACACATCTAGGTTACCCAGGAGAAGACCCAGAGACCTAGGCCTATATGGGGTCTCCAGCAAAAGACTCCCAGGTAGCAGACCTTCTGGAGAGGTTCCGGTCTCAGTAGGCACACCACAATGCCCGGCCACCTCACATCCAACCATGACCCTTCATATATACCGGCTCCCAGGCCAGGCACCTGATGGACTATTGTCTAGTCCAACTGGCGCTCGACCCCCTCTATTATATTACCTCACCCTTTTAATTCCCACAGATCCTTCCTAAGCTGACATTACCAGTGGCGGAGATGTGGTCCAGGAGGTGTTGTAGATCGGGAGGGGTTGGAACAGCTCGCCACCGTTCGTTACTCATGTTTAGTTTATACCGAGCATCTCTCTCCTCGTGGAACCTCGAGACAAACCTTGACGCCTGCAAAGAAAACGGGTTGAAATTAGGAGACTTTAAGGGGGAGGTAGTTGCTTTTTATCCCTCATGCTTAGCCCCTACCGTAAAATGTCCAAAATTTATCTTGAAGGGGGATTTTGGGGGTACAATCAGGCCACGGGGCCCGACATATGTCGGGCGAGAGAACCATGGCCACCCCTGCGGGGCCCGCCATATGTCGGAAGGGATGTTGTTGTTGTTGTTGTTGTTCCCCAAGCTGCCTGGCCAAACAGCCCCAAGGCCCCGAGCAAGGCCAAGGCCATAACCGAGCGCCCCCACAGAACCCTCCCTGCTAACCACAATAAAGCCTGGGTGACCGAAGCCACTCCATGGCGGGGAGCCGAGGAGGGTGCGGAAACGCCCGGGAAACCAAAGCCCCACCCAGGGCCCTGTGCCCCTCAAGAGAGAGAAAGAGAAAGAGAAGAGAAAGTTGAGGGGCAAAGGAAAAATGTGACGCTTTGGCTTCCAATCTTGGTAGATTGGGAGGTCAATCCACGGAAGAGACGCCGTCACTTGAGATCTAGAAAATATAGAAGTAAAAGGAACAGTCAGAGTAAGCTATGGGTATGGCAGAGATTGCTCAGTTCTCACTCTGATAGACCAGCCCATCACCCCGCAGCCCATCACCCGGAATGTCGGAAGGGATGTTGAGCACATTATCGGCTCTGAGAGAGAGTCCACGCGTTGGGAGGACGATAGGCGGGCTCTGACCGCTCGGCACGGCACTCGCACCGCAACTGACACCACCTCTGCACCCTTCCACACCCCTGGCCTCGCGAGACACAGAAAAAACTCGGGAATTTACCGTATTTTAGGGTTTTTGCCCTCGTGTTGCGCAATTGTTGCAAGAGAACCCGTGGTCGTACAAGGGTGATTCAGGTGTCATTGGAAAGCTCTATTATCGCCCTTTCACGGATACATAATTGTATTACGCTCTGGCTCTTCTTTATGCATGAAAAAGAGCATGGAATGAAGCTCGTTTAGGGTAAATATGCCGGCCAGGCAGGTAGTAGAAGTTACAAACATCCCCGTTTGACAGGGGTTAACCCTTCAAACTCGGATGGTACACGTGTGTACCATTATGTTTTGCCCCCAGGAACCCGGGTGGTACAACATTGTACCAGTGGTTGAAAGCCTGTGAGCTTGGTGTGCGAGGCGTCGGTCCGACGCATGTAAACAACAGCCGGCTGGACCGACGCCCCGCATCTCCGGCCACAAGAAGGAGAGCGTCGCTTGTTCGTGTATGCCTGTATGTTGTTGTTAAGTATCGAAAAGTATTGTAAAGTGGCTGTTGTTGCTGTAAGTTATCTCCACTGAAATCATCATCACAACTCAACCAGTTGACTTAGAGAGCTCTACTTAACGCCATTCTACAGGTAAATAACACAGCTACGCTTGGGGATGCGCGGGAATGCGGGAAGCAGTCAGCATAACAATGATACGGTAGCCTAGCCTAGACGTTTTTTGGCCAAAACACCCGGGTTTCGGCCAATATTTATGTAATGCGTAGCCGGGGCTGGAGGGTTAAAGCTTGATGGAGGCAAATGAACTACACAATACCGGTCAACATGGGTTCAGAGCGGGAAGATCAGGTCTCTCACAGCTTTTGGAACACTATGACAAAATTCTTAAAGCGCTAGAAGAAAAGAAAAACGTGGATGTCATTTACACCGATTTTGCTAAGGCATTTGATAAATGTGACCATGGTATAATAGCCCACAAACTCAAAGCAAAAGGTATAACGGGGAAAATCGGACGGTGGATATACAATTTCCTCGTAAACCGAAAACAATCAGTAGCAGTAAACCAAGTCACATCTGAGCCTTCGGATGTCAAAAGCTTAGTGCCTCAAGGAACAGTGCTAGCGCCCCTTCTGTTCCTCATACTAATTTGCGACATAGATACCAACACTAAACACAGTACGGTGTCGTCTTTTGCTGATGACACAAAACTAAGCAAGATAGTAAACACACAAGAGGACACGGGCCGACTGCAGGAAGACATGAATGTAGTGTTCCAGTGGACCAGGGAAAACAACATGCAATTCAATGAAGAAAAATTCCAACTACAGTAAACTTCCGTTAATCCGAAGGGCAGCGGACCGGCCCTCGTTCGGATTAGTGGATTTTTCGGATTATCGGACTTTACCCCTATGAACCTGTGTATGAGGAAAACATTGAGGCATTAGGCCACCCAAATGACACAATGGTGCACACACACATATCATATGTTCATGAAATCACTTCAAAAGTTTACCATTGTCATTGTAGCCTATTACCTACTTCAAAACATTCAGATTAATGGTCAAAGGAATCTGCTGATATAAACGTCTTCTTCTTCTTCCGTCTACTAGCGAGTTTGTCTTGCTCTTGAAGATCAGATCAGATGTGGTTCGGGAAGTAATGCCTTAACAACGGCACTTCCCTGAGAGGTTCTTGTAATTTTCATTTTGTGATTTTCCTTTTGTGACGTGCTCTGTTATAATATATTGTATTGAAAGCACCCTTGTCTTGTTGTCTTGAAAGCACCCTTGGGACGCTCCGATCACTTAACTATAAATAGTAGCGTATCGGAACGTCCAAAGGTGCGATTTCAAGCTCAAGACTGAATGCGCTTGCAGAAAATGCGGTGCAAGCCAGTAGCGCATCGGAGCGTCCCAAGGATGCGTTCAAGAGCAAAACAAACTCTCTAGCAGACGATGTGGAAGAAGAAGAAGAAGAAGGTGTTTACGTTTATATCAGTAGCTTCCTTTGACCATTAATCTGAATGTTTTGAAGTAGGTAATAGGCTACAATGACAATGGTAAACTTTTAAAGTGAATTCATGAACATATGATATGTGTGTGCTCCATTATGTGTCATTTGAGTGGACTAATGCCTCAAAAAGGGGACTTTGGGACTTCTTGAAATTCGGACCATCGGGTGAATTCGGATTTGGCCTCAAATTGAAAAATTCGGACTATTGGGAGATTCGAATCATCGGTCGTCGGATTAACGGACTTTTACTGTAATACGGTACAGAGATAATAATAGTGTTAAAGAAATTACAAATTACTTTACAGAATCTAACCACATAATAGAACGGAAAGACAGTGTGAAAGACCTTGGGGTATTAATGTCTGAAAATATGGGTTTCAAAGTACATAACCAGGTCAAAGTTGCGGCTGCGAAACGTCTAACGGATTGGATTCTGTGTACATTTAAAACACGCGGTGAATTACCTATGATAACGCTCTTCAAATCTCTAGTGCTACCGCGGCTTGAATACTGTAGCGTATTAACATCCCCATACAAAGCAGGTGAAATAAATTAATCACTTCGCATATAAGTTCGATAAAACAGCTACACTATTGGGAGCGTTTAAGAGCATTGAAACTGTACTCACTGGAACGTAGAAGAGAACGTTACCTAATAATATACACGTGGAAAATCGCAGAGGGTTTAGTATCAAACCTACATACTCCAATAGTCATGAAATTCAGTGATAGGAGAGGCTGGGAATGCAAAATCCCCCGGATGAATAACAGGGGTGCTATGGGCTCTCTGCGAGAGGGCTGGTTATCACACAGAGGCCCATGTCTCTTCAACAAACTCCCACGGCGAGTAAGAGACATAAGGGACGTCTCGTTAGACAACTTCAAGAGCCCTCGATGTCGAACTGCAAAAAGTGCCAGACGAGCCCATCCTCGCTAGGGAGCGAGCTGTCGCTTCAAACAGTCTACTGCACCAAATCACCACCCATAACGAGGGGCGTCGCGCTCCTTGGTGCCGCTAGAAGAGTGGCGAACACATCAAAAGGTATCAAAAGGTAAAGGTCTAGGGAGGAAACAAATAAAATAAAAATTATTCCACATTTTGTTTAGTGGAACCTCGATGAAACAAAAAATACATGACAGTACTTTGCTTGGGAGGGGTTTTGGTTTTGGGCCCCCTTCTTCCTTCTGTTTGGCAATTTTTAAGAAGTTTTGCCCCATTACTTTCTTAATTTCCAGACCTTTTGAACCATTCAGGTGTCGATTTTTTCTAGCGAGCGATGTTTAGTTGTCAATTTTTCATGGCAAATGATAGTGAGGAGGAACCAGCCTTTGGCCCCCCCGAGACATTGTTCTACAGAAAAACATACAAATTTAAATAGAAGCGTTGTTTCCACATAGCGATTTTGATAAGTTAATTTGACTTTATATTGTCTTTGTCCCAATTTTGGTTTGTTTAGTTTGCATTGTAATAGAAGGGGGATCTTGGGGATGTTTTCTTACTGATGATGGAGGTATAGGGAGCAAACTAAACACCTCCCCTTAACCTTGTATACAGTATATTTCAATGTTTTTGTTTAAGTTATAGGTTGAGGGAAAGACAGATTGATGGAGAGTTCTTACCTGACCCTGCAGACCCATCCTGAATGATATACTCTTCCAGCCACAGACTCTCTCCGTGTCCGCCACAAATTCCTCGATGATCCGGGAGAGGGTCAGGAATTCGTTGGCCGTCATCTTGTCTAGGCCGTGGTCGCGCGATCTGAAATATTATAGAAAACGGAGAGTAGAACATCTCTATACATTTATCTTATACGGGGTGGGGGGGGGGGTATTTTATCTATAAATGTTCTTTCCTTCCACTTAAACATTAGGCTATTCAGTGTGCAGTTGGGTACAGTACATGTTACTGCCTTAGTGTAGCACGGTTAAGGCTGGTGTGGTGCGGATTCACCAGGTGCAAGTGCTTCAGGGGGACTTTGTTGAGTTTTGCTGAGACACTGTTAGCGCTATACCAACATCAGCCACAGTGATAACATGATGGGGCGTTGTTGTGGCAAGACTTTGTTGTACTGCACTGTGCTGCAGTAAAGACTGTAGCCACCGTATTATGATTGCTGTGGACTGTGTGCAGTACTGTGATTGTACCATGGAAGCCACATTCACTGTGGACGGTTGCGGTCTTTAAACCCGTATGTATATATGTATGTATGTATGTATGTATGTATGTATGTATGTATGTATGTATGTATGTATGTATGTATGATTAGATTGATATCCAGTATTCCATAAAAGGATATATATACAGTCAAATCGTAGTACAAAGGAGTAGTCATATATTGTACATATTACTGTCTTGATGGTGTAATGGTTAGTGTTTAACAATCTGTGTGTGGTAACCCAGGTTCCAATCCTGGCGGATAATAAAAATGGTATATAAAGTATATTCAAGCTAACCTGGCAGAAATTGGATTACAGGTCTCCCTCGATATACGATTGGGTTACATTCCTGAAAACCCGATCTTAAATAGAAAAATCATATAGCGAACCCTAAAACTAATGGGGTGGGTGATGGGCTGGTCTATCAGAGTGAGAGCTGAGCGTTCTCTGCCATACCCATAGCTTACTCTGACTGTTCCTTTAACATATATATTATCTAGATCTCAAGTGACGGCGTCTCTTCCGAGGATTGACCTCCCTTCTGCCAACCTAGAGGTTGGCAGATTGGGAGCCAAAGCGTCACATTTTTTCTTTGCCCCTCAGCTTTCCCTTCATAATTGCTGAGGGGCACAGGGCCCAGGGTGGGGCTTTGGTTTCCCGGGCGTTTCCGCACCCTCCTCAGCTCCTCGCTTTGGAGTGGCTTCGGTCACCCAGGCTTTATTAGTGGTAAGCATTGGAGGGTTTTGTGGGGGCGCTCGTTTATGGCCTTGGCCTTGCTCGGGACCTTGGGGCTGCTCGGCCAGACAGCCTGGGGAACAACAACAACAAAGGACTAGAACTAGAACTAGAACTAGAACTAATAGAGTTTTCCCATGCTAGAATAAGAAGGGCTATAGAAAAAATGAACAGAAGTAAGTCCCCGGGACCGGATGGGATACACGGTACACCCAAGAATCATAAAGGAAGGAGGTGAGATGTTAGTAGAGCCATTGAAAATTTTATTTGAGGTATCGTTTAATACAGGACAAATCCCGATGGACTGGAGAGAGGCGAACATAACAGCTATTTTTAAAAAGGGAAAGAGAAATGACCCAGGGAATTATAGACCAGTCAGTTTGACAAGTGTTGTGTGTAAACTAATGGAAACGGTAATTAGAGAAGGAATAATGGAGCATATGAAATCAAACCAACTTTTCAGTGGGAGACAGTTCGGATTCTTGCCGGGGAGGTCGACGGTACTACAGCTAATTAAGGTGGTAGATGATTGGATGCAAACTCTGGAGGATGGTGATGTAATAGACGTGGTATATTGCGATTTTATGAAGGCCTTCGATAAGGTCCCACATAAAAGGTTAATAGAGAAAGTTAGAAGCTATAATATAGGGGAGAAATGTGTGAAATGGATAGAAGCCTTCCTGAAAGATCGGAGACAGAGGGTACTGGTGAATGGAATAGGCTCGGGGTGGAGGGAAATTACAAGTAGGGTACCTCAGGGATCTGTGTTGGGACCACTACTGTTCGTTATATTTATCAACGACTTACCTGAAGTTATAACTAATGGAAGTGAGGTATACCTGTATGCGGATGACACTAAGCTGTATAGAAGAGTGAGGAGTAAGGAAGATATGGGTTTGCTTCAAGGAGATGTGGTGGGCATGAAGGGATGGTCTGAGCATTGGTTAATGCCTTTTCATCCAAAAAATGCAAGTACATGCAGATTGGGACTAGCAAGATGGACAAGGTAGGATACAGTATGTATGAAGCGATGGAGGAAGTGAGTGCAGAAAAGGATATAGGAGTAGGGATAGACAATAAGTTAAATTTCTCAGAACATTTAGCGGAAAAGATAAACAAAGCCAATAGAATTGTAGGGCTGATAAGGAGGACATTTGTGTCACTTGACGAAGAAATCTTCAGGAATCTATATACAGCGCTGGTTAGGCCGCACCTGGAATATGCAAACCAGGTGTGGGCTCCATATATGGTAAAGGATATAGAAGCAGTGGAGAAAGTGCAGAGGAGAGCTAGCAAGCTGGTACCAACGTTGAAGAACGCGGGCTATGAGCAGAGGTTGAGGACACTGGGGCTTCCGACACTGGCATATAGGAGAAAGAGAGGGGATATGATAGAGACTTTTAAGATAGTGTCAGGAAAGTACGATGAGGATGTGTGTGAAGGTATCTTCTTGATGCGGGAGGGAACAAGAACGAGAGGACACTCTAAGAAAATTTACAAAGAAAGAAATAGGCTTGAGAAGGCAAAGAACTCATTTTGTGATAGAGTGGTAAATGAGTGGAACGCACTGCCCCAGTATGTAGTCGATTCCGAATCAATAAGGAAGTTTGAAAGTAATCTTGATAAAGCATGGGGAAGACAAGATTTGAAGTTTGATTATAAAGCAAAAATACAGAATAGTAAAAATGATGCGTCTGCCGCCGCCGCCGCCAACACCGTGAACGACCGCAGTAGTGCAAGTACTGGTACTGAGCTGGATACACAGGCCTAGTTTGCCTTTTTTCAGAGGATCTACTGTAAGAAACTGTAAAAGGGGTAAATGGGGATGCATTCTGGGACCAGCCAAACACAAACACCTAAAAACATATAATAAAATAATATCAAAAATTTGGGCATCAGAAAGTGAGAGAAATCTGTATTCTGTGTAGATAAGGAAAAAAAAAAAAAAAAAAAACAGTGGGGGAAGCCAGTCAAACAAAAGAGTAGTTCCAGCAACCCCTTACCTTGCATGTAGTAGTTTAGCACAGCGATCATGGGCGTAGTCACAAGCGTCACACAGCGTCTTGGTCAGTCCGGCCACCACTCTCTCACACGCTACCTCACCAATCATAGCACCACCACCACCACAACTACTCCTGTAAATAATAGTATAATAATAATAATAATAATAATAATAATAATAATAATAATAATAATACTATAGACTATTTTTTCTAGTTAATGGTAAATTGACATATCTTTATCTTAATTTCTTAGCTAATATAAATATTTTATAACCATATACAGTAAACCCCCGCTCTTTCGGAATTCCCAGACTTTCGGACTAGCATTTCAATTCGGACTCATGGTTCAGCCTTTCGGATTTGTCTGAAAGGCTGAGAAAAATTAATTAGCATTCGGACCGAAGAGCCGAGTTTCGGACTTATAAACTTTGGACATTATTTCAGCCATTTGGACAAGTCTGAATGGCTGAAGTGTAAGTTCGGACTCGGCCCTTTCAGAATTTTGACACTTTCGGACAGGGGTCTCCCCCAATTAGTCCGAAAGAGCGGGGTTCTACTGTATGTTGCGAATTATGAAAACTTGGCAATAAGATGATGCAATAAGATGATGCAGAGACATAGATAGTAGTTTCATATTTCTCTATAAGTATTGAAAATCAAGCTGCTAAGGTATTCAGCTGAAATACAACGACTATAGTAACAATTGTTATGTCCGGATCTCCAAAGCAACATAGACTGTCTTTAGTGGCAGTATTAGTCAACAAAGAGAATCTACATCAGCCACCCAGGGAACAATCGCAGGTGGGGCCCGTTTTCTATAATGCCTGAAGTACGGCCATTTTGTTCTGTTGGGCGGCGGCACATACAAACGCCGAGCAGGCCAATCAGGAACCCTGGCACTGCCACAAGTATCAGAAGCGCCACCCAGTGCCACCCCTACCTTCCTTTTCGTAACAAAAAGGACATTCTTCTTACAGTATCTTACAGTATATATTCTGGAAGAGGTCCTTTTAGGCCTATACAGCCAGCTCTGAACCCACACCAAGAATGGTGGTTGAGGCAGTCAATACAATATTATCATACTTTAGTTTAGCTATACTGTACTATCTATCTATCTATCTATTGCCTGACGCCGTGATCCCCGAAGGGGTGGCCACGAACGAACCGCCCCCATGCACCTGTCCCCAGTCAGTCGACGCCCCTCCCCCCAACCAGCACCGCCTTCGTTCATGTAGTTCCTCACTCCATCCTTCCACCTCATATTCGGTCTACCTCTCCCTCTCTGTCCCTCCACCTCGCTCTCGTACACCCTCTTAGTCATTCTCTCGCTTTCCATACGTTCCATATGGCCAAACCATCTCAAGTTGTTCCTTTTCACACTTTCCAGCACATCTACCTCCACACCACACCTCCTTCTTACTTCCTCATTAGTCTGTCTATCCCTCCATCTAACTCCGCACGCACTCCTTAAGTAATTCATTTCCACTGCTCTCACTCTTGGTCTGAGTCTCTCAACCAACGTCCATGCTTCGCTTCCGTAAGTCAGTGTCGGGATTACCACACTGTCATGCAAGGACTTCTTCACTTCCATACTGACCACCCTATTTCTTGTTACTGCTTTTAGCGTTCCTACAACCCTCTTCCCCTGTTGTACCCTCTCCCGCACCTCTTCATCGATAGTCCCATCTTTACTCAACACACTGCCCAGATACTTAAAAGAGTTGATGATCTCCATAGCCTGACCATTCAGCTTCACCTCACACTCTGTGACTTCACCACTTTCGAAGACCATAACCTTGCTCTTCCCCGTATTTACCTTCAAATTCCGTTTTTCGCACACTGTTCCAAACTCATTTACCAGACCCTGCAACTCCCATTTATTATCACTCATCAGAACTGTATTATCCGCAAACAGCAGTATAGGTAGCTTCCACTCAATTCCCTCCCTTTTCAGCGATACACCAACATCCACTGCTCTTGATAGGATTTCTTTCATGACTCCATCCATATATACAGTAAACAACCACGGGGACATCACACACCCCTGTTTCAAACCAACATTCAGGTCAAAGAACTCGCTCTGCTCACTCTCCACACGTACTGCCGCCTTTGCACCCTCATACATGCTCTTCACTGCTTTCAGCAACTTGCCCTCTACTCCGTATATTCTAAGTACTTTCCACAAACCTTCTCTATCCACTCTGTCATAGGCCTTCTCCAAGTCCATAAAGGCAACATACACCTTTTGTTTCTTCTCCAGATACTTCTCCACAACACAATTCAGGGTAAAAATCTGATCTACACATCCTCTTCCCTTCCTAAAACCTCCCTGCTCGTCGCCTATCCATTTCTCCGTTCTCACTCTCACTCTCTCAATCACTACCCTACTGTATACCTTCCCTACTACGCTTAGAAGACATATTCCTCGGTGGTTACCACACACTCCTCTTTCCCCTTTGCCCTTATATAGGGGGACTATTATGCCAGTCTTCCAGTCATCGGGTGCACTCCCCTTCTCCCATGCTAGTTTGCACATTTGCCATACCCATTCTATCACTATCTCACCACCATACCTCAACATTTCCCCACACACTCCATCTGTTCCTGGCGCTTTCCCCAACTTCACTCTTTTCATGGCTTCCCACACTTCTGACCTCCTGATCCCCACCTCCACCTCCTCCTCCACTACTTCTCTTCTTCTCCCTCCCATACCATATCCAGCTATGTTTGCTGGCTCTTCATTCCTTACATTTAGCAACTCACTGAAGTACTCCCTCCATCTTTCGACTCTCTGTTGCTTCTCGGCTAGCATTCTCCCATTCTTATCTTTCACACCCTTACTGTTTCCCTTGCTACCTTCCCTAACTTTCTTGACTTCTTTCCAGAACAGTTTCTTACTCTCCCTCCATTTTACACTCAGATTCCTTCCAAATTCCTCATCTACTCTTCTCTTACTTTCCTTCACTACTCTCTTCACCACCCTCTTACTCTCCACATACCTCGCTCGTTTCTGCCTCTCGGAATCTTCATTCCCTCTACTTCCCAACCACTCTCTATATGCTTTCTTCTTTTCTTCCACAGCTATTCTTACCTCTTCTGTCCACCATGCTGTACCTTTCACTCCCCTCCCTCTTCTCCTCATTCCACACACCTCCTCACATGCTGCACAGATCTCATCCTTAAACACCTTGCTCATCTCCTCCACTTCCTCCATAACTTCCAGGTCGAACCCACCTAGTCGTCTTTCCACTGCTTTCCTGTACTCCTCCCTGACTTCCTCCTCCTGCAACTGTATTGTATAACTAAAAAATAATCTTGTTTACTTCAAGCCTTGTGTAAATCACGCTCAAACGTTTGTAAAGATTCTGACTCGATCACATACTGGGGCAGTAGTACATTCCAATCATTTACCACTCTATTACAACAATTTTTTTTCCTATTTTCAGGCCTTGACCTTTCCTTGAAAATTTTCTTGGAGTGTCCCCTCGTCCTTCTGTTATCTTGAATCACAAAAACATCGCACTTCCACCACCGGCGAGGCAGAAACTGAGTGACATACCCAGGAGAGAAAACATTGAGTAGAGCACACCCAAGCCTTATTTTGGATAGGTGGGACTCTCACCACCTTGATATAACAAGTACTTCTCTCTCTCTGGTGATGGGCTGGTCTATCAGAGTGAGAGCTGAGCGATCTCTACCATACCCATAGCTTACTCTGACTGTTCCTTTAACTTATATATTTTCTAGATCTCAAGTGACGGCGTCTCTTCCGTGGATTGATCTCCCAATCTACCAAGATTGGAAGCCAAAGCGTCACATTTTTCCCTTGCCCCTCAACTTTCTCTTCATAATTGCTGAGGGGCACAGGGCCCTGGGTGGGGCTTTGGTTTCCCGGGCGTTTACGCACCCTCCTCAGCTCCCCGCCATGGAGTGGTTTCGGTCACCCAGGCTTTATTGTGGTCGGCAGGGAGGGTTCTGTGGGGGCGCTCGGTTATGGCCTTGGAATCGCTCAAGGCCTTGGGGCTGTTCGGCCAGGCAGCTTGGGGAACAACAACAACAACAAGTACTTCTCTTGAGTCTCACTCAACGACTACATTCAGTGACCAATGGTTCTGAGGAAAGTATAGCAGCTACTTGTACTGTACTCACTTCACTCACCAATTATTTAGCGGCTACCTGCCCTGAACAAAACTCGCCGATTACCGTATTTCGTGGCGTATAAGACGCACCGAGGTATAACACGCACCCCTAATATACAAGAGGTAAATGTGGAAAACAAATAATACAGTATGTCTAGGATTAGCCTAACTAACCTACCATTTCCCAGGTGTGATAAAATCATTAAACAATTGTGGTATTAGCGATGCTCTTGACGTGACTGAAGACACAGAGTGACTCTCAGTTCAGATAGCGAAGCAGATTTTTCAGGTTTTGAAAGTCATGATGATGATGATGATGAATATAGCAACTTTAGTGTACCTTCTAACTTCCTTTAATTTATTTAAAATTAATGTTAAAAAATATATCAAACACATGGATACGTTTATATTTCTTTCAGTATTGGTAGGCATAGCAATGTAGCAGTGTAGTTGGTAGTACTGCGAAGCAGCTGATCATTGTAAACAGCTTTAGCAGATGGTGTGTGCTATCAACATGACTGGTTTGATTATTTCTGTGGCCTATTTCCTATTGTAAGTTCATGTTTTCAGGAACGTAACCCAATCGTAAATTGAGGGAGATCTTTATAACACACAGGGGGTACTTTGTCATCACTATTTAGGGAAAATAAGGGCGTATTATACGCCGCAAAATGATATAGTTCATCTATCTTCTCCACATGTCTAAACAAAAAATTAATAAAAAATCTTTAAAATAATACATACATACAGTTTAACCCTCCGGATCCGGGGGCCCTCATATGAGGCGGTTCGCTGTGTCCGGGGCCATTTTCGTACAGTCAAGCTTCATAATTCAGTAGCTACTGATTGAGACCACCTAGAGCAGTCAGGTTTTATGCAAATTGTAGAACATCTTGTTGTCTGTAGACTGCCGTTGAGATGACATCGCTACGACGCGTGGTTGCCGAGTTATGATGATTTTAACGGCGATTTTTAGCCGCGCTTTTTACCTCATATGAGGCCTCCCGGACTCCTAACCAAAATACGTTTTGCCTCATATGAGGCCTCCCGGATCCCAAGGGTTAAAGACCGTTTTGTCTTACATCCTAAATGGCGGCCGCCTCTGTTGTCAAGTTCTTTATTTGAGATCGAACCTAAGTACCTGATCCCACATCTTTACTTTAAACAGTTGGTCCTCAAGTAACGCGGCTAATGTGTTCTGGTAACCTCCCGTGTTACCAAAAACCGCGTTACCGAACCCATATGTTTACATGTTAAAGGTACCTTGGTGTTCTGGGGATTTCCACAAAGTCCACTTTTTCTCCATAGAAGCCTATGTTATGTTAATTAAATCAATTATAAAGGTTATTTGACATGTGCAATGAGTTGATTTGCCCATTGCAACAACTCTTACCTCTGAATAAATATTTCGTTTAGGCTAGGCAGCTAGGCTAGTTATCACAGCAGCAGCCGACATTTTTCGATTGAAGCTCTGAAATCCCGCCATAATATATCTCACCTCACACAATAACTACACATTTTAGAATGGTCTACTCTTCACTCAACGCACAGCAACGACCATATCTACCTCTGGTATGCATAACAAGTTGGTTAGGCCATTTATTTACAGAGATATGAGCATCGGTAAATGGCGAAAATCGTAACTTCGGAATTCCCGCCTAACTCGCCGTCTTATTATTTCTCACCTCACACAATAACTACACTATGTAGGGTGTTCTAGTCTTCACCCAACACACAGCAACGATCATATCTACCTCTGGTAGGCATTAACACCTGGTTAGGCCATTTATTTGCAGAGATATGAGCATCGGTAAATTACGAAAGTCGGGAGTAAAGATTCGGCGACCGAGATAGCCTAGCCAAGTTTTCCACACAATGACAACACACACACACTCACTCGACAGCCAAACAATAACATCTTACAGTTTCTTACAGTTTCTTACAGTAGATCCTCTGGAAAAAGGCAAACTAGGCCTGTGTATCCAGCTCAGTGCCAGTACTTGCACTACTGCGGTCGTTCACTGTGTTGGCGGGTGCCCGACCCCGAAAGGGGTTGAAATAGGGGAGCTATCCCCCCGCCAAAGGCGGCTTTCTAGGGCCTTTCCTAGCTGATGCTGAGAGGATTGGGTTCTAGTCATGTGGTGATGGGCTGGTCTATCAGAGTGAGAACTGAGCGATCTCTGCCATACCCATAGCTTACTCAGACTGTTCCTTTAACTTATATATTTTCTAGATCTCAAGTGACGGCGTCTTTTCCGTGGATTGACCTCCCAATCTACCAAGATTGGAAGCCAAAGCGTCACATTTTTCCCTTGCCCCTCAACTTTCTCTTCATAATTGCTGAGGGGCACAGGGCCCTGGGTGGGGCTTTGGTTTCCCGGGCGTTTCTGCACCCTCCTCAGCTCCCCGCCATGGAGTGGCTTCGGTCACCCAGGCTTCATTGTGGTCGGCAGGGAGGGTTCTGTGGGGGCGCTCGGTTATGGCCTTGGAATTGCTCGGGGCCTTGGGGCTGTTCGGCCAGGCAGCTTGGGGAACGACAACAACAACAACAACTGTGTTGGCGGCGGCGGCAGCAAATGCAACATTTTTACTATTCTGTATATTTACTTTATAATCAAACTTCAAATCTTGTCTTCCCCATGCTTTATCAAGATTACTTTCAAACTTCCTTATTATTTCGGAATCGAATACATACTGGGGCAGCGCGTTCCACTCATTTACCACTATCACAAAATGAGTTCTTTGCCTTTTCAAGCCTATTTCTTTCTTTGTAAATTTTCTTAGAGTGTCCTCTCGTTCTTGTTCCCTCCCGCATCAAGAAGATACCTTCACACACATCCTCATCATACTTTCCTGACACTATCTTAAAAGTCTCTATCATATCCCCTCTTTCTCCTATATGCCAGTGTCGGAAGTCCCAGTGTCCTCAACCTCTGTTCATAGCCCGCGTTCTTCAACGTTGGTACTAGCTTGCTAGCTCTCCTCTGCACTTTCTCCACTGCTTCTATATCCTTTACCATATATGGAGCCCACACCTGGTTCGCATATTCCAGGTGCGGCCTAACCAGCGCTGTATAGAGATTCCTGAAGATTTCTTCGTCAAGTGACACAAATGTCCTCCTTATCAGCCCTACAATTCTATTGGCTTTGTTTATCTTTTCCGCTAAATGTTCTGAGAAATGTAACTTATTGTCTATCACTTTTATTTATGTAGAGCAGATTACCAGACCACTGAGCTCCATACGGAACTCTCATAGGTCTGACCTTGTCATTACATTGAGCGTATTTATCAATACCAAATATGTTTTCATAGAAATTTAAATTTGTTTGTGTTTTTTTTATGTTTTGTTCAAACCTTGTCTATCACTACTCTTATATCCTTTTCTGCATTCACTTCCTCCATCGCTTCATACATGCTGTTTCGGTAATTATTCTCACCTCACACAATAAATACACAATGTGGAGTGTTCTAGTCTTCATCCAACACACAGCAACGATCATATCTACCTCTGGTAGGCATAAACACTTGGTTAGGCCATATATTTGCAGAGATATGAGCATCGGTAAATTACGAAAGTCGGGAGTAAAGGTTCGGCGCCCAGCTGGACCCCGTGCCAGTGTAAGTATTGACCGTGTTAGCAAAATTTTGGATATTTGGGTTGTACCGCGTGCCACCAAAACCGCGTTTCCAAAATATGCGTTACCAGAGGACCAACTGTAATAATTATTATAATTAATATAACTTTAATATAATAATTAATACTTACATAGTGACTAGAGAGGCAGCTTGTATTCCTTCCATCTCCGGTTGTGACTTTCCTGCCCCAGCCTCCACTGTTTGTTCCATTATCTCCGTTATACCCTGGAACAATAAGGTTCTAAGTTAGCTATAATAATAATAATTAAAGTAGAAAGGACATCCACCAATCACCGCGCCCCCTTTTATCTGCTCGCCTCACCAGCTGAGTTTGACAGTTCTGGCCGAGAACATCAACACAACACACCTCCCCGGCCGGCCAATCAGAGGCCTCCATTTTCGGAGCGCACGGCTAAACATACCACCTCACCTTTAAATTCGCTCTCGTTCTCTTCCCGGACATTTTCCTCTGGTTGCAATAGGTCTACTACCTCAGTGCCAGCCCTATACTCCCGTAAGCCACTAAAAAACATTTGCAACCAGCTTCCAGGAACTTATTACGAAGAGAAAAGAGTGGAGGTGGGGAGAGCGAGTATTCAAAGCGAGCGGGCGGCCGTGCGACCAGCTCAGCCAATCACAGCGCCGGAGAGCGGGAGGCGGGACTATAAAGGAAGGGTGGAGCAGGTTACAGGGGTCATTCACCCCTCGGAACTCACTGGGCGAGCTTCTTGCAACCAACTTCCCCTCTCTCGCTTGGGCACAAAAGGGAACTCGGAGCCAACTATTCCAGCTACCCTGTCCTCCACTAAATGTTCCCGTAAAGACCACTCCTGGACTAGCCTCGCTCTCTCCCACTAGGCGGATACACCTTCAGTATCCGGCCGCCTGTCGTCACATCACTAGCTTACACACAAACAGTTTCTTACAGTAGATCCTCTGGAAAAAGGCAAACTATGCCTGTGTATCCAGCTCAGTACCAGTATTTGCACTGCTGCGGTCGTTCATGGTGTTGTCGGCGGCGGTAGCAGACGCAACATTTTTACTATTCTATATTTTTGTTTTATAATCAAACTTCAAATCTTGTCTTCCCCATGCTTTATCAAGATTACTTTCAAACTCCCTTATTGATTCGGAATCGACTACATACTGGGGCAGTGCGTTCCACTCATTTACCACTCTATCACAAAATGAGTTCTTTGCCTTCTCAAGCCTATTTCTTTCTTTGTAAATTTTCTTAGAATGTCCTCTCGTTCTTGTTCCCTCCCGCATCAAGAAGATACCTTCACACACAGCCTCATCGTACTTTCCTGACACTATCTTAAAAGTCTCTATCATATCCCCTCTCTTTCTCCTATATGCCAGTGTCGGAAGCCCCAGTGTCCTCAACCTCTGCTCATAGCCCGCGTTCTTCAACGTTGGTACCAGCTTGCTAGCTCTCCTCTGCACTTTCTCCACTGCTTCTATATCCTTTACCATATATGGAGACCACACCTGGTTCGCATATTCCAGGTGCGGCCTAACCAGCGCTGTATAGAGATTCCTGAAGATTTCTTCGTCAAGTGACACAAATGTCCTCCTTATCAGCCCTACAATTCTATTGGCTTTGTTTATCTTTTCCGCTAAATGTTCTGAGAAATTTAACTTATTGTCTATCACTACTCCTATATCCTTTTCTGCATTCACTTCCTCCATCGCTTCATACATACTGTATCCTACCTTGTCTATCTCGCTGGTCCCAATCCGCATGTACTTGCATTTTTTTGGATGAAAAGGCATTAACCAATGCTCAGACCATCCCTTCATGCCCTCCACATCTCCTTGAAGCAAACCCATATCTTCCTTACTCCTCACTCTTCTATACAGCTTAGTGTCATCCGCATACAGGTATACCTCACTTCCATTAGTTATAACTTCAGGTAAGTCGTTGATAAATATAATGAACAGCAGTGGTCCCAACACAGATCCCTGAGGTACCCCACTTGTAATTTCCCTACACCCCGAGCCTATTCCATTCACCAGTACCCTCTGTCTCCGATCTTTCAGGAAGGCTTCTATCCATTTCACACATTTCTCCCCTATATTATAGCTTCTAACTTTCTCTATTAACCTTTTATGTGGGACCTTATCGAAGGCCTTCATAAAATCGCAATATACCACGTCTATTACATCACCATCTTCTAGAATTTGCATCCAATCATCTACCACCTTAATTAGCTGTAGTACCGTCGACCTCCCCGGCAAGAATCCGAACTGTCTCCCACTGAAAAGTTGGTTTGACTTCATATGATCCATTATTCCTTCTCTAATTACCGTTTCCATTAGTTTACACACAACACTTGTCAAACTGACTGGTCTATAATTTCCTGGGTCATTTCTCTTTCCCTTCTTAAATATAGCTGTTATGTTCGCCTCTCTCCAGTCCATTGGGATTTGTCCTGTATTAAACGATACCTCAAATAAAATTTTCAATGGCTCTACTAACATCTCCCCTCCTTCCTTTATGATTCTTGGGTGTATCCCATCCGGTCCCGGTGACTTACTTCTGTTCATTTTTTCTATAGCCCTTCTTATTCTAGCATGGGAAAACTCTATTAGTTCTAGTGCCGGTGCCTGTTTGATGGGAATAGTAGGCACTGCATCATCCGACTCCACTGTTAGTACCCCCCCAAAGTATTTCCCCAGCACCTCTGCTTTCTCCTTATCAGTCTCCGCTCTACTCCCACCATTCAACCCCCCCACCAGCTCTGGGATCCCTACTCTTCTTGTTAACTTTTCCTGAATGTACTTCCAGAATATTTTTGGATTATCCTTCACATTTCTAGCTATCTCTCTCTCCCTCTCCTTCACCCCCCTCCTTGTTTCCCACCTTATTTTATTGTTTATTTGTCTGCGTTCCAGATCCACTTCTTTAGCTTCTATACTAGACCCCCTGTCAACACTCACAGCCAAGCGATTCAAGAGGGACGACAAATAGTGGACGGGAGCGAGAACTTCCAGAAGAGCTATTGTCCAGCTCTGTGGTGGTAAAACAGTTCCAGCACACACACTTAATAACAGACAATATATATTTTTAAAGGACCCATATTGGGCCCGAACCAGACTTAAAGAAAGAAAGAGAAAGTGCTTGACTAACCTAGTGGTTCCTTAAATATTTGATGTGTCCTTATAGGACAGACTAAAGAGAAAAGATCCTAGACTTACATATAAATAAAATTATGATGTGTTGAGAGGGAAATAGTTATTCTTGTTAGCAAAGGCGTAATGCCGAGTAGTTATTAGCATAGGATCCGATAGGAAAGACTTAGGTATAAAGTAAAGGGGGAATAGTTCTTGAAGATAGATGGGCAACTAGTAGGCTCAGGGGAAAACAACTAATAGTTGACAGATAGATCAGTTTTAGATAGGGAGGACACTAGTCCATATGAATAACAAACTCTCTTGTTTAGAAAGGAAATAATATCTATCACCATAGAAAGGAAATTCGGTCAGTTCTGTGTGGAGCGTTACGGGCATTACGTTCAGTATAATAATGTGATCATAAGAATCTATGTTACGTTCAGTATAATAATGTGATCATAAGAATCTATGTTACGTTCAGTATAATAATGTGATCATAAGAATCTATGTTACGTTCAGTATAATAATGTGATCATAAGAATCTATGTTACGTTCAGTATAATAATGTGATCATAAGAATCTATGTTACGTTCAGTATAATAATGTGATCATAAGAATCTATGTTACGTTCAGTATAATAATGTGATCATAAGAATATATGTAAAGGATTAAAGCAGAGAATCTTTTCCGCGTAGAGGTTTTGAGGTACTGTTTACCAAGATTAAGAATTATTATTGATTAAGTGATTTACATATGTGAATACAACTAGTTTGTAATAGGATTACGTGAACGCATAATTAGAGGGTGTTCTCGATCAGGGTGATCAAGGTGAATTGTGGAAACACCCTGTTCTGTTGAGTAACTGTGTTGTACAAACCAAGAATGTATTAGAGAGGGAAATCTAGATAACTTGTAATAACGACCGGTTCATTTGGAGGAATATATTGCATAATCAAAGAGTGTTGAGATACCATTTGTAACGACGTCCTTGTCATACGAGTCAATGTAAATATATAGGAAATATTAGTTAAGAGATTATATGTAGTAACGCCTTGGTCTCTGTAGTAGACGAAATAGGCCCGGTAGAGGTGTATCATTCTTAAGGTTAGATAAAGAGTATCACTTTTGTTTGAATAGGTAAATAACAGTATTCAGTAGACACAGCAGGGCTCGGTAATAATAACGTGCCGTTGGATCGAAGCCGACTTGAGTGAATACCTGAATAACGGGAATTCAACTAGGGAGTAATGGGAGCTCTAGGGTTCCAAAGTACAGTACACCCTATCGTGGATCGACGTAATATTCAATCCGTGTCTTGAACTCATCTCGGCCCGAACAGAGAAACAGTTATTAGAGTAGTTAGGAAGTTTGTTAAATAAAGTATACAAACTTCTAAATGACTGTCGATTTATCCCCCACTTCAGTAGTATATTCGAGATAAGAAAATAATAATAATAATAATAATAATAATAATAATACTGTACTGCAATACAGTAATAGTAATGATGATGATACTAGAAAAATTAGGTTCTGGGTTAGATAAGATCAGGGACGCCATAAAATGTTCTTCCTCTCATATAAACATTAGGCTATTCATATTACAGTTGGGTCCAGTACATAATTAGATTGATATTCAGTATTCCATAAATGGATATCAACCCTTTCAGTGCGGACTTATTTCCACTATAATAGGGCTCATTCAGGCACTTCTGATTGCTTAAGCAAGTGCCTGAAGGAAATGAAATGTTTGAATAAAAAAACTAGAAGAATCCCAGCTTTTTAATGACACCAGAACGAGCTTTGTGGTGCAGGATTCACCCACAGTGCTACCATAGATATCGGCAATATTCGCTAATAATTAGCAATGTCGTGCTACATTAGGCGTTTCGTTCGTGGCCACCCCTTCGGGGATCACGGCGTCAGGAAATAGATAGAACACTGAATATATCTCGTCATTCTCAAGAGACATGGGGTGAGAGTCTCAGTGCCATGGCAGACGTGCCGAAGAGCGGACGGGGGCCTGCCGCACTCCAGCGTGGTTCCCGCATAAATGGATATTAATCGTGGTTATGTGCTGTACCTTTAACTATCTTGATGGTGTAATGGTTAGAACGTGTAAGTTCTGTATGTGGTGTCCTGGGATCGAATCCCAGGAGGATTACATGCTTTCAATAATGTTATTGGAAGGTGTTTGGTATTAAAGTGGAATTACTTAGTTAGATTATTTTCTTTACTTCCTCTTGGGGGCCCTGGACAGAAGAACAAACATTTACCTTAACTCTGGCGATGATGATGTTTAGCCTGGCAGTAATTGATGATAGCAAGGACAGCCAAGAGTTGATAGTTAACACTCTGGCTTGGTCCGCTACACTGGTGGAATCCTGATCAACTTCCACCCGACTCACAGCATCCGCCACGCCCTGAGATAAAAGAAAAAGATATCCACGTGTTTGTTAATTCATATTTTTTCACCAACCAACTTTACTTCTAAACTCAATTAATGAAATCTACGAATACATGTGGCACTCCAAGGACTCGAACCTAGGAAATTCCGCGCATTTATGCATTACGCTATCAAGCCAGTTAATTAATTTTGCACAAGCATACGATTTATTATGCAGTTTCAAATCCTGCATATAAATCTGAGCATGTACCTACATTCCAACTGTGCTATGGTAGCCTAATGTATAGACGAATGGAAGGAGTAATTAATGGGGCACTTAACCCTCGGGAAGGCTGATGGTAAATTGCTATCTGGCCATCCTGATTACTCGGCTATTACCATGATTTTGTGGTGAAATATGTAGCTGATTAAGAAAACTTGGCATTAATATGAAGTAGAGACAAAGCAGTATCATATTTACCAATAAGAATCAAGAAATCAGATGCTAAGGGAGGTGGGAGGTGTGGCAGAATGGTCTTGCCACTGGACTGGTAATCCAATGGACCCGGGTTCGAATCCCATTATGTCAATGGGAAGATATTATTGGGATGGAATTTGTGCTGTAGGCTACCTAGTTTCAGTGCATTACCACAGTACACTGAAATGCCAAAAATACCCCCATTGTTCCCTGATTAAATAGCACTGTATGAATATTCCCATATTCAAAATATGCTACAGGGGGGCAATGCCTAGTGAGTTAATAGCTCAATAGGTGGCGTTCTGAGAGTGAGGGTCCGAGTCTGGGGAGTGAGACGGTGAGGCGCAGAGGCGAAGCGGCTTCAGAGATGGAGTTGCTTCTAGCCGTGAATGAGTGCTTCGCATGTCTCACTCCCTGGACTGGAACAAGACCTCACGGGCCTCACCGTGTTCAGCGGTAGAGTGTGCAGGCTCTCAGCCTATGCCCGAGAGGGAGTGGTTGGAATATAGGGGAAAAAAACAAAAAACAAAATAAAACAAAAAATGTTTACTATCAGCTGAATTAAAACCGTCTATAGGCAGCCAAAACATCTATTTAATTTTCTAAACATTTACCTAAGTTAGCCTTCTATTATTTGCTTGGGAAACGGATTGACTTGCTCATATAGTGACTTGCTCATGTAGTGTGGTGGATTGTGTTCTTTTATTTATAAATTATTATTTTTATGTTCTCTCCACTAACTAACTTTACTCCTAAATTTGATTAATGAAATTAACAAACACATGTGGCAGTCCGGGGATTCGAACCCAGGACACTCACATAAAAAATCAACACACTTAGGGTAGAGGCACCAAAGGAGACGCAAAAAGTGTGAAAGTTTTCAAGAAAAAAATCAGTGTGTCAAGCTCATTCATTCTTTTAACTTGAAACTCACTTGATATAATTATTACCAAATGGTTATTCTTTTAATGGATGTGTCAATGTTTGATATATTTCAAGTATTTTCTGAGATAGCCTACGTGAGTTGCAGTTGGGATGTGTGTACATGCTTAGATTGATATGCAGGATTCGAAGTTGCATAATAAATCGTAGGCAGTGTCCACCATTCTTTAACTGTCTTCGTGGTGCGATGCATAAGGTGTTGATTTTCGGTGTGAGCATCCTGGATTCGAATCCACGGACTGCCACATGTGTTTGTAAAATTTCATTAATCGATTTTAGGAGTATAGTTGGTTGTTGGAAGGAACATAATAAGAGGTCCAATATCAAGTGCGTCTCCTTATGACCACCAAACCCTAAGTAGACGCACCCCAGTCCAGAGCAGACGAACGTCTGTTTTTTTGTATTAATATGTGAGTAATTTGATTATTTAGTAGATAATATTTATAAGACTTATACTTCTAGCTTAAACTAAAGTAGTTAGGAAACTCGACCATGAATACAGGAGGAGGTGGGGCGAGATTGGGGTTTACCATGCATGCGGTTTATGCCCTTCTAAACCCAGTTTGAAAAAATGCGTCTCCATTGGTTTTGGACCATATCATGAACCAATGGGGATGCACCCACTTTCACGAGCACTCGTTCATGCAAGAGTCATGAAACCATGCAGGAGTATAGTTCAAGACATGCTCTTTCCATTTGAAACAAAAGAAAAACGATCCGAGTTAGAGAAGTAGGAAAAAAATGAGCTGTGAAAAAATCGCTTTCTTAGGTTTGGGCTAAGAGATACCCCGAAAATCTAATTTTTATTTTTGTTTATTTTTTCTCAAGATAAATGTGTGTCCTATTAGGCTGGTAGTCTTTGAGAACATCACTAATTAATAGCATAAAGTATTTTTTGATGTATTTGTTTTCTTTTCAGGTACTTTAGTTTTTTGCATGGCAGTTTTTTTGCATGAAGTGCATCTCTACTGGACAATTCGTCCCCTTTGGTATCTCTACCCTATGCATTGCACCACGAAGCGTTGTTTCCACATAGCGATTTTGATTAGTTATTTTGTCTTTTTACTGTGTTCGTATACGTTTTGGTTTATTTATTTTGCAAGTTTTACATTATATTATTTTTTTTCCAAAATACAATATAAACAATACCTCAGGAGTTTAGGGCAAATTATAGTAAAATGTCTAAAGTTTCATGTGGGTAATTTTAGGTTTAAAGTAGACCATTATTTAACTCTTCATTGCAGGGATTTAGTTGAGCTTCATTTTCTGCACATTTTCACACATAAACAAGAGCCATAACGTAATACAATGATATATCCGTGGAAGTACAGTAATAAGAGCCATAACGTAATACAATGATATATCCGTGGAAGTACAGTAATAGAACTTTCCAATGACACCTGAATCACACATAAACAAGAGCCATAACGTAATACAATGATATATCCGTGGAAGTACAGTAATAGAACTTTCCAATGACACCTGAATCATCTCTGTACGACGTCTGGTTGTCTTGCAATGATATTGCATAGGTCGACCAAAATTGCTAAAAATGAGCGGTTTTGAACTGTTTTTGCTATGTGTAACTCTGCAGTGAGGTGGTAGACGGCTCTGAGTTATGTCAGTGCTGGTCCAGCCTTGGTGGGCGACGGACGAAGGGGTCCTATACTGCCTGTAACCGCTTGCCTCATTCCCAGGATAATAAGGTGATTTTTACGTCATTCTGGTGACGGGCTCCGCAACTTATAAATTAAGTCATAAGAAGAGGGAAAGACAGATTCTCTACACTCGCACAGCTCCCTGATATATAATAAGCGGATTTTGGTGTCCGCCTGGTGATGGGTCTTTCGGGATAATAAATATATTTTATTTATTATATATTTATATTTTTCTTATCAATAACCATACCTCCTTGATGGTGGCGTTGATAGCTGCGTAGATTTCCTCCTTCAAGTGATCCAAAAAGTCAAACTTTTGTAGCCGTAGCACCCCAAAGACCACGGCTATCAAGTGATCCTGAAATGATAAGGGGGATAGTTTAGTTTTACAATATAACCCTGTTCAGAGCTGCCTCACTTGTCAGGTTCTTTGATTTAAGATCAGACCGCAAAGTCCGATCCCACGTCTTTCTTGGTCCGCCCCTTGGTGCAGCTCTCTCCACATTCATGGACTTGCATCTTTTCACCCAACTTTGTTCATCCATCTACTCCACATGTTCAAACCATCCAAGCCTGCTAGTACACATCTCATCACTGATACTCTTGATTCCTAACCTTCTCCTTAGCTTTTCACTAGATATCCTATTTTGCAGTTTGGCACCACACATCCATCTCACCATTCTCATCTTACGTTCCATTCTGTTGATATCATCCGCTTTGACAGGACATGTTTCTGAAGCACACGTCATTGCGCTTCTAACGCATGAAGCATAAACCTTTCCCTTCAAGGGGACGTCTTACTCCCCTTAATGAGGGTGACCATACACAGAAGGCCCCCAAGCAGACCTATTCCCTGTAAGAGGGACAACCCAAGCCAGTTTACTGAAGGACTGACAGGATTGACCAATCAATTTAGGGTCCGTCCGACTCCGAAGCCCTCTATGTATCTTGTTAGCACTATTTTTCTACAGTGGTGTTCGGCTAGTCCATCCACTAACCTGCCTTATACTTAGATAAGCAGTAAGGATTTGTATCAGGTTTACTCCCCTAGACAGGTTGCTGACCAAGGCTGATGACCAAGGCTAACGAGTCCCACCCATACAGAGTTGATAATGAATAATAATGATGAAAAAAATCAACACCTGAGTACAGTACATTAAAACAAAATATGAACTAACCTCTTCCAGTATCGGCGTTGTATCATCCAGGGGTCGGTTGAGGTCTTCAGTGATATATTTGATGAAGTCCGCCGACACTATCTTGTCTATTAACTTCGCATGTTCGGCCAACTCGGAACTCAAATGTCTGGAAAGAGTCAAAAGACAAACATAATATAATAATAATATGATCACTAACCCACCAATTAACTTACAATTTATATATTAAAATTTACAGACATATTTTATTTTGTTTATCTACTGTACTGTATTATTCATTTTTTCAGCAGACAATGCATAGAGGATGGAGAAATAAACACACACACACATACATACATACAAGTTTAAAGACCATTTTGTCCACGGAGAATGAGGTTACAATCTCACGTCCTAAATGGCAGCTATCCAGGCGGCTCTGTCAAGGGCTGCCTTTCTCGTCAAGTTCATTATTTTGAGATCGGACCGGAGTACCTGATCCCATGTCATTCTAGGTCTACCCCTACGCGCAGCTTCCCCCACGTTCACAGTCCGGCATTTCCTCACCCAGTTCTGATCATCCATTCTCGCTCTCCAACAAAACCAAAAAGGTACACTCGGTCAAAGAAGTATCTGCACCCCTACGCTGATCATCTGGTGTGTACAGCTTGGTAGGGTTGACACCAATGACTGCAACTACATCCATGTGTCAGAGACGATCGTGTCTGACACATGGATATAGTTACAGGCAGAGGGGCCAAACCTATCAAGCTGTACACACCAGATGATCAGCGTAGGGGTGCAGATACTTTTTTGACCGAGTGTACATGTCCCTAAAGGCATCCTCCATTCATACAATGTTTGTACTGTAACAATTGGACTTAAACTGTTGTACATTGTAAATTAATGGAAAGCAACTCCAAGAAAGTGAATTCCAAGTAGCAAACCATCTCCAGTGCCTCAATTGCCAAAGTTAACACTCTTATGGCGGATTTAAGGAAGATGAGTTTACTTTACCTAGACTAAAAAGGTCCGCAGATATAAATCGTAAGTGACTAACAAATACCGGGAGTGTAACTCACTTTAAATCACCATAGAAAAGTTATGTTGTAGTTGGGTCTTGTATGATGGTCGGTAGACAAATGGCTACCTCAGGAACACTATTGGGAGATAAATAATAAATAAATAAATAATAATAAATAAAACCCAAATTGGAACACTTACTTGAGACTTCTGATGGTGGACAGTTCAGTATTAAGGATATCTTGGGTATAAGCTATAAGGTCCAAAGCTGTAGTAAAGTCCTGTCTAGCCAACATCCCTTGTATGGTGGACTGCACCTCTCTTACCGCACTCATCGACTTTAACTGCAAAACAACAAATTGTAAATTGCAATAAATTGCAATTTACTGGCATCTCTCCCTCCCTGCCCACCCCAAACCAGCTTCCAGAAGCACATCCATACTCATATCTCTCGCCGTTCCATCCAATCACTCATAGACAACACACAGCTGCAGTCACGACCTCCCAAAATCCATCCTTCTGCGTCCTCCCTTCCTCGCGAGGATAGAGTCCACCTGGCCAGGCTGAGATGTGGGCACCATCCAGCTCTTCTGAGCTATCAGAAGAGACTGGATGACTCCGTCGTCGACACCTGCCCAGGATGTAACACAGCACCCCATACCATTAAACAGGTCATAGAAGACTGCATTTCACACAACCACTTACACCAAGGTCCAACAACACAATCTACACTCCTTGAGACCCCAACAAAGACCCCACGCTACCCTCCTCGCACCGCCCCATCACACTCCTTTGCTCCCCCTCCAAAGTCATGGAACGCCTAGTATTACAACTAATTACACCTGACCTACCCCTAGCTCCAACACAACATGGCTTTAGGCCACTGCACTCCACAAACACTCTTCTCACAGACCTTACACAAAGAGCTTTCGACGGCATCAATTCAGCTAGACCACCACACAGATCACTATTAGCCACACTCGACATTAGTAAAGCCTTCGATGCCATCCCCCGCCACAACCTAACAAACAAAATCTACAACACAAACATGCACAACAACACAAAACGGTGGCTGGCCAACTTCCTAGCAGGCAGATGTGCACACGTATCTTTTGCCGGTCAGTCATCTAAAATCAGAAACTTTCCAAACGGAGTCCCACAAGGATCCGTCCTATCGTCAATCTGTACATGCACGATATAACTACACCCAATACGCCCCAAATAAACTTAGCCTCCTATGCAGATGACATAACACTCACATGCACACACCATGACCCAAAAAGAGCAACAGATCTCCTTCAACCCTATCTCAACACACTACATGGCTGGTGCACTACAAACAGACTTAATCTAGCCCCAGCCAAATCCACCGCAACCCTGCTCACAAGTTGGACAGGAGAACACGAATACATCCCTCAACTCACCATAAACAACACACCCCTAACACATACACACACACCCAAAATCCTAGGAGTAACATATGATACTCATATGACATTCAAACAGCACACCACAAACATTAAAAGAAACTGACACCCAGACTTAACGCCCTCAGGTCACTTGCTCACACAAAATTTGGACACAACAAAGAAACTACCACCACAGTATATAAACAATACATAAGATCAGTGATGGAATACGCAAGCCCAGCCTGGGCTTCTAACCTAGCTGAAACACATCATAAGACCTTACAGACTATTCAAAACAAAGCCCTGAAGATCATTACAGGCTGCACAGCTACTGCACCCACAGATCACCTACATCAAGAAACCAAAATCCTCAAAGTCAAAGACCATCTGGACATGAGAGGCACTCAATTCCTGGCAGCAGCCTCCACGAACCAAGACCACCCACTAAACTACATGGCAACACACCCACAGACACCAAGAAATATCAAAACAACACCCAGCACACGGTATCACACACAATTATTGTCCTCTCTCCCTCCCTGCCCACCCCGAACCAACTTCCAGAAGCACATCCATACTCATATCTCTCACCGATCCATCCACTCACTCACAGACAACACGCAGCTGCATGCACGACCTCCCGAAATCCATCCTTCCGAATCCTCCCTTCCTCGCGAGGACAGAGTCCACCTGGCCAGGCTGAGATGCGGACACCATCCAGCTCTCCTGAGCTATCAGAAGAGACTGGATGACTCCGTTGTCGACACCTGCCCGGGATGTAACACAGCACCCCATACCATTAAACACATCATAGAAGACTGCATTTCACACAACCACTTACGCCAACAGCTTAGGACAACAACACTCCTTGAGAGCCCTGTGAGAAGGCCCGACAGTGGCCATGGCCTTCCTTAGGGACTGAGGGGTGTTCGGCCAGGCAGCTTAGGGAACAACAACAACAACAACAACCTTCTCACCAAAGTCAACTTGAGGGTTTGCCGGCCATAGTGCTCTATCAACCGCACTACAGCCTGTTTTAGTTTAGTTTAGGTTAGTTTTTAGTTTGCTAGCTTAAGGGGGGATGGTTCACTTTTTGGGCAATTTTTGCATGTATTCATTATTTTTCTAGTTTCCTCCCTAGACCTCCATCAAATTTAAAAAAAATCCATTCTAGATTAATTTGTACATTTTTCGGTAGAAAAATTTCCGGCCAAAGGCCGGTTCTTCCAACATTACAGGCTCACTATCGTTCGCCAGGGAAAAAATTGACACCTAAATAGCACGAAAGGTCTAAATATTGACAACGAAATGGGGCAAAAGGTCTTAAAATCGACTAACTAATAGGGCAAACATCTTAACATCTGAAAACTAATGGGGCTAAACATGAGGGAGAAAGTGGTCCAGAAAACCGGCCCATAACCCAGGGCCTCCCAGCCATTTCAATTATAGTCCGTTGATTCTAGGTTGGGCAGAAATGATAACGCCTAACCTCTCATAACTCAAAAAGGACTAGAGTAATCCAGCTAATATTTATACCAAATAGGAAGACTTGGCTGGGGAATAGGTGTATAAATTGACGGCTCATTTGCTCTAGCCCTTTTTGAGTTACAGAGGTTAGAGGTTACGATTTCTGCCCGGACTATAGCATGTGTTCCCCCAATACCAGCCGTGGGGCCAGACAGCGCGGTGCTACACGTCCCTCGCTGACGGTAGGCAGCCGGCAACTGGAGTGAGATAACACAGCGCTACAATGCCTCCCACACAGTGTTACCAATAAGTTTACCAACGCCTTTGCTAATATTAGTGCAACCAGAGCAGAGGTTTCAAGCAATCATGCGCGGTTTAAGCTGCGTCGGCTAAGAGCGAACATAAAGCCAAGTTGGAATTACTGTGCACATTAACCCCTTTCAGACTCATATGACGCAGAGGTTGCCAGATTAGCAATAATAAATAGAGTTCTCTCACTCTTATAATTACCTCTCCAAAATTAGTTTTCTGCCCACAGCTAACTCAAAGACAACTGCAGAGGTTGAAGTAACTAAACTAAAGGTTTCTAAATACCCCTGATGGTAACAAAGGCTTTAAAGTATTATCCCCAATAGGCTCAACACAGCTAACTCAAAGACAACTGCAGAGGTTGAAGTAACTAAACTAAAGGTTTCTAAATACCCCTGATGGTAACAAAGGCTTTAAAGTATTATCCCCAATAGGCTCAACACAGCTAACTCAAAGACAACTGCAGAGGTTGAAGTAACTAAACTAAAGGTTTATAAATACCCCTGATGGTAACAAAGGCTTTAAAGTATCCCCAATAGGCTCAACACAGCTAACTCAAAGACAACTGCAGAGGTTGAAGTAACTAAACTAAAGGTTTCTAAAAAAAACTGATGGTAACAAAGGCTTTAAAGTATCCCCAATAGGCTCAACACAGCTAACTCAAAGACAACTGCAGAGGTTGAAGTAACTAAACTAAAGGTTTATAAATACCCCTGATGGTAACAAAGGCTTTAAAGTATCCCCAATAGGCTCAACACAGCTAACTCAAAGACAACTGCAGAGGTTGAAGTAACTAAACTAAAGGTTTATAAATACCCCTGATGGTAACAAAGGCTTTAAAGTATCCCCAATAGGCTCAACACAGCTAACTCAAAGACAACTGCAGAGGTTGAAGTAACTAAACTAAAGGTTTCTAAATACCCCTGATGGTAACAAAGGCTTTAAAGTATCCCCAATAGGCTCAACACAGCTAACTCAAAGACAACTGCAGAGGTTGAAGTAACTAAACTAAAGGTTTCTAAATACCCCTGATGGTAACAAAGGCTTTAAAGTATTCCCAATAGGCTCAACACAGCTAACTCAAAGACAACTGCAGAGGTTGAAGTAACTAAACTAAAGGTTTCTAAATACCCCTGATGGTAACAAAGGCTTTAAAGTATCCCCAATAGGCTCAACACAGCTAACTCAAAGACAACTGCAGAGGTTGAAGTAACTAAACTAAAGGTTTCTGAATACCCCTGATGGTAACAAAGGCTTTAACCCTTGTCTAGCGGGGTGTTTTGGGCTCATTTGGGCATATTCAGGCCCTCCTGAATGATCAATCAAGTATCTGCATGAAAAGAAATGTATTCAGCAAAAAACTAGGCGCTAAAAGCTTCAAAATGAGACCAGAACGAGCTACGTAGCACTCTTGGTTCTCTTGCAGTGGTGCCACGAACATGGGAGTTTAGCGTATAGCGGTATATTTTTCCCAGCTATGCTCACTACTGGCTACACTGCCGGCCTCTCGAGAACACAGGGAACATGAGTTAATGGGCGGCGGTAAGCCCTGGGAGTCGACTGTCTGGCCCGCTGCGCTCCCGGCCATTTGCACTCGATTTTAACCCTTTAAAAGCCTTAATAATGCTCCTAACTTGCTGCAAATTGGTGCACGACTTAAGTCGAGCGCCGCCAATAAGGGGTTAAAGTATCCCCAATAGGCTCAACACAGCTAACTCAAAGACAACTGCAGAGGTTGAAGTAACTAAACTAAAGGTTTCTAAATACCCCTGATGGTAACAAAGGCTTTAAAGTATCCCCAATAGGCTCAACACAGCTAACTCAAAGACAACTGCAGAGGTTGAAGTAACTAAACTAAAGGTTTCTAAATACCCCTGATGGTAACAAAGGCTTTAAAGTATCCCCAATAGGCTCAAAATTGCATCATATGTCGGAGAGGGTTAAACTGTTATCTGTGTTCTTCTCCTGTCACCTCTTTTTCCTTTCTTGTTTCTCTTGCTGATCCTCCCTACAGCTTGTGGGAGTAAGGGGCTGACTGACTGACTGACTTATGTGTGTCGGCTGAGAGTCGACAGTGGGAGGTCCCGGGTTAATGGACAGCCCCCCGGGTAACACTGTACGACGTCGGCATGTTCCGCACCAAGCAATCAAATTTTCCATGGTGTACTCATGACCCTATCGGCCTTGTGATGAACTAAAGCCGGTGTCATACGAGCGCTTTTTCCGGCAATTTTCGATGAGCAAGTTTCTTCACATACTATTTTGAGGCTCTTGCTTATTAGAATCGGAAACTAGATCGATGGTAATTATGTTAGCTAGTTTAACCCTCTCACCACGGAAGACCTCTTGAACGCCCATAAAAAAGCATATAACAGGTACCCGGAAGGCCTCTTGAACGCCAGTGGTTGAAAGCCTGTGAGCTTCGTGTGCGAGGCGTCGGTCCGACGCATGTAAACAACAGCCGGCTGGACCGACGCCCCGCATCTCCGGCCACAAGAAGGAGAGCGTCGCTTGTTTGTGTGTGCCTGTATGTTGTTGTTAAGTATCGAAAAGTGGTGTAAAGTGGCTGTTTTGGCCATAAAGTTATCTCCAATGAAATCATCATCACAGCTCAACCAGTTGACTTAGAGAGCTCTACTTAATGCCATTCTACAGGTAAATAACACAGCTACGCTTGGGGATGCACGGGAATGCGGGAAGCAGTCTGATTAACGAATATACGGTAGCCTAGCCTAGACGTTTTTCGGCCAAAACACCCGGGTTTCGAGGAATATATATATATAATACATAGCCGGGGCTGGAGGGTTAACCCAGGAAATCCGGGGGGCCTCATATGATCCCGATTGCTGTGTCCGGGGCCCTTTATGTACAGGCAAACTTCATAATTCAGTAACTAATGATTGAGACCACTTAGAGCAGTCAATTCTTTTTTGCAAATTGTAGAACTTTTTGTTGTCGGTAGAATGCCGTTGAGATGACATCGATACGACGCGTGGTTGCCGTGTTATGACAATTTTAGCGGCGATTTTGACCCGTCTCATAAATTATGAGGCCTCCTGGATTCCTGCCAATATATTTTTTTGCCTCATATGAGGCCTCCCGGATTCCGAGGGTTAAATAATATGGAACTTAAATTTTAAAGCAGCCAGACTAAAATTGCACATAAAATTGACGGAAAAATTGCTCCTGTGACACCGCCACATCCTCAGCCCCTCCTTCACTCCCCCTCCCCCCAAGGACACCCAACCATCTCTCTCTCTCTCTCCCCCCCAACCTCTCAGTGATTACCCAGTACAGTGACACTAATAAGTCATGTCTCGGCTGACAATACGTTTGGCTCGCTCTGTGCTGTATCAATGTCTGTCAGATGATGGATAGGGTGGGTAAGTGTAGGAACATGTTTGTATATGTCACTCAAAAAGAAGAAATCATGTGTAAATATTGCTGATACCAACTATTGATCAAAACATAATTGGTGCCGAGACATGACTTATTAGGCCGACTGGATCATCTTTCCTTTCATCTTTCATCGGCCTCTACAATAGATACGATAGCTAGATGTAGGTCTCCCTCGATTTACGATTGGGTTACGTTCCTGAAAACCCCCCCCCCCCCCCCCGATCTTAAATAAAAAAATCGTATAGCGAACCCTAAAATTACTGGGATAATGGGGATGTGTTCTGGGACCAGCCAAAACCCAAACCCAAACACCTAAAACCCTATAATAATAATATCATCAATCAGGGCACCGGATAGTGAGGGAGACTTGTATTGGCTGTACAGTCGCGCTAATAAGTGATGTCACGGCATCCATTATATATTTACCAATAATTGGTATCAGCAATATCTAAGCTTCATTTCTTCATATCGAGTGAAATATACAAACATGTTCCTACACGTACCCACCCTGACAGACATTAATACAGCACAGAGCGAGCCAAACGTAATGACAGCTGGGGCATGACTTATTAGCGCGACCGTACCTTTTCACACTTATTCCCTGGCTGATTTTTCCCATTTACAGTATCTATCTATCTATCTATTGCCTGACGCCGTGATCCTCAAAGGGGTGGCCACGAACGAAACGCCCCCATGTACCTCTGTCCCCAGTCAGTCGCGCGACCGTACCTTTTCACACTTATTCCCTGGCTGATTTTTCCCATTTACAGTATCTATCTATCTATCTATTGCCTGACGCCGTGATCCTCAAAGGGGTGGCCACGAACGAAACGCCCCCATGTACCTCTGTCCCCAGTCAGTCGACGCCCCTCTTCCCTACCAGCACCGCTTTCACCCACATACTTCTTCACTCCATCCTTCCACCTCTCTCTCGGTTTACCTCTCCCTCTCTGTCCTTCAGTAAATAATTATACCATGAATATATAAATAATATACCTAATCATAAAATGTACAGGTGATATTATATATAAACAAATAAATCAATAATAAAATATATAAACATAACCTTGATCAAAAATCCATAAATTAATAACCCTTTCATATATATTAATATATAAAATATTAAATATAAAATTCCATAATTGACCTTATCATATATAGAGGTGATGTTATCCCTTCTCCTGGGCAGGGCGAGGATCTTGATGGGTTCCAGTACGGCTTCCTGTCTTAACGTGCTGATTCCACTTCTGTAATAACGCACAATGGTTGTATTAGATAGATAGATAGATGGATAAATGGATGGATGGATGGATAGATAGTTAGATAGATGGATGGATAGATAGATAGAGAGATAAATGGATAGATGGATGGATAGATAGTTAGATAGATAGATGGATGGATAGATGGCTAGATGGATGGATGGATAGATAGATAGATAGATGGATGGATGGATAGATAGTTAGATAGATAGATGGCTAGATGGCTAGATAGATAGATAGATGGATGGATGGATGGATAGATAGTTAGATAGATAGATAGATGGATGGATAGATGGATAGACAGATAGATAGATGGATGGATAGATAGATAGATAGATAGAGAGATAAATGGATAGATACTTAGATAGATAGATGGATGGATAGATAGATAGATAGATAGATGGATGGATGGATAGATAGATAGAGATAAATGTATAGATGGATGGATAGATAGTTAGATAGATGGATGGATGGATAGATAGATAGATAGATAAATGGATAGATAGATAGATAGATACTGTAGATAGATAGATAGATAGATAGATAGATACTGTAGATAGATAGATAGATACTGTAGATAGATATAGATAGATACTGTAGATAGATAGATACTGTAGATATAGATACTGTAGATAGATAGATACTGTAGATAGATAGATACTGTAGATAGATAGATACTGTAGATAGATATAGATAGATACTGTAGATATAGATACTGTAGATAGATAGATACTGTAGATAGATATAGATAGATACTGTAGATATAGATACTGTAGATAGATAGATACTGTAGATAGATAGATACTGTAGATAGATAGATAGATAGATACTGTAGATATATATAGATACTGTAGATAGATAGATAGATAGATAGATAGATACTGTAGATAGATAGACAGATAGATAGATAGATATACTGTAGATAGATAGATACTATAGATAGATAGATAGATACTGTAGATAGATAGATACTGTAGATAGATAGATACTGTAGATAGATATAGATAGATACTGTAGATAGATAGATACTGTAGATATAGATACTGTAGATAGATAGATACTGTAGATAGATAGATACTGTAGATAGATATAGATAGATACTGTAGATAGATAGATACTGTAGATATAGATACTGTAGATAGATAGATACTGTAGATAGATAGATAGATACTGTAGATAGATAGATAGATACTGTAGATAGATAGATAGATAAATAGATAGATATAGATAGATAGATACTGTAGATAGATAGATACTGTAGATAGGTAGATACCGTAGATAAATAGATATATAGATAGATAGATACTGTAGATAGGTAGATACTGTAGATATATATAGATAGATAGATACTGTAGATAGATAGATAGGTAGATACTGTAGATAGGTAGATACTGTAGATAAATAGATATATAGATACTGTAGATATATATAGATACTGTAGATAGATAGATACTGTAGATAGATAGACAGATAGATAGATAGATATACTGTAGATAGATAGATACTATAGATAGATAGATAGATACTGTAGATAGATAGATAGATAGATAAATACTGTAGATAGATAGATAAATACTGTAGATAGATAGATAAATAGATACTGTAGATAGATAGATAGAGAGACAGATAGATATATAGATAGATAGATAGATAGATAGATAGATAGATAGATAGAGAGACAGATAGATAGATAGATATATAGTTGATAGATAGATACTAATTTACCCATTTGGCCCCATTCAGCCTACTGTTTTAATTTTTTTTTAGTTTGGTCTCTGGATATCCATCAAGCTTAAGATTACACCCCCTTGAGCCCCTTTCAAGATAAATTTGTACATTTTTCGGTAGAAAAATGTCCCGGCTGAAAGCCGCTTCCTGTTAAATTACAGGCTCGCTATCGCTCGCCAGGATAAAATCGACACCTAAATGGCACGAAAGGTCTTAAAATTGACCGAAATGGGTTGAAAGTTCTTAAAATCGCCAAACTAATGGGGCGAACGTCTTAAAATCTCAAAAGAAATGGGGCTAAACATGAGGGAGAAAGGGGTAAAGAAAAAAATCCCTCAAGTGGAGATCTCCCCTCAACTAAGATGTTTATATCGATTTTCACCTTGCGAGTGAAAGCGAGCAAATATTTTTTGGGGGGAAATCCCGGAGACATTTTTCTACCGAAGAATGTACAAATTCATCTTGATGGGAGGTCTTGAGGGTATTTATGTAAAGCTTGATGGAGGTCTAGGGAGGAAACTACAAAATAATACATCAATAAATATCTATACCTCAAGTTAGTTTAAGTCATAGTATGAGGGAAAGACAGATTGAACACAATAATTTACAGTACAGTTACCTCAAGTTACAGACGGCCGCGTGACTCAGCTTGAGTTGGTCCATTTGGGCGTTGAGATAGGTCATGGTCTCGAAGAACGCCGACGACTTCCGGGCAATTTGTCGACACATGTCAACCTCCACCGTCTCCAAGTACTGGAATAACTGGGGGGGAAATGACGGTTTTTAAGACATTTAGCCCCGTTCCGGTGTTATTTTGTTTCTGGCAAGCAATAGCGAGCCAGTAATTTAACCCCTTCTGTACCGCGACGTCTTTTTAATCTTACTCTCGTTATATTTAGACGCTTTTGAACAGTTAAAGAAGGACCTGTGGTAGTATAAAGGGTTAAGTGAGATAGTTCAAAGCCTGTTAGTTGCTGGAGGCCCTTTTTAAGCTGAATACAATCGTCTAATAGTAGCTAAACGAAAGTAAATAAACGTCCCCGGTACAGAAGGGGTTAAAGACTAGACCTTTATTATGTGAAATAAATGATAAACACGTATGGAACAGAGTTTAGTACGCATATAATTATTATGTGAAATAAATGATAAACACGTATGGAACAGAGTTTAGTACGCATATAATTATTATGTGAAATAAATGATAAACACGTATGGAACAGAGTTTAGTACGCATATAATTATTATGTGAAATAAATGATAAACACGTATGGAACAGAGTTTAGTACGCATATAATTACTTATAACATCGTTCTTAGCACCAATATTTTTTTTTTTTTTTTTTTTTCAATTAGTTTAACCAGACTGCTGAGTTTTGAAACAAAACTCTCATAGGGCTGGCCCGAAGGATTAGTCTAAATCTCAGTCAGGACGTTAAGGCGGCGTAAGAAGCGGAGGATGGGGGACACGGAAAAGGCCGGGGAGTCTGAGATGATAGTATCGAAGGTTTTATTACCAAAGCAAGCAATACGATGGGGTAAAGTGGCGGGGCAATCCATAAAGATGTTAGATACCAATAACCCACTAACAAAATTAACTAAAGCATGTGATTCTCCCAGGATGGAACCCAGGACATCTCACACAGAACTCACACACTCTAACCATTACACCATCAAGACAGTTATAAGTACAGTACATGACCAAAATAAATTAATGAATGCATTTGATTCTCCCAGGATTGGAACCCAGGACATCTCACACAGAACTTACACACTCTAATCATTACACCATCAAGACAGTTATAAGTACTACACATGACTACGATATAATAATGAAAGCATGTGAAATAATTTGATTCTCCCAGGATTGGAACCCAGGACATCACATACAGAACTTACACGCTCTAACCATTACACCATCAAGACAGATACTCTTGATAGGAGTACACACAGTTTCTTCCCGTGGTGTAATAATAATAATAAAAATAAGCAGTTACTTATTTCTCATAAGCGCCAATTTTTCCGAAGAATTCACTAGCGCTCGGAAAGAGAAAGAAAAAAGAACAAAATCAATGCATCAAAAGAAGGCTTATATACAACACACATTTAACAATCACTAGCAGTGGCAAAACAGCCTAAACTCTATAGCCATCTGTCATGACACCTCTCTCAAGATCGCTGCTGTACCCAGCAGCGGTACACTGTATTGAGTTATAAATGTACCCAGCAGCGGTACACTCTACACTGTATTGAGTTATAAATGTAACTAATTAATACGGAAATTCGGAGGGTGCCACCCATTAGTAATTAGTCCCATAAACTATGTTGTTTGAAATTTGCGAATTTGAAATTTGCGAGGTCGCATGTCGCCCATAATCTCGCAAAATTTGGAGGATGGACTGTACAGATTATAAACCAAGGTGTCAAACCAAGGTGTCAAACCAAGGTGTCAAACCAAGGTGTCAAACCAAGGTGTCAAACCAAGGTGTCAAACCAAGGTGTCAAACCAAGGTGTCAAACCAAGGTGTCAAACCAAGGTGTCAAACCAAGGTGTCAAACCAAGGTGTCAAACCAAGGTGTCAAACCAAGGTGTCAAACTGTGATGGGCTGGTCTATCAGAGTGAGAACTGAGCGATCTCTGCCATACCCATAGCTTACTCTGACTGTTCCTTTTACTTATATATTTTCTAGATCTCAAGTGACGGCGTCTCTTCCGTGGATTGACCTCCCAATCTACCAAGATTGGAAGCCAAAGCGTCACATTTTTCCTTTGCCCCTCAACTTTCTCTTCATAATTGCTGAGGGGCACAGGGCCCTGGGTGGGGCTTTGGTTTCCCGGGCGTTTCCGCACCCTCCTCAGCTCCCCGCCATGGAGTGGCTTCGGTCACCCAGGCTTTATTGTGGTCGACAGGGAGGGTTCTGTGGGGGCGCTCGGTTGTTGTTGTTGTTGTTGTTGTTGTTCCCCAAGCTGCCTGGCCGAACAGCCCCAAGGCCCCGACCAAGGCCAAGCCCATAACCGAGCGCCCCCACAGAACCCTCCCTGCCGACCACAATAAAGCCTGGGTGACCGAAGCCACTCCATGGCGGGGAGCTTAGGAGGGTGCGGAAACGCCCGGGAAACCAAAGCCCCACCCAGGGCCCTGTGCCCCTAAGCAATTATGAAGAGAAAGTTGAAGGGCAAAGGAAAAATGTGACGCTTTGGCTTCCAATCTTGGTAGATTGGGAGGTCAATCCACGGAAGAGACGCCGTCACTTGAGATCTAGAAAATATATAAGTACTGTAAAAGGAACAGTCAGAGTAAGCTATGGGTATGGCAGAGGGGCGCTCGGTTATGGCCTTGGCCTTGTTCGGGGCCTTGGGGCTGTTCGGCCAGGCAGCTTGGGGAACAACAACAACAACCGTAGAAAATTTGTTTAATCCTTAACCAATGGTGACCGTCATATGACTGGCGAGAGATAAATAGCGTATCCTCTGGTACCCCTCATATGACGGGCGGCATTCTGAGCACATTAGGGGCTCAGAGAGAGAGTGCGTGCATTGGGAGGACGATAGGCGGGGTTTGACCGCTCAGCACCACCACCGCTGCTTCCCTACACACACCCGGATTCGCAATATAAGGAAAAAACTGAGGAAATTACCTTATTTAGGGTATTTTCACCTCCGGTTACGCGATCGCTACAAGATAACCCGTGGCCGTACAAGGATGATTCAGGTGTCATTGGGAAGCTCTATTATCGCCCTTTCACGGATACATAATTGTATTTCGCTCTGGCTCTTGTTTATGCATGAAAAAGAGCATGAAATGAAGCTCGTTTTCGGTAAATATGCCCGCCTGGCAGGTAGTTGATGTTACAAACGGCCCCGTCCTTTGAGTGTTAAAGAGTTGAATGAATATGAGAAGAAATACAAGAAAATTAACATGACATATACATTGTTTTGGCCATTGTATCACTTCCAAAGACATAACTTGAACTATAAACCATAATTTGACCTTTACATATACAATAATAAAAACAAATACACAGGGCCTTGGGTGGGGCTTTGGTTTCCCGAGCGTTTCCGCACCCTCCTCAGCTCCCTGCCTTGGAGTGGCTTTGTTAGTGGTAAGCAGGGAGGATTTTGTGGGGGCGCTCGTTTATGGCCTTGGCCTTGCTCGAGACCTTGGGGCTGTTCGGCCAGACAGCCTGGGGAACAACAACTGTATAGGGAAAAGGCTAGCATGCTCGCGGCCACAAATAGACCTTGGGGCTGTTCGGCCAGACAGCCTGGGGAACAACAACTGTATAGGGAAAAGGCTAGCATGCTCGCGGCCACAAATAGACCTTGGGGCTGTTCGGCCAGACAGCCTGGGGAACAACAACTGTATAGGGAAAAGGCTAGCATGCTCGCGGCCACAAATATTACGCAATTTACACTCACGTCTAATATAACTGTGTTGGTGGTGTAGTAATGGTTTAGATGCTTATGTTCTGGGTGTGGTGTCCCGAGTTAGAATCCCGGGAGGACCATATGCTTTCATTAGTTTATTCAAGTACATTAGGGTTTGTAACGAATGATTAATCTTAAGAACCTCCTCAGCTCCCCGCCATGGAGTGGCTTCGGTCACCCAGGCTTTATTGTGGTCGGCAGGGAGGGTTCTGTGGGGGCGCTCGGTTATGGCCTTGGAATTGTTCGGGGCCTTGGGGCTGTTCGGCCAGGCAGCTTGGGGAACAGGAACAACAACAACAACAACAACAACAACAACAACAACAACAACAACAACAACAACGGGGTGTTACTTATTAAAATGTAAAACTTGCAAACTAAACAAACCAAAATTGGGACAAGGACAATATAAAGTCAAATTAAATTATCAAAATCGCTATGTGGAAACAACGCTTACTAAAATGAAAATTATTAAATAAAAGAACACAATCCACCACATAGGGTGTACATTACTACATGAGCAAGTTAATCTGTTTCCCAAGCAAACTAATCGCACATATAACAACGCACTATCGTCACGTTAAAGGAAGTAGTCAAGTTTGGGAAGTCCGGGACGTTCTGGCAAATTTTACTAAACTCTGCATGAATAAAGAAACTACATGTTAAATGTCAAAATATTATTTAAAATCAAATTTGCAACATGACAAGACTTTAACAATAGTACAAAATATAATCACTTATGACTTATTGTCAGCATCATTATACAGTATATTATATTGTCACCAGGGGAAACAAATAACCGCTGGCCAGGGAATAATTTTGGAAGAAGAAAAAAAAAAAAAAAGGTCAAATAAGATATGCGCAATGGTCGAGAGAGAGAGAGAGAGAGAGAGAGAGAGAGAGAGAGAGAGAGAGAGAGAGAGAGAGAGAGAGAGAGAGAGAGAGAGAGAGAGAGAGAGAGAGAGAGAGAGAGAGAGAGAGAGAGAGAGAGAGAGAGAGAGAAGAGGAGAGAGAGAGAGAGAGAGAGAGAGAGAGAGAGAGAGAGAGAGAGAGAGAGAGAGAGAGGAGAGAGGAGAGAGAGAGAGAGACGGAGAGAGAGACGGAGAAGAGAGAGACGGAGAAGAGAGAGAGAGAGAGAGAGAGAGAGAGAGAGAGAGAGAGACAGAGAGAGAGAGAGACGGAGAGAGAGAAGGAGAGAGAGAGAAGGAGAGAGAGAGAGAGAGAGAGATACAGACAGAGAGACGGAGAGAGAGAGAGACGGAGAGAGAGAGACGGAGAGAGAGAGACGGAGAGAGAGAGAGGGAGAGACACACACTAACCTTTTCCTGAATAACCCTAGAGTTCTTGCCAGCAATACCGTTGGTGGTGACATGGGAGAAGACGGAGTAGAACGTCTGGGGATCCTCCAGGTTGAAGGAACTGGAGAGGAAGATGGACGGGACCCCTTCCTTGCCCAATTGTTCACTCACTGTAAATGTAACATATAATAATAAACATAATAATACTGTACATACATAAACATAATATATAATAATAATAATAATATGCTGGCATTTTATTTGTTCGAACGCCAATTCTCCAAGTGGATTCACGAGCGCTCACATTAACTTAAATTTTTCCATTAACCCTCTGTTCCCGGAAGGGCTCTTGAACGCCCATAAAAAAGCATACACGAGCTGCCCGGAAGGGCTCTTAAACACCCATGAGCTCAAAGCCTGTGAGCTTGGTGTGCGAGGCGTCGGTCCGACGCATGTAAACAACAGCCGGCTGGACCGACGCCCCGCATCTCCGGCCACAAGAAGGAGAGCGTCGCTTGTTCGTGTGTGCCTGTATGTTGTTGTTAAGTATCGAAAAGTAGTGTAAAGTGTCTGTTTTTGCCATAAAGTTATCTCCAATGAAATCATCATCACAACTCAACCAGTTGACATAGAGAGCTCTACTTAACGCCATTCTACAGGTAAATAACACAGATACGCTTGGGGATGCGTGGGAATGCGGGAAGTAGTCAGAATAACAAATATACGGTAGCCTAGCCTAGACGTTTTTCGGCCAAAACACCCGGGTTTCGGGGAATATTTATGTAATACGTAGCCGGGGCTGGAGGGTTAAAAAAACATTAGAGTTTATATTCATCAGTAACTCTATGCTCCCAATATCATAAGCCCTCAGAAATATGTGCGACTTCAGTTGTTTCTTAAAAGCGTCAACACAATTCAACTGCTTAAGTGACACAGGAAGTCGATTGAATAGGCGTGGGGCAACATAAGAAAAGGATCTAGCAGCAAAAGCACGTTCTCCAATGGCTCTGGGCTCATAAAGGCGATATGGGTCTGTAATTATAATGTAAAACTTGCAAATTAAACAAACCAAAACGTATACAAACACAGTAAAAAGACAAAAGAACTAATCAAAATGGCTATGTGAAAACAACGCTTAAGTAAATATAATAATTTATAAATAAAAGAACACAATCCACCACATAGGTTGTACCGTACATTACTACATGAGTAAGTTAATAAACATGATAATCTATCTATCTATCTATCTACATGCTCAGGCCCAATCCCCATTTTGGGGGTAGCCGACTCAAGACAGAGCAAGAACAGGGAAAACACAAAAACAACATAAAACAACGAATAAACACAGATAAAAAGCACAAACTCACACACATCCAGGTAACCCAGGAGAAGATCCAGAGACCAGGGTCACCAAGGTCGCTCCAGCACTCCCCCGGCCCCCGACCACCCGGAGAGGTTCCGATCTCGGCAGGCAGACATGCAGCGGAGCCAAAGCCACAAGCCACCACACTTCCAGGCGCACCCTTCATATTAATCGTCTCCCCGGGCCAGGCGCCTGATGGACTATTATCTAGTCCAACTTAAGCCTTACTCCAAATGACCACGTGTTCACTCAACTATTCACAAGCATTCTCCATTCACTCCAGTCCACCACCACTTCCCCGGCCTGATCTATAGTCATTCCTCTATCATCCAAAGCTTTTCTTACACAGTCCCTCCATCTCAGTGGGGGTCTTCCTGCCCTTCTATCTCCCCTTGTACCTGACTCACATATTCTCTTTGTAAGCCTTTCATCATTCAACATGACCATACCAGCTCAGCACCCTTCTGTCCACCCTGGCTGACAAATATTCCTGCTGCCCCACTCTCCTACGTATCTCTTCATTCCTCAATCTGTCTCTACGAGTAACATGATAATACAGACTAGAAACATACACAAGTCAGATGCCCTGCTTGCAAAGGAAACACCCCAAAAGCGCTGGCCATGACAGATATGATTTGAACTATAAACCATGATTTTCTCTTTGCATATACAATAATTATAATGTAAAACTTGCAAAATAAACAAACCAAAACTGGGACGACACAAGATAAATGCAAAAGAACTAATCAAAATCGCTATGTGGAATACAGACAAAAAAGAAACAACTTGGTATTGGCTTGACACCCTGCTCACCAGGATGGCAGTTCCACCATTGTTTTGTTACTTTATTTACCCCCATGGTGGCCCTGGCCAGAAACATAATGTTCGTTGTGGCGTTTAAGAGGCCAGCCGAGTTCAAAGGGTTAAGATCAAGCTAGAATTACTCTTAATGTAACTAAGGCACAGAGAAAAAAGCAGCACAGGAGACCAGGTGGTGAAACAGGATCTACACATTATGGAAGATTGCATAACCCACAACCACTTACGCCAACAACACAACACACTCCTTGAGAACTTTGTGGGAAAACCCGGTCTTGGCCGTGGCTTTCCTTAGGAGCTTGGGGCTGTTCGTCCAGGCAGCCTATGGAACTACAGTGGAGTCTCGCATCTAACGAATTTGTATCTAACGACCCTTTTGGAGCTCTACCCGATCTCGTAGCTAACGAACCAAAACCCATATCTAACGACAATTATTCTGGGTGCCCGGTATCGAATTTCCAAATTTCCCGCCAATTGCTGATATGTTAATTAAAATGTAAAACTTGCAAACTTGTTGTACGCTACCTGGCATCCCTCCATCCCTCCCCGCCACTGTCGTCAGTCCACGCCATACTCTAACCGTGTTCTAAAGTGCTCGTCTCGTCCCAATCTTTTGTTCTGCCTTTCGAAGTTGGCGGTGTGTTACGCCTTTCATGATGTCAACCCAAGCCTCAGGTACTGGAGGGGGGAGTGGTTAGAATGGAAACATGCATGAAAGCAAGACAAAAGTACCAGTGAAGAGGGCTGCACGTGTTGGAAACAAATTGAATAAATATACGGCAGAGGATGAAGCGAAAGTGATTGAACTACTTGAAAAAGGCCTCAAGAACTGTGAGATAGTGAAAATAACTGGGTTTCCCGGGGGGACAGTGCGTAACTTTAAGAGACAGAAAACTGAAATTACAGCCAGCCTAGCTGTCACAAAGACGTGTTTTAGTGGAAATGCTAATGCATCTCAGAGGGTACTAACGAACTATTCTTCGTCTACCCGCCTCGTTGCCAAGAATGAGTTCTACCTTGAAAAGTGGATAGAACATAAGTTCAAGGATGGGGGGAGCATCAATGGTCCACAAACAAGAAACCAAGCCTGTGTTCTCTACAATACCCTTATTAAAAAGAACAACATCAAAGGTCCAGCCCCATTTGTTGCTTCTGTTGGATGGTTTGCCAAGTTTAAAAAAGGTTGGGATAAAACACGCTCTTTACCAGGGGGAGCTTTCATCTGCAGACACACTTGCAGCCAATTAGTTTCCTGCTGTTGCAGAGGCAGTGATTGATGAGGGAGGTTACTGCTTAGACCAGATCTACAATTGCGATGAAACTGGTCTCTATTGGAAAAGATCGCCAAAGTCCACATTCATCAGCAAAAAAGAAAAGCAGGCACCTGGCGTGAAGATGGCCAAGGATAGGCCGAGTTTGTTATTGACCTGAAATGCCACAGGTACCCACCGCGTGAAATCCCTAGTGATATATAAATTCAAGCGGCCCCAGGCTTATAAGGGGGCTGATATGAACAAGGTGGATGACATCTACTGGGCCTGTAACACCAAGGGATTATGAATATGGTGCTCTCTGCTAAGTGGTTTGATGAGCAGTTTGTACCAGACGCCCTCCGTAAATGCAGAGAAATGAACCTGGACGGGAAGGTTTTACTGTTCATGGATAACGCACCTGGCCATGCATGTTACCTGGTTGGCCGTCACCCACAAGCACAGGTGTGCTTCTTGCCCCTAAACACCACATCTAAATAACAACCGCTTGATCAAAAAATAATTGCTAATGTAAAGTTGATCTACTACAAGCGGGTGTATGATGAGATGTGTCAGGCCACAGACACGCAAGATGAAGTGAAAGAAATACTAGAGGATTCTGATGAGGAGGACATGCTGCTGGGGGCAACAGGAGGAATAGAAGCGGAAAATAATGAAGAAACAGAAACAGAAATGGCGTCTGTATATATTAATTGTTTATAATTTTCTATTGTTATTATTATTATTTTTTATAATTGATTGTAATTGTTAAAAGAGTACTCTTTGTTTAAATCTATTGTGCCTTCTTCAAATTTTAAAATATTTATATTTATTATATTATATATAATCATTGTCGATAGGATTAATTGCTTGCTTTTGCGATTTCTTTAGTTTATTTGTACAATAAATGTAGGTTATTTGTAGGGTAGTAATTGTTAGGGGTCACTTGAAGCATGCTATGCTTACAGGTAGCACTATCGTTAGTGAGTTATATTTGTATTTTGTACTATTGTTATTATCTTGTCAAGTTGCAAATTTGATTTTAATATAACATTTGACACTTAATGTAGTTTCTTTATTCATGCAGAGTTTAGTCAAATTTACCAGAACGTCCCGGACTTCCCAAAGTGACTAATTCCTTGAACGTGACTACAGTGCGTTGGTATGTGTGCGATTAGTTTGCTTGGTAACCAGATTAACTTGCTCATGTAGTGATGTACACCCTATGTGGTGGATTGTGTTCTTTTATTGATAAATAATTATTTTACTTAAGCGTTGTTTCCACATACCGATTTTGATTCATTGTTTTGTCTTTTTACGGTGTTCGTATAAGCTTTGGTTTGTTTATTTTGCAAGTTTTACATTATAATTGCAATAATATCAGTGAAACAATTCAATTGTCAAGAATGCCATTGATTACATGGTTGAGGCATGGAAAGAAATAACAACCGACACAATAAGGCATGCCTGGCATCCCCTGCTACCCGACAAGATACCAGAGTCAGCAAACAGGCAGCGCAAGGAAAAACTCCTCCGTGAAATAGTGCAGGCAGCCAGGAATATCCGTGCACCAGGTTTTTCCGAGGTGACCGAAGATCTTGTTTCTGAAATGTTGCGCCCTGAAGAAGGTGGATCAGCAGAGGAGATGGTCGATAATGTAGACCTTGAGGAGGAAAAAAAACAGGAATGTGTAGACTCTGTAGAGCCTAAACAAATTTCAGCTGGGTATCTATCAAGAAAGATTACCGACTTAGCTCATATGGAAGAGTTTCTACGGGGTGCTTCAGAAAGATTACCGACTTAGCTCATATGGAAGAGTTTCTACGGGGTGCTTCAGAAAGATTACCGACTTAGCTCATATGGAAGAGTTTCTACGGGGTGCTTCAGAAAGATTACCGACTTAGCTCATATGGAAGAGTTTCTACGGGGTGCTTCAGAATCAGAGCTGGTCAACCAGGTGCTGCCATTAATTAAAAAAGTGAGCCAACATCTGAGCGATTTATACGGGCAAAATGTTAATGAAAAACGGCAGACGTTCATCACAGGCTTCTTCAACAAATGCCGTGCATTAGAGGCTGCTATGGAAGAAGAGGAAGACGACACCGTACCGATGTTGGAACTTGAAGAAGAGGCAGCCAATGTGATCAACGTCAACGACTTTATTGGATTCGTAGCACTCGAAAGGAGAAGACTAAAGACAGAGAAGGTCGCGAAACTACAATAGAAGGCGGCAGAGGCACGGGCAGAAAGGGAGGAGAGAGAGGGAGGTGGTGGTGGAGATGAGGAGGTGCGTGGCACTTCCCAGTAGCCGCGTTCGCCTCCCTGCCTCGGATACCCTAGATCTCGTCTAACCTACACATCTCATTATTCACTTACAGGTTGGTTAATTATTAATTCTTCTTATAATTAATATATCACATGATTTGAATATATTTTATGTCTCAAAATAGCACTCGGAAGGGCAAAAATAAGTGAAAATGGGGACTCGGCCTAAGTGTTGTCAACAATTACCATTTTTCCCATAAGTCTATGCATTTACAGTACATCTAACAAATGTGGATCTAACACGGTTTTGTTGGCACCTAATATTCGTTAGATGTGATATCCTACTGTACTGCTACCACCACTACTACTACTACTACCACTACCGTATCTACTATAGCCTACCTCTTGGACTTGGTTCCAAAGATGATTCCTCAGCCGCTTCTTGAGCTTTCCCGGCCTGGGTGGATTTGAGGCGGGATAGGAGCCGTTGTCTCTTACGCAGTCGCCTCACGTAAGACTCCACGTGTCTGGTGGTGACCTGGGGTAGCGCCACGTGCGGGGGGATCTCCTTAACCTCCACAAACGTCTCGCCCCACGATTTAGTGAAGAAATCCCGCTGAAAATACAGAAGATAATAATAATAATAATCCATATCCATCCATCCATATACTCAGGCCCAATCCCCACTTTTCCCTTTTTTTTTGTGGGGGGGGGGGGGGGGGACTTGAAGACTCACAATAATAATATATAATAAATTACTATACAACAGTACTACTGTACTGGTAGCATGGTATCATCATCACATTCCCCAAACCCAACAAAGACCCCACGCTACCCTCCTCGCACCGCCCCATCACACTCCTTTGCTCCCCCTCCAAAGTCATGGAACGCCTAGTATTACAACTAATTACACCTGACCTACCCCTAGCTCCAACACAACATGGCTTTAGGCCACTGCACTCCACAAACACTCTTCTCACAGACCTTACACAAAGAGCTTTCGACGGCATCAATTCAGCTAGACCACCACACAGATCACTATTAGCCACACTCGACATTAGTAAAGCCTTCGATGCCATCCCCCGCCACAACCTAACAAACAAAATCTACAACACAAACATGCACAACAACACAAAACGGTGGCTGGCCAACTTCCTAGCAGGCAGATGTGCACACGTATCTTTTGCCGGTCAGTCCTCTAAAATCAGAAACTTTCCAAACGGAGTCCCACAAGGATCCGTCCTATCGCCCGCACTCTTCAATCTGTACATGCACGATATAACTACACCCAATACGCCCCAAATAAACTTAGCCTCCTATGCAGATGACATAACACTCACATGCACACACCATGACCCAAAAAGAGCAACAGATCTCCTTCAACCCTATCTCAACACACTACATGGCTGGTGCACTACAAACAGACTTAATCTAGCCCCAGCCAAATCCACCGCAACCCTGCTCACAAGTTGGACAGGAGAATACGAATACATCCCTCAACTCACCATAAACAACACACCCCTAACACATACACACACACCCAAAATCCTAGGAGTAACATATGATACTCATATGACATTCAAACAGCACACCACAAACATTAAAAAGAAACTGACACCCAGACTTAACGCCCTCAGGTCACTTGCTCACACAAAATTTGGACACAACAAAGAAACTACCACCACAGTATATAAACAATACATAAGATCAGTGATGGAATACGCAAGCCCAGCCTGGGCTTCTAACCTAGCTGAAACACATCATAAGACCTTACAGACTATTCAAAACAAAGCCCTGAAGATCATTACAGGCTGCACAGCTACTGCACCCACAGATCACCTACATCAAGAAACCAAAATCCTCAAAGTCAAAGACCATCTGGACATGAGAGGCACTCAATTCCTGGCAGCAGCCTCCACGAACCAAGACCACCCACTAAACTACATGGCAACACACCCACAGACACCAAGAAATATCAAAACAACACCCAGCACACGGTATCACACACAATTATTGTCCTCTCTCCCTCCCTGCCCACCCCGAACCAACTTCCAGAAGCACATCCATACTCATATCTCTCACCGATCCATCCACTCACTCACAGACAACACGCAGCTGCATGCACGACCTCCCGAAATCCATCCTTCCGAATCCTCCCTTCCTCGCGAGGACAGAGTCCACCTGGCCAGGCTGAGATGCGGACACCATCCAGCTCTCCTGAGCTATCAGAAGAGACTGGATGACTCCGTTGTCGACACCTGCCCGGGATGTAACACAGCACCCCATACCATTAAACACATCATAGAAGACTGCATTTCACACAACCACTTACGCCAACAACACAATCTACACTCAATGAGAGCTCTGTGGGAAAGCCCGATCGTGGCCATGGCCTTTCTCAGGGACTCGGGGCTGTTCGGCCAGGCAGCTTAGGGAACAACAACAACAACAACAACAACTACTGTACTGTTGGGCGGGTGCCCAACCCCGAAAGGGGTTGAAATAGGGGAGCTATCCCCCCGCCAAAGGCGGCTTTCTGGGGCCTTTCCTAGCTGATGCTGAGAGGATTGGGTTCTAGTCATGTGGTGATGGGCTGGTCTATCAGAGTGAGAGCTGAGCAATCTCTGCCCTACCCATAGCTTACTCTGACTTTTCCTTTAACTTATATATTTTCTAGATCTCAAGTGACGGCGTCTCTTCCGTGGATTGACCTCCCAATCTACCAAGATTGGAAGCCAAAGCGTCACATTTTTCCCTTGCCCCTCAACTTTCTCTTCATAATTGCTGAGGGGCACAGGGCCCTGGGTGGGGCTTTGGTTTCCCGGGCGTTTCCGCACCCTCCTCAGCCCCCCGCCATGGAGTGGCTTCGGTCACCCAGGCTTTATTGTGGTCGGCGGGGAGGGTTCTGTGGGGGCACTCGGTTATGGCCTTGGAAGCTCGGGGCCTTGGGGCTGTTCGGCCAGGCAGCTTGGGGAACAACAACAACAACTAAAAATAAACAATAATACTGTAATATATATGAATAATGACAATAAATAATAACAAATAATAATAATAATACATAAGAATTGCTGCTGGGAACACAGAAGATTCAAGATAAATAACTTAAAATTGAGGCCAAAACCCAAACACCTACACCTAAAAACCTATAACGATATCGTAAATTGGGGCAGCGGATAGTGAGGGAGACCTGTAATATAAACATGTGCCTCAACATAAAGACACAAGCTAAAAACGAGAGAAAAAGTATCTGAAATCCCGATAAACGTACTGGACTGTAATTCTATCTATCTACCTCTATTAGTCTCGCTCAATCTCTCTCAGTAATGTAAAAATCCCTCGCTAAACCACCCCTCCCCCCTCCCCTAGGTAAAAAATAAATAAATATAAACGCTGATGACGGCTGGAATATTCTACGTGGCAGAGAACACACCATTTCTCCCTACACACACGCACACACTCACTCCCACACATGATGAGCCGAGGAGACGTTTAGGTATAAAGAGTATTAGCGAGGAGATGCGTACAAGTAGACTGGGATGGCATGGACATGTGGACAGAATGGATGAACAAAATTGGGTGAAAAAATGCAGGTCTGTGATTGTGGAGGGAGCTGCACCAAGGGGTGGACCGAGGAAGACCTGGGATCGGACTATACGTGCCGATCTCAAATCCAAGAACTTGACAAGTGAAGCAGCCCTTAACAGGGTTGCCTGGAACACCGCCATTAGGACAAGAGACTGAAACTGCACGTATATGTGGAGCACTCGGTATTAAAATTTTATGTACATACTGTACACACACACACACACATACTTACTCTCACTCCCACACACACTTACTTACACTTATGGTAGTCCATCGTAGTCCGATGATGACGTTCCCTTCCTGCAAAGCAGGAAGAGAAAACCTGCGCATAGAAGAGTTTAGAGTGCCGAGGGAGGTGCGCAGTTCCAACTTCACTATCTTGGTACTGAACAGGGGTTGCTGATGGCACACACACACACTCACTCCCACACTACAATTAGGTGAGTACACACACACAAAAACTCACTCTCACACATACACAAACAAACTCTATCCCTCCAACACACACACAGAAAACCAAATGACGGTGTGTTTATTAGAACAAACGATAATAATGCATGCTTATGAGTACCTGTTTTAGATTTTTAAAACTAAATAAACTTATCTAAATCAAACTTAATCTAACCTACCTTCATTCCCTTGCGAGGATCGTTGAGGACGGCCGGAATGTTCTGCGTAGACGATAAGACGCCCCATTTCTCCTCGCGTTCGTTGGCTTGGCTTTTCGACATCACTCCTGAACTCCCTGGGAAAGAGAAATATCACTTGTTTATTGTTTAATATTGTTTTGGATAAATTATAATGTGAAAGTTGCAAAAAAAAAAAATAAAATAAAAAAAATAAAATAAAAAGGATGTCAAAATATAAAGACAAAAGAGCTTATCAAATTCACTATGTGGAAATAACGATATAGCAAAATAATATTTTGAAATAAAAGGACAATAAACCACCACATAGAATGTACATCATTACTACATACATACATACAAATTTATAGATCGTTTTATCCACAGAGAATGTGGTTAGAGTCACACGTCCTAAATGGCGGCTTTCCAGGCGGCCCTGTCAATGGCTGCCTCTGTTGTCAAGTTCTTTATTTTGAGATCGGACCGGAGTACCTAATTCAATATCATTCTAAAGTCCACCCCTACGCGCAGCTTCCCCCACGTTCACAGTCCGGCATTTCTTCATCCAGTTCTGATCATTCATTCTCTCCATGTGTCCAAACCAACCAATTCGGCTTGTGCGCATCACTTCACTGACACTCCTAATGCCCAGACATCTTCTTAATTCCTTGCTCGATACCCCGTCCCTGAGGTTAACCCCACATATCCATCTCGACATATCCATCTCGCCATTCTCTTCTCATTCCGTTCCATTTTATTGATATCCTCCGCTTTAACCGGCCACGTCTCCGAGGCATAGGTCATCGCACTCCCAACAAACGAGGTATACACCTTCCCTTTAAGGTGAAGTGGGAGTCCTCTCATGGTCAGGAGTGGCAACAGCTCTCTAAACTTTCCCCAGCAACTTCTGACTCTAGCAATGGAGCCAGCTTCAGCGCCGCCTTCCGCGGAAACCATATCGCCCAAATAGCAGAATTTATTCACACATTCCAGCATTACACTGTCGAAATCAACACTGACAGGCGGGTCATTTAACACAAGATCTCCCTTGCACACTGCACATTCAAAGTCTATGATACTCACCAAAGGTACTCTAGCTCCACTACATCTCTTGTGTACCCAGTCACTACAGACGTAACATTGAATTGAGTTACTTCCCACCCCTTACCACATACTGTGCATGGATAGTCGCCGCTTCTTTCCATAGTTCCACGCCCTACTCCACTAATCATGACCTTTGTTTTATCTATGTTAACTCTTAGACCCTTATATGCCATACCTTCCCTCCATCTTTAGAACTTCGCCTCTGCTTCCTGCGCACTATTTGCGATAAGAACTACCGGTAGGTCATCTGCATATAACAGCTCCCATGGGAGTCCCTTGACAGAGCCTCCAGGACTAAAACAAACAGTAATGGGCTCAGCACTGAACCTTGGTGAACTCCAACCTTCACTGAGAACTCTTCGTTCAGAAACCCATTCATAACTGCTGCCTGTGACCCCTCATAAATTCTCATTATCACACGCACTAGCCACTCTTCTACTCCAAGTTTTCTCATAGCCCACTGCATTGCTTCCCTGGGCACCCAGTATAAGGCCTTCTCCAGATCTAAAAATACTAGGTATAACTCCCTGTTTTTCTTTAAGAACCTCTCTTGCATTTGCCTACGAATGAAGATAGCATCAGTTTTGCCACGTCCCGGCATAAATCCAAACTGCATGTCGCTGATAGCAACACTTTCCATGATCATGCATTCAAAGACCCTTTCGCTGACTTTCATGACTTGATCGAGCATTTTCAAACCCCGATAATTTTCCCTGTCTAAGGAGTCACTCTTGCCTTTGTATATACTGTATTTACTATCACACTTTTCTGCCATGTATAGGGATTTTTTTTTTCCTTTATGATAGCATTAATCAGATCTGTGACCAGTTTTATGCCAATATCTCCAGTTGCTTTTAGCATCTCAGCGACAATGCCGGAGCTCCCAGCAGCTTTCCCGGACTTAATTTTATCTATAGCACTTTTAACAGTGTCATACTCTATCAAAGGCGGAGGGCCTTGTACTGGGACTGCAGTGCTGAGCTGTTCCCGGTTCCATTCAAACTCCACAATAAGCAGTCTTTTATAATGCTCCTTCCACGCCACTCTAATTTTGTTTTCTGTGTAAACAGTCATGCCGCTGTCATTATTTATGCATCTTACACCCATGACATCCTGACTACAGTCCCTCACATTCTTAGCTAATTTATAGACCCCATTGGTATTATTAGTGCTACAAACTTGTTCTATTACGCTATCCTGTATGGTTTTCTTTGCCCTGTAGACCTCTCTTCTAGCATTACGTTTGGCGGACAGGTATTCGTCCTTGCTGCCACCTTCCTTCCATACTTTGAAACATCTCTTCTTCTCTCTGACTGCAGCTTCGACATCGTTGTTCCACCACCAGGAGAACTTATGTCTGGGTGGCTTCTTTGTTTTGCCGGTATCAAGGAGGCTGCGTTCTATAAAGTTCCACCTGCTATCAACATCATCTGGCCTAGCACCCATTCTCCTTTCAATTTCCATCATTTCGTTGTGGAATCTGTCTCTGTACTCTTCTTTTTTTAACAACCATACTTTCCTTTTTGGCAAACATATTTTCTTGCTAACAGGAACTCTGCTTTGGCACATATTACACACTAGGAGATGCATTCTTCACCTGGTATGATCTTAGTAGTGTCTCTCACCCATTTCCTGTCAGATTTGCTGATAATGAAGTAGACTATCTGGCTACTGGAGCCACCTGATTCATATGTTATCAGATGGCTCATCCTCTTCCTAAACATAGTATTACACACCACCATCCCTGTGGCAGTAGTGCTCCAGTATGTATTGCTGATAATGAAGTAGTCTATCTGGCTACTGGAGCCACCTGATTCATATGTTATCAGATGGCTCATCCTCTTCCTAAACATAGTATTACACAACACTATCCCTGTGGCAGTACAGTGCTCCAGTATGTATTGCTGATAATTAAGTAGTCTATCTGGCTACTGGAGCCACCTGATTCATATGTTATCAGATGGCTCATCCTCTTCCTAAACATAGTATTACACAACACTATCCCCATGGCAGCACAGTGCTCCCACATGTATTCACCTCCCAGGTTCCTTCGGCCATAACCCTGTCCTCCGTGCACACCCTCATATCCGTCGGCACCTGCCCCGACATGCCCATTCAAGTCTCCTCCCACAATTACTACGTTCCCTTCCTTGCATTACATAATTTTGACAAGTTGTATATAAACATACCTTTATTATTTAACATGGTAAAAGCATGATGCTTCAGAACATGGTCTTCGTAATCCTGATCACTAACGCCCTCTAGCGGTAGCGAGGAACACACTCCGTTGTATCCGTAACGACACACAAAACTACCTCCCTCCTTACTGCAATGTTTCTCACGGATATGACTGAAAATACAAGAAACAACAGATAGTGGAGAGGGAAAATAATTATTTTTTTTAACAACGTTCTTAACACCAATAACCCCCAAATGAAATTAATGAAAGCATGTGATTCTCCCAGGATATCATATACAGTACAGACCTTACACACTCTAACCATTACACCATCAAGACAGTTATAAGTATATCACATGACTACAATTAATATCCATTTATGAAATACTGGATATTAATTTAATCGATGTACTGGACCCAACTGTACTAGGAATAGCTTAATGTTTATGTGTAAAGCAGGGATCCCACTGTGCGACTCGGCGATTGCGAATGAGCTGCGACAGCCTTTTTTTTCTATGTCCAAAAGTCGCCGTTTTTGGCGCCGAATCAATGTGATTTTGTAAGCAAATAAAGCGAAGAACGCAATAGCCGTGCGACAGTTAGACGAGTATCGTGCAATAACATCGAATGTGAGGCGACAATAGCGAAAGTCTGAAGACAATTTGACAGCGATAAGAACGAATTCTGCGAAAGGCTTTTTTGACAATTACGATACCGCTGCAATAATGGTGCGCATGTAAGACTACTGGTGCAATTAGACTGAGAATGTTATGCGAACATGTCGAATGATGGACGGCTGTCGCACATACGTTCCCCTGTTAAAAAGGTACACATAGGGAACACACACAGGTTAACATACGGGAACGTAGACAGGTAAGCACATATGAACACTCGCACTGTACTCCAATGTTTATATATATATATACAGTATATATATACACCATACACAATTACATCACATAAACACATACAGTACATACGCGTACTTAAAAATACACACACACACACATACACACTACACAAGTGCCTATGTACTTCCCTCTAATCCACACACACTCACAATTACAGTACATTCATACACACACAATATAATAAAACACACACACACACACGCAAGGAGATAGATAGATATTGACATTGAAAATGATAGAAACAGTTACAACCCCCCCTCCCCCCAAACACACACACACACACAAAGAGATGGATAGATATTGACATTGAAAGGATAAAAACAGTGACACCCCCCCCCCCCAAAAAAAAAAAAAAACACACACACAATGGTAACCAAAGGAAGCAGGAAAGAGATAACCCCAGATAACACACACACACACACAATTAGGTGAGTACAATTAGGTGAGTACACACACACATAAATACATTTTCTACGTGGAAAGATGTCACAAGTGGAGTTCCGCAGGGAGCGGTGCTGGCTCCCATAATGTTTCTAATATACATTAACGACATGCCAAAGGATATAAATGCATATATGAATATGTTTGCAGATGATGCCAAGATCATGAAGCGTATAGAAGATGAAAACAGTGGTAGGGAATTACAGAGGGATTTGGATAGGATAGATCAATGGAGCAAGAAGTGGAAAATGGAATTCAACACAAATAAATGTCATGTAGTGGAAATGGGAGTAAGTAAAAGAAGGCCTCATATGGAATATAAGTTAGGAGAAAACACTATTAACCCATCAGAGAAAGAAAAGGACTTAGGGATAACTGTTAGGGATGATCTTTCACCTGAGAATCATATTAATAAGATAGTGGGAGAAACATATGGACTGCTAAACAGAATAAAAATAGCCTTTAACTATATAAATGAGGAGATGCTGGAGAAAATAATAAAAACATTGGTGAGACCAAGACTGGAGTATGCGGCAGTGGTGTGGGCACCACATCTAAAAAAGCATATAAAGAAGCTGGAGAAGGTTCAGAGAGCTGCAACTAGGATGATACCAGAACTGAGAGAATTACCATATGAGGAGAGATTAAAGAAATTAGATTTACCATCTCTAATGGATAGGAGGGAGAGAGGCGATATGATTATGATGTACAAATGTGTGAGAGGACTCGAAAAGGTGGACAAGAAGGGTTATATTGTGAAAGATAATGGTAGAACTAGGGGGCATAGATATAAACTAATGAAAGGAAGATGTAAAGGAGATGTGAGAAAGTATAGTTTCCCTTACAGAAGTATAAGTAAATGGAATCAGTTGGAAGAGGAAGTGGTGTGTGCCAAAAACATTCATATTTTTAAGGCAAAGTTAGATAATTGCAACTCAGGAAGCGGGACAATACGAGCCTAAAAAGCTCAACTCCTGTATACTACAAATAGGTAAATACAAATAGGTAAATACACACACTTAAGTGCTTCGCATGTCTCACTCCCTAGACTAGAACAAGACCTCACGGGCCTCACTGTATTCAGCGGTAGAGTGTAAAGGCTATCAGCCTATGCCCGAGAGGGAGTAGTTGGAATATAGACAAAGAAAAAACAAAAATAAAACACACACACACACAGAAGTACCGATAAAGGGTATTGTGTACACATCCCTGGTAATTTGGTTCCAGCCACAGACCTGACGACAAGTAAGCTACAATATTTTCCTTTTTATTCTCCATTTGTAGCATTTTCTTGGGTTTTAATTTAGTGACTTGCCCTAATTTCCGATGTCCGTGACTTTGCGCCAGGTGCCTGATCATTAGTTTCCCAATGTTTCGTATGTTTTCAGTAGATTTAAAGAGAAATTTATGATGAAAGCCGGTGAGTTAACCAAGCGGGTTGAACAAACAATATGGCGACCGAGTGAAACTTGGGCTGGTTGTCCCTTGGGGCAATTATCGTCTGAATAATACATTAATTATAATAAATACCTGATAATTGCAGGCTTAACCCTTCCCGCCCGGGCAGCATTTAAAAAGGACACCGCGGCAGATGGGCAGGAACCCGGGTGTCCTTATAAAATCCGTAAGCTTGAAAGCCTATTCAGCTTGTTTTGAAAGACGCGCGTCCGACGTATGTAAATAAAGCCTGTTGGAGGCGACGCACGCAACTCTGGCAGCAAGCAGACGTCGGAGCTTTGTTGTTGTGTGGTCTGCAGAGACAGATTCAGTCTTGAAAAGTGTATCACATTGCTAAAATCGCGGAAAAATGCGCTCCACAGAAATCGTCATCAAAACTGAACCAGTTGACTTAGAGAGCTCTACTCAACACCATGCGTCGGTCCGACGCATGTAAACAACAGCCGGCTGGACCGACGCCCCGCATCTCCGGCCACAAGAAGGAGAGCGTCGCTTGTTCGTGTGTGCCTGTATGTTGTTGTTAAGTATCGAAAAGTAGTGTAAAGTGGCTGTTTTGGCCATAAAGTTATCTCCAATGAAATCATCATCACAACTCAACCAGTTGACTTAGAGAGCTCTACTTAATGCCATTCTACAGGTAAATAACACAGCTACGCTTGGGGATGCGCGGGAATGCGGGAAGCAGTCAGATTAACAAATATACGGTAGCCTAGCCTAGACGTTTTTCGGCCAAATCACCCGGGTTTCGGGGAATATATATATATAATACATAGCCGGGGCTGGAGGGTTAATACAAGAACTACATTAATCAAACATATAATAAAATGTTCGCCTTACCTTGCTGCATAGACTGGCGTTGAGTAGAGCTCTCTAGCTCAACTGGTTCCGGAGTTATGGCGATGTTAGTGGAGATAACTTTTGCCGCGTATTTACCTCGGCGTGTCCGAACACTCAACCGCGGCCGCGGCTACGACGCCCTGTTGCACTCGTCGCCCCACTCGCAATTATGCCGGGAAGCGATTTGAGAGTTTTTATTGTTTATTATGCCATTTATTATAGTTATTATGTTATTAACCCCCTGGGGGTTAGGGAATAGAATATGCCCCACGTGCCTTCTGCGTGTCGTAAGAGGCGACTAAAGAGGTTGGGTCGGTGGGCTTGCGACCCCCACCCGGAAAAAAATATCTAAGCAAAGAAAAACGAACGAACAGCCTCGGATGCGGACGGAACCAACGTTGACGAACCACGACCGACTAAGGACATGCCTTCGGACATTCTGAGAATGGCTACGTGGAATGTTAGTGGCATGAATGATGGAACAAAAGAGAGAGAGGTTCTGGAAGTGTTAGTGAATGCCAGGCTGGATGTATGTGGAATGACAGAGACCAAATGGAAAGGTTCAGATGTGAGAGAATGGGAATGTGGAATGGGTGTGTGTGCTGGAGTGAGTGAAGGAACAGCGAGAGAAGGTGCATGTTTGTTTGTAAGTAGCAAATGGAAGGAATGTGTAAGAGAGTATGGGTCTGTGGGTTCAAGGATTGTGTGGGTGAGAATGAAAGTAGGAATACAAACGTGGGTGATTGTATGCGTGTATGCCCCGACAGAGGATATACTTGAAAGAAAGAAAGAGGAGTTCTGGATGAATGTGGAGGCGTGCCTGGAGAAGTTTGACAAGAACGAAAGAATATTTCTGATTGGGGATATGAATGGTAAGGTGGGTGATAGGAAAGTTGAGGGAGTGGTGGGAGGGTGGGGGGTACCATCAGAGGTGAATGGGAATGGTAGTGCACTTGTGGACGTATGTGTGGGAAGGAGGCTGTGGATAGCCAACACCTTCTTCCGACACAGAATGATCCACAGGTACACGTGGAAACGGATGTTGACGATGAAAGATAAGACAGTGGTGGAACGAAAGTCATTGATTGATTATGTATGTGTGGATGAACGAATGAAGAAATCTGTGATGGATGCTAGGGTGTATAGGGGTATTGGAGGGGGTCTGTCTGATCATTATGTAGTGGTAGCTAAGGTTAGGATACAAAAGAAGTGGGTGAGGAGAGCGGGAGGGAGGCGAGAGGAGGGTGGAATGGTGAGGAGGGTGGAGAGGTTGCAGGAGGAGGAAGTCAGGGAGGAGTACAGGAGAGCAGTGGAAAGACGACTAGGTGGGTTCGACCTGGAAGTTATGGAGGAAGTGGAGGAGATGAGCAAGGTGTTTAAGGATGAGATCTGTGCAGCATGTGAGGAGGTGTGTGGAGTGAGGAGAAGAGGGAGGGGAGTGAAAGGTACAGCATGGTGGACAGAAGAGGTAAGAATAGCTGTGGAAGAAAAGAAGAAAGCATATAGAGTGTGGTTGGGTAGTAGAGGGAATGAAAATTCCGAGAGACAGAAACGAGCGAGGTACGTGGAGAGTAAGAGGGTGGTGAAGAGAGTAGTGAAGGAAAGTAAGAGAAGAGTAGATGAGGAATTTGGAAGGAATCTGAGTGTAAAATGGAGGGAGAGTAAGAAACTGTTCTGGAAAGAAGTCAAGAAAGTTAGGGAAGGTAGCAAGGGAAACAGTAAGGGTGTGAAAGATAAGAATGGGAGAATGCTAGCCGAGAAGCAAGAGAGAGTCGAAAGATGGAGGGAGTACTTCAGTGAGTTGCTAAATGAAAGGAATGAAGAGCCAGCAAACATAGCTGGATATGGTATGGGAGGGAGAAGAAGAGAAGTAGTGGAGGAGGAGGTGGGGATCAGGAGGTCAGAAGTGTGGGAAGCCATGAAAAGAGTGAAGTTGGGGAAAGCACCAGGAACAGATGGAGTGTGTGGGGAAATGTTGAGGTATGGTGGTGAGATAGTGATAGAATGGGTATGGAAAATGTGCAAACTAGCATGGGAGAAGGGGAGTGCACCCGATGACTGGAAGACTGGCATAATAGTCCCCATATAAGGGCAAAGGGGAAAGAGGAGTGTGTGGTAACCACGAGGAATATGTCTTCTAAGCGTTGTAGGGAAGGTATACAGTAGGTAGTGATTGAGAGAGTGAGAGTGAGAACGGAGAAATGGATAGGCGACGAGCAGGGAGGTTTTAGGAAGGGAAGATGTGTAGATCAGATTTTTACCCTGAATTGTGTTGTGGAGAAGTATCTGGAGAAGAAACAAAAGGTGTATGTTGCCTTTATGGACTTGGAGAAGGCCTATGACAGAGTGGATAGAGAAGGTTTGTGGAAAGTACTTAGAATATACGGAGTAGAGGGCAAGTTGCTGAAAGCAGTGAAGAGCATGTATGAGGGTGCAAAGGCGGCAATACGTGTGGAGAGTGAGCAGAGCGAGTTCTTTGACCTGAATGTTGGTTTGAAACAGGGGTGTGTGATGTCCCCGTGGTTGTTTACTGTATATATCTCTCTCTCTCTCCGCCGCAATGTTGCATCTCTCTCGCTATTCTATCGCTACTATAATAATCAGTGTTCCTCAGAGCTATCCCAGTGCATACCACCTCCTTTACGTAGGGCACGTGGTACCCGTCTTGCAACTCAATCCCACCCCTACTCTGTGCAACTCCAACCCAAGAGTGAAACGTTACTCTCAAACTTTCTTCTACTCAACATCTGAGCTCTGGAACTCTCTCCCAGAATCAGTCTTTCCCTCTTCCTATGACTTAAATTGCTTCAAACTCCGTGTGTCCAGGCATTTTGGCTCGAACGTCCCTTGATTTTGGCCCTGTCACTCTTTCAACTATGGGGGAGGCACTCGCTATAGGCAGTTATGCCTTTTGCCTCCCTCAATCACATAGAAAAAAAAAAAAAAAAAAAAAATATGGATGGAGTCATGAAAGAAATACTATCAAGAGCAGTGAATGTTGGTGTATCGCTGAAAAGGGAGGGAATTGAGTGGAAGCTACCTATACTGCTGTTTGCGGATGATACAGTTCTGATGAGTGATAATGAATGGGAGTTGCAGGGTCTGGTAAATGAGTTTGGAACAGTGTGCGAAAAACGGAATTTGAAGGTAAATACGGGGAAGAGCAAGGTTATGGTCTTCGAAAGGGGTGAAGTCACAGAGTGTGAGGTGAAGCTGAACGGTCAGGCTATGGAGATCGTCAACTCTTTTAAGTATCTGGGCAGTGTGTTGAGTAAAGATGGGACTATGGATGAAGAGGTGCGGGAGAGGGTACAACAGGGGAAGAGGGTTGTAGGAACGCTAAAAGCAGTAACAAGAAATAGGGTGGTCAGTATGGAAGTGAAGAAGTCCTTGCATGACAGTGTGGTAATCCCGACACTGACTTACGGAAGCGAAGCATGGACGTTGGTTGAGAGACTCAGACCAAGAGTGAGAACAGTGGAAATGAATTACTTAAGGAGTGCGTGCGGAGTTACATGGAGGGATAGACAGACTAATGAGGAAGTAAGAAGGAGGTGTGGTGTGGAGGTAGATGTGCTGGAAAGTGTGAAAAGGAACAACTTGAGATGGTTCGGCCATATGGAACGTATGGAAAGCGAGAGAATGACTAAGAGGGTGTACGAGAGCGAGGTGGAGGGACAGAGGGGGAGAGGTAGACCGAATATGAGGTGGAAGGATGGAGTGAGGAACTACATGAACGAAGGCGGTGCTGGTTGGGGGGAGGGGCGTCGACTGACTGGGGACAGAGGTGCATGGGGGCGGTTCGTTCGTGGCCACCCCTTCGGGGATCCCGGCGTCAGGCAATAGATAGATAGATAGATTATGTTATTTTCACTCAATAAAGTTATTTTTATGAAGTTATTTGTGTCTCTGTCACTTATACTTAGTTTTATTGTTATTATTATTTATACTGGACTATGGTAATTGATAGTGTCATTTTCACTTTTATGTATAGTTAGGTAAGCTAATAATATATATAGTGTTACTTTCACTTGTTCATGTTGTTATGAAGGCACTTGTTATTACTTATGTGTGTCTCTTTCACTTATACTTAGTTTTATTATTATTATAGTGTCACTTTCATTGGACTAGGATAATTGATAGTGTCATTTTCACTTATTTATTGTTAGAGGTAAGCTATAACATATATTTTAGTGTCACTTTCACTTGTTCATATTGTTATGAAGGCACTTATTATTACTTATGTGTGTCTCTTTCACTTATACTTAGTTTTATTATTACTATTAGCCTACATTTTAGAGAGTGTCACTTTCACTGTCATTGTCACGGACACTTCAATATTGTATTAGAGTGTGAAAGTCGTTGAAGCACCGTCCAGCGCACAGTGCCACTTCACACTCGAGGCATTCCCATGTGGTTTTGCTCACTTTGTGGGGTCTGCGAGTTGTGTGGCTGCACACATGGCACCTCTTCTGACTCCTAACTTTACTACCGGATGCTTTGAAAGGAAGGGGGTGGAGCTGGTGCTTCCTGAAAAAGTCGGCACACCCTGTGCGGTCCAGCTGGCCTGGTCCTTGTAGTGGTCTCCCAGGTTCCGCATATTTAGCCAGGAGCTCAAGTATCACCTGCTTGTAGAACTTCCGCAGGGACTTGTACTTCTTGGCTCCTGGAGTCCACAGACGGTAGATGTTGTATGCATTGAGGACCGACATATCTACCGTATGCAGAATAAACTTCTTATACCACCTGCAAGATGTTCGCAGGCAGTCGATGAAGCCCATCTGCATGTCGGACTTGTCGACGAGGCGCATATTTAGGTTGTAGTCCAGGACAGCAGCTGGTTTCTGGACGGGGTTTTTGGTTCTTCGGTCCACCTTCCCTGTGGCGACCATCTCGGCCTTGTGGCATGTGGTGAGGAGGTTGACCTTCCGCTGGTCATGCCAGTGGATGGAGAGGATGGGGCCACTCTTCTTGTGGAAGATGTCCATCTTCTTCGTCTTTGTTGGGTAGGCTGGCATGCCCCTCCTCTTGGCCTTGACTGTGCCGACAGTTCCGGTCTTGCGGTCATGGAGGTACTTGCTTAGGATGGGCGACGTGTAGTAATTGTCGGTGTAGAGAATGTGGTTCTTATGGAAGTGTTTCTCCATCATTCTCTGCACGACAGCGCCGCCAAATCCAATCTCGGGGTCAGTCTCAATTTCCCCACCACTGCCGCTGTAGACCACAAAGTCCAGCACATATCCCGTCTTGCAGTCGCAGAGGACGAAGAGCTTGATGCCGAAGCGGTGTCTCTTGGACGGGATATACTGCCTGAAATGCAGCCTACCACGGAACAGGACCAGAGACTCATCCAGGCACATCTTCTGATATGGAATCAGGTAGATGGTAAACCGATGACATATCATGTCATACAGCTTCCTGATCTTCCATAATGAGTTGGGAAAGTGGACTGCCATGTTGTTTGTCAGGTGGAGATAGGAGAGGATGTCAAAGTACCTGTCCCTGGACATGTACTTGCCAAATGCTGGAGTCGTGATGAGGTCGGCAGTGATCCAGTAGTCTGCCAGAGCGTGCTTCCTGATATGTGTCATCAGCATTGTGAGTACCAAGAACACATACAATTCTGCCACAGTGACAGCTCTCCATGCCACCATCTTGGCGCTGGTCTTCCTGCCAAGAAAGTTGGCACAGATCTCATGATGGTTGTTGGTCTCCTCGACGAGGTATTCCATGACTTCATTGTCATAGAAGCCACAGAAAAGTTCACTGGGGGTAGCATTTGGGCCACAGGGATATGCTGGTGACACCCCGGAACCAATCTGCTGCTCGTCAAAGGCAGGACAATCTGGCTCAAAATCCGCCCCATCTGTCCACACAAACAAGTTGGATGAGCGCACACTTGCAGCTGCAGCAGGCACACGCCCTTGCCCACGTGGACGCCCTGCACGCCCAGGGGCAGCGGTGTCGTTAGGCTGAGCCGCACGCCCACGACCTCGCCCTCGACCTCGTCGTGTCGGGACTTCCTCCTCTTCCATATCCTCTTCGTCGTCCTCCTCCTCCTCAGGCGATGTCAGGTCATCTGGGGCAATGTTGGGGTCATCAGCATCTTCTTCAGAGGACATTTCAGGTGAAGAAATGACCGGGCTTCGGCGGCGTAGGGGGCGGGAGGTTGAACAATGGGAGCCTCAGCCTCGGGAGTTGGGCTCCTTTTGCGGCGAGCCAAGGGCTTCTCCGCAGCAAATAATGCCCTACGACGATGCGGGACCTGTGGTGGCACACTGTGGGAGGACAATGCTGCCCCACTAGTACCACTTGTAGAGGCCCTTTGCACATCCTGAGGGCGAGATGAAGCCGAGGGCTGTGGGTGACCCGCACGGCGTCCCGGGTCAAGGCGTCGGGACAAAGGAATGCGGGTGGTTGCTAGACCAGGGTCGGCGTCACTATCACTATCTTCGCCTTCCCTAGCTTTTTCTGCTGCCCTACGTGCTTTCTTGGCTGCACTTTTCACTAAAGATTGTTTGTAAAAGTATTTACCCACTTTCAAGGGCGTACGGGCAGGCAAAGGGGAAGGTCCCGGGCTAGGGCTAGGGTGACCACGCAGTGATGGCGACGGGGTAGGCCTAGGCTCTAGCACACTCGGAAGTTCGACTGCACCTTCCTGCAACACTTCCACATCAGGATCATCACTACTATCCCCTCCCTCAAACAAGTCAACATTGTCATCATCCCCAAACCCCACAAAATCATCGTCTTCACTTGCACTAGTAATAAACTGTTCTTTATCAACTAAGCTTTCGCCACTGCTTTCTTCAATGGCAAAAAGTTCTCTCTGTATAGCACTATCACTCAACAATACCTTCGCTTTCTTGCGTTGAGCCTTTTTCTTGCTTGCAACAGGCGTAGATGTAGCGAGCGAGGTAGCACTGGGGTGCGCGGGAGGTTGCACAGAATCGGACGCGTCAGAATTCATGATTTCACTATAACTCGCCATGGCGGGCACGTAGGAACTGATAACGGTAGTAGTTGAGGCTTGGTGGCGCTGCGATCGCCCCCTGCAAAGGAAATTTTAGCAGCGCGAATTTCAAAGCACGCTTTCAAGCATAGGGATTTTAAAAGGACACCCGGGCTCCGGCCCATCTGCCGCACTGTCATTTTAAAATGACACCCGGGCCAGAAGGGTTAAGGGGAGATTTTCACACATGGCTTTTTTCTGGACCCCCTTCTCCCTTATGTTTAGCCCCATTTGTTTTGAGATTCTAAGACCTTTCACCCCATTCCTGTCAAATTAAGACCTTTCAAGCCAATTAGGTATTGATTTTTGGTAAGGATGTAGCATCATCATATATATTGCCAGCAGGGGGCAAACTCCAATGGCGGGAGGGATGAAGGGTGCGGGCGTAGCCCTCTCTCTATGTATCATCCTTCTCAACATCCAGAGGGGCTGTGCTGATATACAGGTGCAGAGGGGACCGGTAGTGTACCAGGTCAACACTAAACAAGTATTGAGGGACCTCGTCACACAGAAATCACACACAAGTGAAATTTCTGTCACCATTCCTGCCTGGTCTATTTCATATATTGGGAAGACGCCGCAGCTTGGCAAGTACTCTGGCACAACCTCGCTACAACACCTATTGTGCTACACTCTAATTAGTTGCGGAGATGTAGAGACCAACCCCGGCCCTAGTTCAAAGTTGAAGAAATCTCACCACCAAACAAGTAAGGCAGACACCGACATTTCAACAGTCCCTAGCAGTAAAATTTGTTATAACAAACTGGGCCAGCAGGCACCCAAGTCTCCCGTCACGCTCCAACTCACAACCAAGACCGCAGGGCAACCGCCAGCACAGTGCCAACACTCTACCTACTCAACATTACCCTCAACTGTATCATCACTACCACAGATATCGGTGACCCAAGTAACACAACATGCAACCAGAACACCCAAAACAGCAGGAAGCTCTAGCAAACACATCGACAATGAAGTAACAGCAACGAACAAGAAAGACAACAAGAGAAACCACCCTACCCCCACAACACGACGCCACTGCACAACAAATCAACCAAACCTACTACAACACAACCCAACACTATCGGCGACCCAGGTAGCTCAACATGCAACCAGAACAGCTAAAAAAGAAGGTATCAGTCGCAACAACATCAACAATAAAGCAGCAATGGCGATGGGCTGGTCTATCAGAGTGAGACCTGAGCGATCTCTGCCATACCCATAGCTTACTCTGACTGTTCCTTTTACTTATATATTTTCTAGATCTCAAGTGACGGCGTCTCTTCCGTGGATTGACCTCCCGATCTACCAAGATTGGAAGCTAAAGCGTCACATTATTCCTTTGCCCCTCAACTTTCTCTTCATAATTGCTGAGGGCCACAGGGCCCTGGGTGGGGCTTTGGTTTCCCGGGCGTTTACGCACCCTCTCAGCTCCCCGCCCTGGAGTGGCTTCGGTCACCCAGGCTTTATTGTGGTCGGCAGGGAGGGTTCTGTGGGGGCGCTCGTTTATGGCCTTGGCCTTACTCGGGGCCTTGGGACTGTTCGGCCAGGCAGCTTGGGGAACAACAACAACAACATAAAGCAGCAACAACGGCCAAGAACAAGGACAACATCAAACAACAAATACAGGTAGGGGTGGGAGGGGGGCAAGGGGGAGCCACAACCTGTCCCCATCTCACGCGCTCACACCGCAGCCACTCACGGCGCTCAGCTGATCACCACACCGCCAGACGTTAGATGAACAGTAACAAGAAAATATGTATACAGTAGTGTGCGATATTGGAATCAACAAAAGGAGTACAACTTCACAATGAAGTAGTTGTAATGAAACAGTACACGATCGATGTACTTACATTACTAGCAGACTTCAACGCCAAGACGTCGGCCTGGTTTGTCGACAACCCCGACACAGACAGAGGGCTGGTACTACAAAACCATCCATCAACATACCCATATTCCTCACCAAGCCCTCTATAACCCATCATCTCCAGACATCACCTTTTGCTCCCCAGAACTCGCCCCCACAACATCCTGGAGGGTGGTCAGAACCTTAGGCTCTGACCACCTCCCGATCATTATCACCACCAAAACCAGACTCACCCCAGCTAGCCACAAACACACATACACCAATTATAAAAGAGCTAACTGGGAAGCATTCACAAATGAGACAGAACAACACTTCACAACTCTAAACAGTACACCCATCACTAACATCAACAATGCTGTACACATACTCAAACATACTGAAAACACTCCCCAGCACCCCACACACAAGACATCACACAACAACTAGCAGAAAAGAAGTGGAATGCGATAAATGTAGGGAATTAGCTATTAAAGGTCCCAAAATCAGTTGTGAAATATGTGAATCACTCATAACAAGAAAACAAAGGATCCTAAACTGTGTTAAGTGTAAAACTGTAGCTCACATGAAGTGCATCTCTAATAAGACCAACAGTGAAGAACGTGAATTCCTATGCAATAAGTGTGCCTTGCATTTATTACCGAATGTTAATGTAAATGAACCAAGTATTAATTAACAACTCAGAATCCAGCCAGGACAAATTCAAAGATGAATACAGAGTGTTCACCAACAAAGATGAATACAGAGTGTTCACCAACAAAGATGAATACAGAGTGTTCACCAACAAAGATGAATACAGAGTGTTCACCAACAAAGATGAATACAGAGTGTTCACCAACAAAGGGCTCCATCTTATCCACATTAACGCCAGATCAATGTACCATAAATTTTCAGAAATAAACATGTTAGCTAATAAGGCCAAAGCTTCAATAATTGCAATTACAGAAACCTGGCCGGACTCGAGTATAAACGATGGTGAAATAAACATTCAAGGTTTCAATATGGTTCGTAATGATCGCAATAGACAAGGGGGAGGAGTATGTCTGTATGTAAAAACCAACCTCACACACACAACTAGGAACGACCTCCATGTAGAAAACCACGAAGCTCTGTGGATCGACTTACACCTGCCTAGGACAAAACCCATCACAATTGGGGTGTGCTATAGGCCACCAGACGACACACATTTCTTGACCAAATTTGAACGAAATTTGTCATTACTAGACCCCCGGAATGAATCCATTATACTAGGGGATTTTAACTTGTGCTACAAACAACGAAATAATAGGCTTGTACGAGAATATAGGCACATACTGGCAATGCACAATCACAAACAACTCATCACAACCCCCACACGTATCTCTGAGAACACTGCTACAATATTAGACCATATAAATTGTAACAGAGAAGACAAAATATCACAATCAGGGGTTATACAGACTGGGATAAGTGATCACTTCGTCACATATTGTACACGGAAAACCACAAAAATTACCCTAGAGAATCACAAGGTCACTCAGAAACTACAACAAAGAAACATTTCTGGACATTTTATGGAATACAGATTGGTCTCCAGTGTTCAGAAATACAAACGTTAATGATGCATGGGTTGGCTTCAAACCATCATCACAAACATCCTAGACGAAATAGCTCCTCTGAAAGACATACGAATTAAGGCAAGGTCAGACCCATGGATCAACAATGACATACTACACCATCTGGAACATAGAGACAATCTGTTAAAAAGGCTAGCGAAACATAGACAGGATCAAGGTCTGAAACATGAGTTCAACAGGGCTAGGAATAAACTAAGTAGGAAAATTAAATCAGCGAAATCTAATTATTTCCACAGTAAGGCAGAGGAATATCAGAATAACCCAAACAAACAACAGGCTACAGCAACAAGGCAAGGGAGTGGTGATGGGCTGGTCTATCAGAATGAGAGTTGAGCGTTCTCTGCCATACCCATAGCTTACTCTGACTGTTCCTTTTACTTATATATTTTCTAGATCTCAAGTGACGGCGTCTCTAACGTGGGTTGACCTCCCAATCTACCAAGATTGGAAGCCAAAGCGTCACATTTTTCCCTTGCCCCTCAACTTTCTCTCCATAATTGCTGAGGGACACAGGGCCCTGGGTGGAGCTTTGGTTTCCCGGGCGTTTCCGCACCCTCCTCAGCTCCCCGCCATGGAGTGGCTTCGGTCACCCAGGCTTTATTATGGTCGGCGGGGAGGGTTCTCTGGGGGCGCTCGGTTATGGCCTTGGCCTTGCTTGGGGCCTTGGGGCTGTTCGGCCAGGCAGCTTGGGGAACAACAACAACAACAAGGCAAGGGATTCGTCTAACACTAATATTGCTCTCAACATTAATGATCAGGTTTGCCACGATAAACGACAAATTTCAACCTACTTCAACTCCTTCTTCACCTCCATAGCAAACGCACTTGCACAGAACCTACCGCAACCTCTCAATAAATACATGACAACAACGGCCACCTTTCGAAATTTCTACAGGGATAAAGGCATACACTCGAACACATTTGGATTGCAAAATGTTACACCAAAATACACATTTGACGAGCTCTCTAACCTGAATGTACATAAAAGCACAGGACCAGACAAAATTCCTGCCAAATTTCTACGAGATGGAGCCATTGGTATAGCAGGTCCCCTAACCCACATCATCAACCAGTCAATTAACACCAACACTGTACCTGCTGAACTGAAGGAAGCTATTGTAACCCCTCTATTCAAGAAAGGAAATAAACTAGAAGTTGGAAACTACAGACCAGTTAGCATATTATGTATTGTATCTAAAATCCTTGAAAGAGCGGTATACACCCAAATTGAACACTACCTCAAAGAAAATTATCTATTCTATAAGTTTCAATCAGGTTTCAGATGCATGTACTCGACAGACTCCTGTCTCTTCCACTTAACAGATCACATTCGTAAAGAAATGTCTAAAGGTAACTACACAGGTATGGTTCTTCTTGATCTACAAAAAGCGTTTGACACAGTAGACCATGATATCCTCTGTAATAAACTACAAGCAATGGGCATTGGGTCAGTGAACTGGTTTAAATCTTATCTTAGCGGTAGAACACAAAGAGTCAAAATTGATGATAATATATCTGATCCTATGCCAATTAACTGTGGGGTCCCGCAGGGAAGCATCTTTGGTCCCTTACTCTTTCTCTGTTATGTGAACGGCATGGAACTGAGCGTCTCGTGTAAATTATTACTGTATGCTGACGACCGCATGCTTCTGGTTTCAGGAAAAGACCCAATAAGTATTGCCGCTTCACTTTCCAAAGAACTAGGATCGTGTAGTGAATGGCTAGTGGACTATCTCTTCACCTGGGCAAGACGGAAGCCAGCTTATGTGGAAGAAAATGCAAACTGAAAGACATTGTGGGCTTCTCGGTCAACTGTAATGATATTCCTATAACAACAGTGTCACAAGTTAAATATCTCGGACTAAAACTGGACTCGACTCTGTCAGGTGAAACAATTTTGGAATCTATCCTGAGTAAATGTAGAGCACGTATAAAATACTTGTATAGACAGGTGGGATGCTTGCCAGCGGCGACCAAAAAGACCCTATGCCAAGCGCTTGTTCAATGTCATTTTGACTATTCTGTGTCATCCTGGTACTCTGCATCATCTAAATCGGCACAGCACAAACTTCAGGTCACTCAAAATAAATGGTTAGGTTCATGCTGAACCTAGGACCCAGATCGCATGTTGGCCAGGAACAACTTCAGTCACTAGGTATGCTCAATGTCTCTGACAGGGCCAAACAAATCAGGCTCACTAATGCCTTCAAGATATTCTATGACAGAGCTCCAGAGTATCTAAAGAGTAATTTTGTTAAAGCAAATGAGAGGAGTGGACATAATACAAGAAATAGGATGTTTAATTTTACGGTCCCGAGAATCCAAGGACAGGGGAAGCTAACATTCTTCTTCACTGCCATCAAAGACTGGAATGACCTACCCCAGTCAGTCCGTGAAAAGAGAACACTGTATTCCTTCAGACGTAGTCTGAAGGAGCACCTGAACCGGACAGCTGCGAGAAGGGAGCACCAAGCTTATGTCTACTACTAAATACGACATAAGAGATAGGCAAAACAAACTGAAATGATTACTGATATTTGCTATAGGATGTAAGGTATCTTAAAATAACCCCCAATAAATACTTTCTCTAAAGTATCTACTTCTTTTATCCTCCCTCTTTCCCCAGCTAACCTAATCCCACAAGGACCCCAATGGAAATACGCCTAACGGCCTTATTGGGCTATCCTTAGTTGGAATTATGCAAGGCTGGTACATGTCATATTTGTAACATATTATGTGGTACCAACTCTGTAAAATGCTAACTGAATAAATATTATTATTATTATTATTATTAAATAACAGAACAAAAAATCAGGGTTAACTGCACCACTACTACTCCTCGATTACGGGATTCCTGTCTTAGGTAATTATTTGTTGTTGATATTACCTTACTCAAGGGACTCTACAGATGCGCGGATAAGGGATACTTTTCTGATTTTGTCAATTTCATTGTCATCCCCCTATACAATTTTCAGAGTTAAGTCCGTTTTGTCCAGCCAGTCCAGTCCAGTCCACAACACTTTGTTTACATGCTAGGCTCCTCCCAGAAGTTCATTAGCCAATGAGAGTCGAGCTTCACCTAGTGATTTATTTTCCCAACAAATTATTATCTTTTACAATTGTCTCTTCCAGTGTTTTACATACTGTCTGAATTTATTACTTTCTCATTTTTCTACATTTAGTTTTTGGGATATCGATTTGTAACAATACATTTTAACTTGTACCCACAATGCACTTCGCCTGTGAAGTGTGACGTCAGTTTCAAACACAACCTCCTGGAAGGCCTCATGCCAGGTTAGTTTTCCTCACATTTAGGGGTATTTTTGGCGGTATTTCTCGAGTATGGCTATTTTTCTTCAATATATAACCGTAAATAGACCCTTAGGGCTTGCATTACAGGGTCTTTTCCATGTCAAAAAGGCCAATTTCGCCCATTATATAGGGACATATCCTCAGCCTCTCTCCCCCCCCACACTCACGTATGTTAATGCTGTGTAAGTGTGTATTTTCTATTTAGAAAGTGAGGAAAGCCCTATTTATTAGCATTTGTATTATTAATTGTAATTCCGATACCTCAACAATCTAGGGGAGAGTTTGGGAATGCAGGGTTTCGGGTGGGGTAAACATAGGGGTATTGTGGACAGTGGGAATAGCCTAACTCTAAAAATGTAATAAATACAATTGAAAAAACACCAAAATGTTGAAATCCGAGCCAAGTTTTGGCCAATTTTCAGAGTCCAAAACCCATAATACTAGGTTAGGTTAGGTTAGGCTAATGTTAACACCATAATACTAGGTTAGGTTAGGTTAGGTTAGGTTATTTGGTTAGGTTAATGACAAAACTTGGGTCGGATTTCATGGATTTAGCGGGGGTGTGGGGGCAGCAGCCCCCACCCATAATACTAGGTTAGGTTAGGTTAGGTTAGGTTAGGTTAGGTTAACCCCATATACTAGGTTAGGTTAGGTTATTTGGTTAGGTTAATGACAAAACTTCGCTCGGATTTCATGGATTTAGCGGGGGTGTGGGGGCGGCAGCCCCCACCCATAATACTAGGTTAGGCTAATGTTAACCCCATAATACTAGGTTAGGTTATTTGGTTAGGTTGTTGTTGTTGTTGTTCCCCAAGCTGCCTGGCCGAACAGCCCCAAGGCCCCGAGTAAGGCCAAGGCCATAAACGAGCGCCCCCACAGAACCCTCCCTGCCGACCACAATAAAGTCTGGGTGACCGAAGCCACTCCATGGCGGGGAGCTGAGAGGGTGCGTAAACGCCCGGGAAACCAAAGCCCCACCCAGGGCCCTGTGCCCCTCAGCAATTATGAAGAGAAGGTTGAGGGGCAAAGGAATAATGTGACGCTTTAGCTTCCAATCTTGGTAGATTGGGAGGTCAATCCACGGAAGAGACTTGAGATCTAGAAAATATATAAGTAAAAGGAACAGTCAGAGTAAGCTATGGGTATGGCAGAGATCGCTCAGGTCTCACTCTGATAGACCAGCCCATCACCAGATTTGGTTAGGTTAATGACAAAACTTGGCTTGGATTTCATGGATTTAGCGGGGGGGTGGGGGCGGCATCCCCCACCCATAATTCTAGGTTAGGTTAGGCTAATGTTAACCACATCCTTACTGAGTTTTTCAACAGTGAAAAACAAGAAAACCCCAGCCAACTTTCAAAATGAGGTTACTTTGATTTTGGACTCTGAAAATTCGACAAACACCAGCCAAGTTTGGTCAACACTTTGGAGTTTTCTTCAGCTGAAAAAGGGTGAAATCCGAGCCAATTTTGTTTTCCAATTTTGCCCTTTTTGGACTCTGAAAATTGGCCAAATCCGAGCCAACTTTTGCCAAAACTTGGCTCGGATTTCAACATTTTGGGGTTTTTTTCAATTGTATTTATTACATTTTTAGAGTTATTCCCATAATACCCCTATTTTTACCCCACCCAAAACCCCGCATTCCCAAACTCTCCCCTAGATTGTTGAGGTATCGGAATTACAATTAATAATACAAATGCTAATAAATTGGGCTTTCCTCACTTTCTAAATAGAAAATACACACTTACAAAGCATTAACATACACAAATAAAATAAATTAAACATAAAATAGCAGGAGTAGTAGTTATGCAGAATTACCAAAAATTAAAATAGACAGAAATGTAACTGCGAGCGCAAGACGTATGTAAACATGACAACTGTACGCCGGGATACTACATCCTTCTCGATGTACTGTATTTCCTGGCGAGCTTGAAACCAAAACTCACATGATAAAATCATTGGGTAGAGTGAAGGTTGTGTTGTGACAATATAAACAGTGCCGCCAGCCTTGTGTGGTTGTGGTTGTGGTGGTAGTAGTGGCTGCTTCAGGAGGTGGTCCCTTAACGGTGTTGCTACGTCGGCTGGGGTTGCCCCGGCCAAGTTCCGTCATCTTGGTAAGGTATGCAACACCTCTCTCCCATACACTGAAAAAAAAAAATAATAATAATAATAAACAAAATAATAATAATAATAATAATAATAATAATAATAATAATAATAATACCGGTAATTGTAAACAAACAATAATAAACAGCATTCAATACCTCTCTCCCATACACTGAAAAAAGAAAAAGAAAAAATACAGTACCGGTAACATGACGAACTTCGGACGGGGAGGTAACTTTGGACACTCTATAAAACATATACAATGAACCACAGTTATGGGATAAATACATGATGTTATGGAAAAACAAGTATGTCTGCGGTGTTCTTCCATAATTCGGTCATTTTTTCCATAACTGTAGTTTACATACTGTTATCCAGAAGTGTCCGAAGTATAGCCCCCGTCCGAAGCTAGGGCATTTCATGATACAGTACAGTACATGTACTGTATAATACAATGATGAAAATGTGGTAAGGATTTCGTTTCCATTACTAGTAGGCTCGCAATTACGTTCCCGTCTATTTTGACTGCCGTTGGATACAATAATAGGTTGAGGGGTGCTTTGTCCCCGCCTTACTCCCCATGGCTTACTATCATCATCATATATATTACTAGCAGGGGGGCCAATAGCAGAAAACAAAAACATTAAAAATACAAGGGGACCTATGTAACTGCGAGCACACGACTTATATACTCTAGCCTACTTAAACAAGACGATCGTACGCCCGGATACAGGTCTCCCTCACTATCCGATGCCCCAATTTTGGATGTTATTATTAAAGGTTTTTAGGTGTTTGGGTTTGGGTTTTGGTTGGTCCCAGAAGTTCAGAACACATCACCATTTAGAACATCTATCTATCTATCTATTGCCTGACGCCGTGATCCCCGAAGGGGTGGCCACGAACGAACCGCCCCCATGCACCTCTGTCCCCAGTCAGTCGACGCCCCTCCCCCCAACCAGCACCGCCTTCGTTCATGTAGTTCCTCACTCCATCCTTCCACCTCATATTCGGTCTACCTCTCCCCCTCTGTCCCTCCACCTCGCTCTCGTACACCCTCTTAGTCATTCTCTCGCTTTCCATACGTTCCATATGGCCGAACCATCTCAAGTTGTTCCTTTTCACACTTTCCAGCACATCTACCTCCACACCACACCTCCTTCTTACTTCCTCATTAGTCTGTCTATCCCTCCATGTAACTCCGCACGCACTCCTTAAGTAATTCATTTCCACTGCTCTCACTCTTGGTCTGAGTCTCTCAACCAACGTCCATGCTTCGCTTCCGTAAGTCAGTGTCGGGATTACCACACTGTCATGCAAGGACTTCTTCACTTCCATACTGACCACCCTATTTCTTGTTACTGCTTTTAGCGTTCCTACAACCCTCTTCCCCTGTTGTACCCTCTCCCGCACCTCTTCATCCATAGTCCCATCTTTACTCAACACACTGCCCAGATACTTAAAAGAGTTGACGATCTCCATAGCCTGACCGTTCAGCTTCACCTCACACTCTGTGACTTCACCCCTTTCGAAGACCATAACCTTGCTCTTCCCCGTATTTACCTTCAAATTCCGTTTTTCGCACACTGTTCCAAACTCATTTACCAGACCCTGCAACTCCCATTCATTATCACTCATCAGAACTGTATCATCCGCAAACAGCAGTATAGGTAGCTTCCACTCAATTCCCTCCCTTTTCAGCGATACACCAACATTCACTGCTCTTGATAGTATTTCTTTCATGACTCCATCCATATATACAGTAAACAACCACGGGGACATCACACACCCCTGTTTCAAACCAACATTCAGGTCAAAGAACTCGCTCTGCTCACTCTCCACACGTACTGCCGCCTTTGCACCCTCATACATGCTCTTCACTGCTTTCAGCAACTTGCCCTCTACTCCGTATATTCTAAGTACTTTCCACAAACCTTCTCTATCCACTCTGTCATAGGCCTTCTCCAAGTCCATAAAGGCAACATACACCTTTTGTTTCTTCTCCAGATACTTCTCCACAACACAATTCAGGGTAAAAATCTGATCTACACATCCTCTTCCCTTCCTAAAACCTCCCTGCTCGTCGCCTATCCATTTCTCCGTTCTCACTCTCACTCTCTCAATCACTACCCTACTGTATACCTTCCCTACTACGCTTAGAAGACATATTCCTCGGTGGTTACCACACACTCCTCTTTCCCCTTTGCCCTTATATAGGGGGACTATTATGCCAGTCTTCCAGTCATCGGGTGCACTCCCCTTCTCCCATGCTAGTTTGCACATTTTCCATACCCATTCTATCACTATCTCACCACCATACCTCAACATTTCCCCACACACTCCATCTGTTCCTGGTGCTTTCCCCAACTTCACTCTTTTCATGGCTTCCCACACTTCTGACCTCCTGATCCCCACCTCCTCCTCCACTACTTCTCTTCTTCTCCCTCCCATACCATATCCAGCTATGTTTGCTGGCTCTTCATTCCTTTCATTTAGCAACTCACTGAAGTACTCCCTCCATCTTTCGACTCTCTCTTGCTTCTCGGCTAGCATTCTCCCATTCTTATCTTTCACACCCTTACTGTTTCCCTTGCTACCTTCCCTAACTTTCTTGACTTCTTTCCAGAACAGTTTCTTACTCTCCCTCCATTTTACACTCAGATTCCTTCCAAATTCCTCATCTACTCTTCTCTTACTTTCCTTCACTACTCTCTTCACCACCCTCTTACTCTCCACGTACCTCGCTCGTTTCTGTCTCTCGGAATCTTCATTCCCTCTACTACCCAACCACACTCTATATGCTTTCTTCTTTTCTTCCACAGCTATTCTTACCTCTTCTGTCCACCATGCTGTACCTTTCACTCCCCTCCCTCTTCTCCTCACTCCACACACCTCCTCACATGCTGCACAGATCTCATCCTTAAACACCTTGCTCATCTCCTCCACTTCCTCCATAACTTCCAGGTCGAACCCACCTAGTCGTCTTTCCACTGCTCTCCTGTACTCCTCCCTGACTTCCTCCTCCTGCAACCTCTCCACCCTCCTCACCATTCCACCCTCCTCTCGCCTCCCTCCCGCTCTCCTCACCCACTTCTTTTGTATCCTAACCTTAGCTACCACTACATAATGATCAGACAGACCCCCTCCAATACCCCTATACACCCTAGCATCCATCACAGATTTCTTCATTCGTTCATCCACACATACATAATCAATCAATGACTTTCGTTCCACCACTGTCTTATCTTTCATCGTCAACATCCGTTTCCACGTGTACCTGTGGATCATTCTGTGTCGGAAGAAGGTGTTGGCTATCCACAGCCTCCTTCCCACACATACGTCCACAAGTGCACTACCATTCCCATTCACCTCTGATGGTACCCCCCACCCTCCCACCACTCCCTCAACTTTCCTATCACCCACCTTACCATTCATATCCCCAATCAGAAATATTCTTTCGTTCTTGTCAAACTTCTCCAGGCACGCCTCCACATTCATCCAGAACTCCTCTTTCTTTCTTTCAAGTATATCCTCTGTCGGGGCATACACGCATACAATCACCCACGTTTGTATTCCTACTTTCATTCTCACCCACACAATCCTTGAACCCACAGACCCATACTCTCTTACACATTCCTTCCATTTGCTACTTACAAACAAACATGCACCTTCTCTCGCTGTTCCTTCACTCACTCCCTCATTTAGAACATTTACCCCATTAATTTTAGGATTCGCTATACAATTTTTCTATTTAAGATCGGGTTTTCAGGAACGTACCCCAATCGTAAATCGAGGGAGACCTGTACTACTTCCTTCCCGAAAATGTGATGATAATATTGAAGGAGTAATAGGAAACTTTCACGGTAATATTTGCACGCTCAGGATCACAAACGTTATGACCAGGGTGTCAAACCAAAGCCATGTCCATTCTTTTTAGTAAATTTAGTTTTTATTATTGCATAGCCTATGATGTGAATATAATATTATGGTTTATAGGCCTATAGTATATTCGCTGTAAGTAGGCGAGAAATCATGGCCTCTAACCTCTGTAACTCAAAAACGACTAGAGTAATCGAGCTAATATTTCTACTATTTAGGAAGAGTCCGCCAGGGAATAGATCATAGATGTGAAAATTACAGCCAATTTGCTCTAGCCCTTTTTGAGTTACAGAGGATAAAGGTCATGATTTCTCGCCTACTTACGGAAAATAGACTATAGTTCAAATTATATCTTTGAAAATTATAAAATTACCAAAATAATGCTATTTTGTGTTAACTTTCGGTAAGATCCTGTGCAGCGGGAGTAACTGTTTTTCAGATGCCTATTTACTAAAAATCATTGAAAAATATCTTTAACCTAACCTAACCTAGTATATTAGTGGACTATTTATGAATGTAAAATGTAAAAATATATTGTAACATTAGCACATTTTTGATATATGTACAGGTCCTCCCGCTACACAGGATTATACCTAACTTTCTTATATTCCCTCTAGGCTATATTCATTCAAGTCTTCAAACAAAATTGCTCTAGTTTGACACCCTGCAAATTATAAGTTAACGGAACGGCCATGGGTGCAGGACAACTCGTACGGTACCGGTAACATGACGTAACTTCGGACGGGGAGGTATCTTCGGACACTCTAGAAAACATATAGACTACAATGAACCACAGTTATGGGATAAATACATGATGTTATGGAAAAACAAGTATGTCTGCGGTGTTCTTCCATAATGCAGTCATTTTTCCATAACTGTAGCTTACCACAGCTACAAAGTAAAAAGACCTACCTGCAAGAATGATATCAGGAACTTTAGCTTCCCCTATAGATGTATTGACAAATGGAATGGGCTGGAGGAGGAGGTGATAGGGGCAAGGAACATCCATATTTTCAAGAAAAAATTGGATAAAAAGTAGACTGAGAGACGGGACAACACGAGCTTAGCTCAACTCCTGTAAACTACAATTAGGCAATTAGGTAAATACATACTGTTATTCAGAAGTGTCCGAAGTATAGGCCCCGTCCGAAGCTAGGGCATTTCACGGTACTTGGCCAACTCGTACCTGGCGGAACGAGTAAACTCGTACCTGGCGGAACGAGTAAACTCGTACTGTACTGTACCAATAACCTTGAAAATGACCTCTCCTCTTTTCTGTATCATAATATCTATCTATCTATCTATTACCACGCCTTACTCCCCTTACGAGGGTGACCATACACAGAATGCCCCCAAGCGGACCTATTCCCTGTGAGAGGGACAACCCGAGCCAGTTTAGGGAAGGACTTACAGGATTGACCACTCAATTTAGGATCCGTCCGACTCCGAGGCCCTCTGTGTATCTTGTTAGCACTCTTTTTCTACAGTGGTGTTCGGCTAATCCATCCACTAACCTGCCTTACCCTTAGGTAAGCAGTACGGATTTGTATCAGGTTTACTGCCCTAGACAGGTTGCCAACCAAGGCTGACGAGTCCCATCCACCCGGATTTGTATAAGGTTGTCTCCCCTAGATGAGTTGCCGACCAAGGCTAACGAGTCCCATCCACCCGTATTATCGTCTTGTATATAATACGATACTCTATCTCTGGTTGCCATTTCCGGACCACCAATAGAGGTAGCAATGTGGCCTGTTTTTTTTATTTTTTTATTTTAGTGGTGTACCCTGGTGCCCGGTCTAAGTCCACTCTCCCAAGCTATCATGGCAGTACGGAAGGGTATAATCCTGTGTAGCGGGGAGACCTGTACTTATATCTCAATAATTTGGTAATATTAAAATATATTTTTACATTTTACATTCATAAATAGTCCACTAATATACTAGGTTAAGTTAGATTTTGGGGGATGTATGTAGAGTTCGGGCGTACGGTCGTCATTGTTTACATAGGGCGATCGCCGCGGTCGCACTTACGTTCCCGTCTATTTCGACGCTATATTTTCTGCTATTTGCCCCCTGTCATTACTACATGAATACTAGGTTAGGTTAGGTTAGGTTAAAATAGACGGGAACATGATGGGAAAGGTCCGACGCCACTAAGCGTAATGTAAACAAAGATGGCGGTATGCCCGCTCACTACATCCTACCCGATTTTGGTTAGGTTAGGTTAGGTTAAAGATATTGTTCAATGTTTCTTAGTAAATAGGCATCGGAAAAACAGTTCTACCCGCTACACAGGATCTTACCTACGGAAGTACAGTACTTAAGTCCTGTAAAATTTGAATACGGTCCTAAGGCAGCCTTAGCTTGCAACATAGGAATGATAGGATACAATTGTATAATGGTATTAGTGGTACAGTACTTGTATAATAATAGTGTAGCCCACAACTCGTCATAAGCTTTGTCATATTTAAAATGGCACCATGCAAATACAAGAACTGTTTTTTTTACTTTGTCTTCATATAGGCTAGCTGACACAACTTGTGTAGTCGCCGTTGATTGTCCCTGCTGGCTATTCTTTAAGACGAAGATAGTGCATGTTCTGAAACTATTGTAGGCCTAGTTGTAATGATATTTGCATAATTCACTATGAATTTGTTAAAAAAGTATATGAAACTCGTGAGACGTGAATCGCGAAGCTCTGTTGCCTAGGTAGATAATTATATATGTTCGTCAATTAAAACAAAAAGGCAAAGAGGTGCCTATAAAAAGGCATTACCTCCACACAATATAAAAATAACAAAATAAAAGGCAAGAATGTAGTTACCGGGTGTACCGCCCGTCTAGTTTACACTACGCGGACGCTCACCATCATGTTCCCGTCTATTTTGACTGCCTTTGGATACAAAAAATACATTACCCTAACCAAACAACCTAACCTAACCTAACCTAGTATTATAGATTTATAAGTATTTATTTTATTATAAGTATTTATAGATGATTTATGTTGTATGTCGGTAGTGGTACACCCACTACACCCGGTAACTACATCCATCCCAAATAAAACTAGCCTAAACAAAATAGCTTAGAAAGGCCTAGAAAGGTTGGCAAGAATGTAGTTACTGGGTGTACCGCCCGTCTTGTTTACACTATGTCTATGTTCCCGTCTATTACCGCCCGTCTTGTTTACACTATGTCTATGTTCCCGTCTATTACCGGGTGTACCGCCCGTCTTGTTTACACTATGTCTATGTTCCCGTCTATTACCGGGTGTACCCCCCGTCTTGTTTACACTATGTCTATGTTCCCATCTATTACCGGGTGTACCGCCCGTCTTGTTTACACTATGTCTATGTTCCCATCTATTACCGGGTGTACCGCCCGTCTTGTTTACACTATGTCTGTTCCCATCTACCGGGGGTACCGCCCGTCTTGTTTACACTATGTCTATGTTCCCGTCTATTACCGGGTGTACCGCCCGTCTTGTTTACACTATGTCTATGTTCCCGTCTATTACCGGGTGTACCGCCCGTCTTGTTTACACTATGTCTATGTTCCCGTCTATTACCGGGTGTACCGCCCGTCTTGTTTACACTATGTCTATGTTCCCATCTATTACCGGGTGTACCGCCCGTCTTGTTTATACTATGTCTATGTTCCCGTCTATTTTGACTGCCTTTGGATACAACAATACATTGCCCCAACCAAACAACCTACCCTAACCTAACCTAGTATTATAGATTTATAAGTACCGGTATTTATAGATGATTTATGTTGTATGTCGGTAGTGGTACACCCGGTAACTACATCCATCCCGAAAGGTTTAACATAGGCCTATTTGGAATTGGATAAAAGGGTGGTAATCGAGTACGATCTGTCTTTGGTACGACTGTACGAGTTGTCTAAAAGGTGGGGAAGGATGTAAGCCTAGTTTCCGGGTGTACGGTTGTCATGTTGTGCTCTCGCAATTACGTTCCCGTCTATTTCGACGCTATACTTTCTGCTATTTGCCCCCTGTCATTACTGCATGAATACTAGGTTAGGTTAGGTTAGGTTGTTTGGTTAGGCTAATGTATTTTTATATCCAAAGGCATCCGCATAGTGTAAACAAGGTGGGCGGTACACCCGGTAACTACAGTAACATTCTTGCCAAAAGGTGAGTACGAGTTGTCTTTTGAAGGTACGAGATGTCTCGCGTACGAGTTGACGAGTATCCACGGCCATGACCGAGATTCCGAGAACGTGTGAACCGCGGCAAAAGGCCCCTTCGACCTTCAATGATACTATGCTAATCTGATAACCTTTGTCTTACTTACTGGTTTACCGTTATCGAGCTGTAGGCTATAGCCTACCGTGTTTCAAATAAGTAGGCCAAAACTCATGAACACTAACCTCTAATAGCCCAACTCACAAACTAGGCCTAATTACTAATCCAGCTCCTAGCCTAAGCCTATTTCTACAATTTGGGAAGGGTCAGCCAGTTAGCCAGGCTAGGTGTGGAAATGTACTGTCGACTGTTGTACTGTTGTACAACTTATTTGCTCTAGCCTAGCCCTTTTTAAGTTACAGAGGTTAGGGTTCACGATGTTTGGCCTACCTTTGGAACAGGGCATAGGCTAGTATAAAACAGCTGATAGCCTAAATGAAAACCCACGTAAGATAATTTGACAAAACCCTTCTATATTTTCCCATATAACTCACCATTTAGCAGCTTAATAACTTCAATAAACCCTCACACATCTTCAAAGGCTTCATATATTACACCCAAATGCACCAAAGGGTAAATTGGGACGAACTAAAGCCCCTAAAATAGTGGAAATGGGACGTTAGGCATGACAGGACCCCCAGACGTAAACACAAGTGGGGGACGTCATGTGCAGGGTTGCCAACTCTCAAAGTCGCTACATTAGTCCGCTACAATATAGCAAGGATAATAAATAATACTATATTCAATTTCAATTCAATTCAAAAGACTTTATAGCATTATCAATAATAATGCTATAATAATAATCAAATCATAACAATACAGCTACCAATGATAATATTAATCGGTTCACTCGTGGGTTAGAGAGTTGGACAGATATATTCAGGGGCTTCACAAAATAATAACTCCAGGTTTCTAACAAATAGGGATGTAGGGAAGAATAAGGGGTCTGCCTCGTAAGGGCCTTCTGCAGATTTCCAGTTTTCTTATGTTATTATAATTATACAAATGGCTCAAGTCCGACTGTGTCATTTAGGTGTCGATTTTTTTCCTGGTGAGCGATAGCGAGCCTGTATTTTAAGAGGAACCGGCCGGTAAATGTTTATCTTGAAGGAGCCCGGGTCTAATTGGGGGGTGTTTTTTAAGCTTGATGGAGGCCTAGGGAGTAAAAAAAAAAAAAAAAAAAAAAAAAAAAAAAAAAAATACAGAAATGAGCAAATAAATATGCCCATCCCCCCTTAATTAATAACTTTACTGTTTCCATCTGTTGATTTTGGATGACGTCATTGAGCAAATGAAAGCTATTGAAGGAGGTCAACAAGTATAGCCTATCTGTGCGACATTTTTAACTTGTTATCACGTTTCGAACGTAAGCTATTGAGAACGTTATTGCGATTCTATACGTAGCCTACTTAATGTGTTTAATAAATTGTTTCTAAAATTGCAGCACTATAGGCTATAGATCCGTTCGTTCTAGGTTGGGTAGAAATCGTTTAACATCTATATAACTTCTGTAACTCAAAAAGGGCTAGAGCAAATGAGCTGTTAATGTATAGCCTACACATATTCCCTAGCCAAAAACTTCCTATTTGGTAGAAATATTAGCTCGATTACTCTAGTCCTTTTTGAGTTACAGCTAGAGGTTATAAAGGTTACGATTTCTGCCCAACATAGGCTACAATGAACGGACTATAGTTATACGTTTAACCATGTAGGTATATATCATGTATGTCAGCATTAACAAATGTATGTGCGTGTCTGTGTGCGCTTGCATAAAACAAGATCATTGGAACGAAGTAATTTAAGTTGAATAAAACATACTTAGCCTAGTTACCCAATAAATAAAGGTTTTCTTTGAATACACTTCATAGAAAATTACTTTCTACAGTAACTAAAATAAAATACATTAATTTCCTCGCATTTTATTAATACATATAATCTCTATATATTTATATAATCCTTAATTATATTCAGCATAATACTACTATGCATTTATCTTTAAAAAATATCCATCATTCACAGAGGAAAGCTAATAAATTATAACATAGGCCTAACACAAACATTATAAAAGATCGGCGAGCTAGCTAGGAGATCATTGACGGACCTAAAGTCATAAAAGTAACATCAAGAACGTATAGCTCTCGACGAAAGGGCTTTAACATAAGACAATATATAGGATAATTCATCAAAATGTCTGTGCTGACTCACAAGAGAGTTATTCGTATCCCTAAAGATATCTATGATATCCCAGTCATACAAGATATGTTGAGTGATGCGGCCAAGTACCACAACAGGGAAGCCTGGTACGATGACAGCCGGGAGTTGTATTCCTTCACAGGGTCATCACTAGACAACCTCAAGGACTTTGCGGATAAAATACATAAGACTCTGGAGTTGATCAATCAATATAAGATTGGATTTGAGGGCATGGAAAAGACAACTGAATTGTATAAAATTGCAAACATGAAGATCAGAGATGCTTGTAAGTTGACTTACGAGGACCGGGTTAAGAAGATGTCAAACGAGCCTTACAAATCCTACAATATTAACATTTCTAACGATGACTATGCCACTCACGAATCCAAAATAGACACTTTGAAATTGCCCTACAAGATCAAAATGATGCAATATGATAAGCAGAAGAGCCTCCTTTACGTACAGGGACGTTACCCATATGTGGAAAATTTTGAACGAGCCCTGGCTGACATGATGGCCCGCAACGGTGAAGAGGATTAAGAGGTCAAGAGCAAATGGGAGGGAATTCAAAGCAAAATGAAAAAAGCAATATTTTGTAATAATAATAATAATAATAATACTTTATTTCAGACTCACACAGTACAGAGGGGACCATACTGGGGTCCATATATACCTTACAGTAACATAAATATATATAAATATATATAAGCTACTGTACATAGGCTACATAAAATAAAAAGAAATTAAATAATACCCAGCTTGCTATCATGTAGTTCACAGCACTGCCTCAACCAAAAACAGTGGTCATCAAACTACTGTGTTACCAAAACCACTGTCCTAATTGTGTACAGTACCATGCCTCACATCATTTAGCTTCCGGTACAGTATGTTGCTACAGTACAGTATAGGAATATCGGTACTGTACTGCACTATGAGGATCAGTACCGGTATGCTAATTCTGTAGAGTAGCAGACCTGAAATCATTACTTAAGGTTAAATATAGAGCAACTTCCTCCAGTGTGCCTGGATCCTGGAGGTGTACACTATGCTTGGAGTTTGTAGCATTTTAATGATCCTGTTCTCAGAAGTGTTAAGGCGCTGAATGAATTTATATGTTAGCTTTCTAATGAGTGATTTGTAACAGTGTAAGTTCATATAGGCACATAGCGTACTTGTACTCTCATATTTTGAGAGCCCCAGAAACATTTTCATGATATTGTGATGTGTGTACTACAATTGATGCAATTACCCTTGCTCACATATTATCATCAACCCCTTCCCTGTCGGTGGTAATTGATATAGTTTTGGCCATATTCCTAGCAAGTTAATACGTAAAGTCAGTAAAAATAGGTTAGCCTAAACTGAACAAGACGCAGAAATACATTTAGACTACCAGGCTAAGTGAGGTACCTTTATCAGTCTCGTGGTAACGTGTCTGGCTCGTAACCTAATTAAAGTCCCAAGTTCGATTCCTGCCCTGGGTGCAGATTTTCGGGAGGCTATTTTAGTATCAAACGATCAAAGCTTAGGTGTGTTGGTATGTAGGATGTGGTTTTTACACCATGCCCGAGAGAGGGGTTATGGAGCTCCAATCTTACTTTCAACCATCTTGACAATTTTACCAACACACATAAACTTCGTTTGAAGCGAAAATAGTCTTCCGAAAATATACCCAGGGCGGGAATAAAACCAGGGACTCTTGGGTACGAGGCTGACACCTTACCAGTTAGAGCAACAGAGATATACCACTTGGCTAGGTCGGCTCAAGTATATTTCCGCATCTTGTTCAGTTTAGGCTAACCTATTTTTACTGACTTCTGTTTTTTATTAATTTCACCACAACACCAAACACCTACACCAAAACACTCCACCAAACACTTTACAGGTAAAATTGTCAAGATTGTTGAAAGTAAGATCGGAGCTCCATAACCCCCCTTTCGGGCATGGTGTTAAAAACAATTCCTACACACGCACCCAAAATCCTAGGAGTAACATATGATACTCTAATGACATTCAAACCTATCACAAACATAAAAAATAAACTGACACCCAGACTTAACGCCCTCAGGTCACTTGCCCACACACAATTTGGACACACCAAAGAAACTACCACCACAGTACGTAGGCCCAATACAAACAATACATAAAATCAGTGATGGAATATGCAATGCAAGACCTGTCTGGGCTTCTAACCTAGCTGAAATACATCACAAGACCTTGCATAATATTCAAAACAAAGCCCTAAATACCATCACAGGCTACACAGCTACTACACCTACAGATCACCTACTTCAAGAAACCAAAGCCCTCAATATCAAAGACCACTTTTTTTGTATTTTTTGTCTATATTCCAACTACTCCCTCTCGGGCATAGGCTAATAGCCTAATTTACACTCTACCGCTGAACACGGTGAGGCCCGTGAGGTCTTGCTCCAGCCTAGGGAGTGAGACATGCGAAGCTTCACGGCTCGAAGCAACTCCATCTCTGAAGCCGCCTCGCCTCTGCGCTTCACAGTCTCATCCCCCACACTCGGACCCTCACTCTCAGAACGCCACCTATTGAGCAATCAACTCACTGTAGCATATTTTTGAATATGGGAATATTCATACAATGCTATTTAATCAGGGAACAATGAGGGTATTTTTTTTTGGCATTTCGGTGTGCTGTGGTAATGCACTGATACTAGGTACAGCACAAATTCCATCCCAATAATATCTTCCCATTGACATATTGGGATTCGAACCCGGGTCCATTGGATTACCAGTCCAGTAGCAAGACCACTCCGCCACACCTCCCCTGGCTGCAGCCTCCACAAACCAACACCACCTACTACACTACATGGCAGCATACCCACATACTAATGAATATCAAAACAACACCCATCACACTGTATCACACACAAATACTGTCATCTCTCCCCCCCGGCCCACCCCAAACCAGCTTCCAGAAGCACATCCATACTCATATCTCTCGCAGTTCCATCCAATCACTCATAGACAACATGCAGCTGCAGGCACGACCTCCCAAAATCCATCCTTCTGAATCTTCCCTTCCTCACGAGGAAAGAGTCCACCTGGCCAGGCTGAGATGCGGGGACCATCCAGCTCTTTTGAGCTATCAGAAGAGACTGGATGTCTCCGTTGTCGACACCTGACCAGGATGCAACACCACCCCATACTATTAAACACATCATAGAAGACTTCATTCTACACAATCACTTACGCCAACAACATAATATACACTCCTTGAGAGCCCAGCTGTGGGAAAGCCCGATCATGGCCATGGCCTTCCTTATAGGGACTCGGGGCTGTTTGTCCAGGCAGCTTAGGGAACGACAATAACAACAATACACACCAGTCACAAACACCCACCACAGTCACAAACAACCACCACGTCATATGCACGTGAAGATGGTCTTTATTCTCCCAAGCACATAATTTGCCTTGGCAGTAGATTTAGCTACATGCACTCCAGGCTTCAAGTTGTCTAAGATAATTACCCCAAGGTCTTTTTCTTCAGTTGTTGAATCCAGTGTCTTTCTCCCCCATATGACTGAACATAAGAACATAAGAAAATGAGAGTCTGCAGAAAGCCAATTGGCCCACACAAGGCAGATCTCTTTCACTATTCTATTCTATATACTCAGGCCCAATTCCCACTTTTCCTATTTTTTTTTTCTGGGGGTGGCCGACTCAAGATAGAGTCATAATAGGGACAACACAACAGAAAACAATGAACACACAAAAACAAAATACAAATTCACACACATCTAGGTCATCCAAGAGAAGACCCAGAGACCAGGGTCACCAAGGTCCCTCCAGCACTTCCCCGGCCCCCGACCACCAGGAGAGGTTCCGATCCCGGCAGGCAGACATGCAGCAGAGCGAAACCACAAGCCCGCCCACCACACTTCCAGGCGCACCCTTCATATAAACCATCTCCACGGGCCAGGCGCCTGATGGACTATTATCTAGTCAAACTCGTGCCCGACCCCTTCCCCCAAATGACCACGTGCTCACTCATCTATTCACAAGCATTCTCCATCCATTCTTGTTTATTACCACATCCCTTGCCTGATCTATAGTCATTCCTCTATCATCCAAAGCTTGTCTTACACAGTCTCTCCATCTCAATGGGGGTCTTCCTGCCCTTCTATCTCCCCTTGTATCTGTCTCACATATTTTCTTTGTAAGCCTTTCATCTCCCATTCGTTCAACATGACCATACCAGCTTTGCACCCTTCTGTCCACTCTGGCTGACAAATGTTCCTGCTGACCCACTCTCCTACGTATCTCTTCATTCCTCAATTTGTCTCTACGAATAATTCCACACATACTCCTCAAGCAGCTCATCTCCATCACATCCAGCTTTCTTCTCTCCTATTCTTTCAGAGCCCATGTCTCAGCCCCATACATCACTGTTGACACAACAATTCCTTGATACATTGCGCTATTTACTTTCATTCCGAGATTTCTCATCTTCCACATACTTCCGATTGCTCCGAAAACCTTCCTTCCTTCACACACTCTCTGTTTTACCTCTATTTCCATACCTCCACTCCTGCTTATCGTTCTTCCTAGATTTTTAAAACACTCTACTTGTTCCAATATTTCCCCATCCAGCCTCACATCTAGATTCTCCCAACGATCACCCTTATTACACACCATTACTTTACTTTTATTGACGTTCACCTTCAGTTTCCTCCTCCCACAAACCACACCAAACTCTTTGACTACCCCCTGCAGTTTCTCCTCAGAATCCGCTACCAACACTGTGTCATCAGCGAACAGCAACTGATTCAACTCCCAATCTCTACCATTCTTTCCTACTAAACCCAATCCTCTTCCCATAGTTCTCATTTTCACCTCCCTCACCACACCATCCATAAACATATTAAACAGCCATGGTGACATTACACAACCCTGTCGCAAACCTACCTTTACCTCAAACCATTCACTCAACTCACCATTTCCTACTCTAACACACGCTCTGCTCCCTTCATAAAAACTTTTAACTGCTTCTAACAAATTTCCTCCAATTTCATAAATCCTTAACACCTTCCACATTGCTTCACGATCCACACAATCATACGCTTTTTCCAAATCCATAAAAGTCCAAAATATCTCCTTATGCTTCTCTAAATACTTCTCTCATAATTGTCTTACTGCAAACATCTGATCCACGCACCCTCTTCCCCTCCTAAAACCGCACTGTTTTTCTCCTATTGCAACTTCCGTACACTTTATTATCCTCTCCATCTACACCCTGCCCTACAGCTTTCCAACCACTGACAATAAACTAATACCTCTATAACTTGAACACTCCTGCAGATCTCCCTTCCCCTTGTACAACGGTACAATACATGCACTCCTCCAGTCTATTGGTACCATTGACACAAAAAAGCACACATTGAAAAGTCTCACCAACCAATCTATTATCACATCTCCACCCTTCTTTATATATACTCCTCAGCAATACCATCCAAACCTTCTGCTTTTCCCGCTCTCATTTGTTTCATTGCTTCTTTCACCTCATTTTCCTCAATCCTTTCATTCATTCCCTGCCACCTGGGTGGCCTGGGTAACCTATCTCCATCAACCACTGCTTCAATCACTGCTTCTCTTCCATCTCTTGCATTTAGCAAAGATTAAAAATTATAGGTTTGAGTCCCGAAAGGAAGAAGGAAAACCTAATATTTAGGAGTGGCCCCGGAATCATTGAACATGCGCCTTATAAAGATAATGGCCAATCTTTGAACTCAAGGCTCGCCGTTCAAACGATCCGCCTAGGAGAGTAAAATTATACGATTGCCAAACATCATGAGCGAAACGCTCTTAAATATAACAAAACCACTCATGGACTCGTCCTTATGATGTGGGTACCACTACTAGAAAAAACCAGTAACAAATATTTTTTTTTAAACATTAAACATGATTTAGCAGATGCGTCGGCTGTTATTCTGCACTTCATCCAGTTCTTATCTGGACGCATATGTCCTTCACTGATATATCAAGACTTTCTAAAATACAACAGATGAATGGGAAGGGGATGGCGGGAGGGACGAGATCGTCAATGATTCCGGGGCCACTACTAAATATTAGGTTTTCCTTCTTCCCTTCGGGACTCAAACCTATAATTTATTAGTTCACGATGCGCCTGATGTCACAAGTCTGGAGGGGGACATTCATCGAGAATATCAGAACCACTAATAAATTACTAAGGTCAATGCAAAAACACACAACAAGATCAATGTTTAATAGTAAAATAGAACAGAGGTTACAGGCGGCGTTTGTTAAGGGTTAGCCTGCGTGTTGAACCTGACGTTTGTTAAGGGTGTAGCCTGCGTGTTGAACCTGACGTTTGTTAAGGGTGTAGCCTGCGTGTTGAACCTGGCGTTTGTTAAGGGTGTAGCCTGCGTGTTGAACCTGGCGTTTGTTACGGGTGTAGCCTGCGTGTTGAACCTGGCGTTTGTTAAGGGTGTAGCCTGCGTGTTGAACCTGGCGTTTGTTAAGGGTGTAGCCTGCGTGTTGAACCTGACGTTTGTTAAGGGTGTAGCCTGCGTGTTGAACCTGGCGTTTGTTAAGGGTGTAGCCTGCGTGTTGAACCTGGCGTTTGTTAAGGGTGTAGCCTGCGTGTTGAACCTGGCGTTTGTTAAGGGTGTAGCCTGCGTGTTGAACCTGGCGTTTGTTAAGGGTTAGCCTGCGTGTTGAACCTGGCGTTTGTTAAGGGTGTAGCCTGCGTGTTGAACCTGGCGTTTGTTAAGGGTTAGCCTGCGTGTTGAACCTGACGTTTGTTAAGGGTGTAGCCTGCGTGTTGAACCTGACGTTTGTTAAGGGTGTAGCCTGCGTGTTGAACCTGGCGTTTGTTAAGGGTGTAGCCTGCATGTTGAACCTGGCGTTTGTTAAGGGTGTAGCCTGCGTGTTGAACCTGGCGTTTGTTAAGGGTGTAGCCTGCGTGTTGAACCTGGCGTTTGTTAAGGGTGTAGCCTGCGTGTTGAACCTGGCGTTTGTTAAGGGTTAGCCTGCGTGTTGAACCTGACGTTTGTTAAGGGTGTAGCCTGCGTGTTGAACCTGGCGTTTGTTAAGGGTGTAGCCTGCGTGTTGAACCTGGCGTTTGTTAAGGGTGTAGCCTGCGTGTTGAACCTGGCGTTTGTTAAGGGTGTAGCCTGCGTGTTGAACGTGACGTTTGTTAAGGGTGTAGCCTGCGTGTTGAACCTGGCGTTTGTTAAGGGTGTAGCCTGCGTGTTGAACCTGGCGTTTGTTAAGGGTGTAGCCTGCGTGTTGAACCTGATGTTTGTTAAGGGTGTAGCCTGCGTGTTGAACCTGACGTTTGTTAAGGGTGTAGCCTGCGTGTTGAACCTGGCATTTGTTAAGGGTGTAGCCTGTGTGTTGAACGTGACGTTTGATAGAACAGTAGGAAACAACACTCATAAACTATACATTTAGCATATGAGAAATAATAAAAAAAATTCATGGAAAATACTGATAAAATACGATATCTGATTAGATAATCATTCGTAAATCAGGTACTCTATTACAAAATAGTTTGTACTATGAACTTATAATAATTCTTAAAAATTAAAATGTACAAAAATAAGTACTGTTATTGCCAAAATTAAAGTACTAACAAAAGTTTTTCCTGACTAGACTGTCTTAAGTCCTAGGAATGAGTTATCGCCTTATCTTACATATCCAGTGTATCACATAGGAGGCAGATAGGATGTCTTAGCTAGAACCCCCCCCCCCTTCATTGCACAAGGAAATAGCTTTAAAAATAGAATTTCTGACTAAGAGCTATACAGTGTACATTAGGTTTCATGAGATTCACGGACAGGTAACGCGTGATAAATGTATGATTAGAAGACCACAAGTTGGTCTTTTGCATATCATCTAAGGAGTAATTCTAGAGAAATCGGATCGAAGCTGCCCATTTTCTAATATCGTGTGCCCGCCCAAGAGCACCCGGGTTACTTTCCCTGATAACTTGAACAATTAAAGCTGCCAACTGCCGCTTCTGAAGGCGTTTACCTGTCCGCGAGACCCAGAGGGACCCGGCCTGAGCTGGTCGAGATTCCTGCTTATAAATAATCAGTGCTTTCACCGGACAAAGTAGGTGGTGTTTATCGCCGTGCTTGAGTGCTGGGACTTCAAACTCAGAGAACACATGATTAGCATGTTCATTTTTAGCCACAAAATTAGGACTAAAACTATATGGACACTCATATCACGCCTAGAGAACCGTAGGCAAGATGGTTCAGAACTCATCGCAGCCAACTCAGAAAACCTGTTACCCGTGGCCAGGGCCATAAGAAAAACAGCCTTCTTTATAACTTTAACTCTTACGCAGGATTACGACAATACCTATGAGAGTGAATTAAGCATATTGAGAGCTAAATCAAGAGACCAGGTGGGCATGAGTTGGCGCGGTGGGGGACGAAGCCGGAAGCATGCACGCATGAACCCCTTCTTCTCCGCCTCAGGTATGGAAAGGCCAGTTAAGTTGAAAAAAGGCATTCGAATAGCCGTGAGGTGATTCCTTAATGTGGTCACTGACAATGAACGCTCTTTGAAAAGGTAATTCAAATATTTAAATATTAAGGCCACTGAGGGCTGCTGTTGGTCAGTTTCTACGATCCAGGTAGTGAATGCCTTCCAATGTGATTGGTACTGTCTTTGTGTTGATGGGGTATATTGATTAATCAACTTGTGAGTCACACTGTCCCCAAACGGTGCTAACCACTTGGCCTTTCTGAATATCCACAAGGCAAAAGTCAGCGAGGTCTTGAGGTTTCCAATTGTGTCGAAATGGAAGTACGAGATCGGGAGTGACACCGGGGTTCTCGCACCACGTCTTCAATTGGTTGTACCACACTTGGGCCGGCCACAGAGGCGCGATCATCGAGACCATGCCCCGATAATCTCGTAGTTTGTGAACTACTTTGCACATTAAGGATGCGTCTGGAGGTGGAAACAGATAAATGGAGCTCCATTTGTTCCAGTCTACCAGAAATGCGTCCGGTCCGCCCGCCGGTGTTTGGCTCCAGCGGGTGAGGAACTGAGGCAACTTGTGAGTCGCCTCTGATGCGAACAAGTCCACTTGTGGAAGGTATGGCTCTGCAATCATCTCTTGAAAGACGGTTTGCTTGAGAGACCATTCTACTAGAGTGCTCTGTCACCGAGACAGAGCGTCTGCCCAGACATTTGCCACGCCGGGCAGATATGTTGTGTGAAGATAAATCTCTAGCCTTGCAGCTAGCCGAAAGATCTTTTCCGACAAACCTTGTAACATTCGAGATCTCACTGACCCTTCCTTCTGAATGCATGTGACTATACATTGAGGCAAAAGGCTCTGAGGCTACTGTCTCAGTTCTTGCTTAGTCGCCAGATCGCACAGTCTCTGGTCAGGACGACTAAGGCAATAACTGATTCCCACGCTAAGAAAGCTCTCTCTCTCTCTAGACGTCTTGTTCTCCAGAACTCTATTCAATCCCTTGGCGACGTTAGGGTCGCCTTCTTGGAGGTGGTCCGTGCGCGTCAGGACCTAAGACTCTATCTAGTGAAGAAGGTGCCGGAGGAGATTGGGCGCCGTGTCATTCTTTCCCCGGTTTTAACATCAAATCTTGTATGTCATGATACCTGGAGGACAGGCTGCCTCCCCGATGTGGAAGGATCTTCGAGTCTCATAAATTCACTAAGCCTTACACTAAACCAAAATTTAGTCACAAGAGTCACCCAAGTGGGACTAAGTTTTTTCCGAACTTCAAAACCCCTTCCACGCCGGGAAGCAGTAGCTAACAAAAGCAAATAGCAGGGTAAGAGTTCCGGTAAGTGGTACAAAGGTCAGACTAAGAGTAAGCCAGCCAGGACAACAGTCAAAGTCTACTACTGCCAGCGCAGCCGTCTACCCCTACCACATCACATTAAAAAAAATAGTCATCCACAAAACTCTCTCCCTCCCAGGGCCTGTATTGGGCAAGTTGGATCCGAGGATAGTTCTGCTGGACGAGCCCAGTTGCGTGACTGGGTCATTCTGGACGTGTCACCGGGCTTGGCCCCGGCGGACTTGGGCACGAACAGTGGTACGCAAGGGCATCACTTGACGGTGGCTCCGACGACCTCGTTTACGTCAACCTATAGAAGTGCAATCATGTTTCTTTAGAGGTGGAGTCACTAGTCCAAGAAATGATAACCAAGCATATCACGTATTATGAAAAACATGTATCCTCCTTCATTCACTGTCCCCCCCTTCACTCACTCAACCCCACAATTTGCCGGAGGATAACAGGTTTTTCACAATACGTAGACGGAGGTCTTTTAAAAAAAAAAAAAAAAAAAGCATATCATTGTCCCGGTCAATCCAACTTGCCCAGTTTACACGTCCAGACTATTTCTCGTGCCAAAGAGGGGTACGTGGCCGCTCAACACTCAAGCTACTACATCTAATAAAACAAACTTTCGCTAGATTATACCACAATTAGATCTAGCATTAAGGTGCTAGATTGGCAACTCCAGTCGCCGTTTATGGGGAGTACTCCACCGTTTTGGTTTCTCGGTTGCCATTTGTTAACTTTCATATTTAAGTTCATACATTATTATACTGTAGAAGGAAATAGGCTCGTGTGATACCTGCTGCGGCAACATAGTATCTAATACGTTTAGTGTATATTTAATAGGCCTATAACTATATTAATTATAATTAACCTAGGCCGAAAATCTCGACCTTTATAACTAAACAAATACTAATTTAAAGCGAATTTTCTACTATTTGGGAAGAGTCAGCCAGGAAATAGATGCGATCCTTTACTTTACAGTCCATTTACTCCGTCCCATTTTCAGTTACAGAGGTAATTAAGATTATTTTGATATTGGTATGAAAAATGGTAGGTACTGTAAAAAGTAAAGGACTTCCGATAGACGGCACCGTAACCACTGGACAGAAGAACGGAGACATGCGCTGATGACTTATCTGTGCTAGGCCATTTTTTGCTTATATTCTTGTATATTTGGGGGTATTTTATGAGTCAGTTCCAAGTATTACGATTCGAACGACGTATTATGCGTTATTTTGTCTTTGGAAGTCTTAAAATGCGTAAAATAAGGATACGCTTTCGGCTACATTAATTAATTATGATTTTGTTTTGTGAATAGTTAAAATGATTAGTAGATTGCATACTTTATCATTCATAATATATTGATATCTAATTTATTTGTACTTATTCATGGAAGGATTGGGTTTAAATTTCGACCGATTCGACACGTCAAATATCGAATCAGCTGTTATTGAGGCGTTACCATGACAACGATGACAACAACTATTCATTATGACGCATCTATACTCGGTTTCATATCATCTGGCGGTAAATTGAATCCCTTAACAGATCATTTATCGATACTTAAGGGGACAGTGGCTGTTTGTTTGTTCTATTAATTAATTTATTCATAAATTTGTTTTAGTTTCCTCCCTAGACCTCCATCAAGCTTAGAAAAACACCCCCTAGACCCCCTTTCAAGATAGATTGGCCAAATCCTGGCCAAAGGCCGATTCCTCCTAAAATTACAGGCTCGCTTTCGCTCGCCACTAAAAAATCGAATAAAATGGCACGAAGGGTCCTAATATTGACAAAGAAATGGGGTGAACGGTCATAAAATCCCCAAACTAATGGAACCACCGTCTTAAAATCTCCAAACAAGTGGAGCTAAACATGAGGGAGAAGGGGGCCTCTGCATCATATTAACATGAGGGAGAAGGGGGCCTCTGCATCATATTAACATGAGGGAGAAGGGGGCCTCTGCATCATATTAACCCCTTAAAGTACCAGAAACCTCCCCTTAACTGATCGAGTAATGAAGATGGGGTTATGACAATTTACCTTCAACTGACAATAAACAGGCTATAATGTGTTGAATATCTTGTTATAAGCTGAAGAAAATCGTCTAATGGTAACAGTTTAAGAAGGACCTGTGTTATTCAGAGGGTTTATTGAGATGGTATTTACCCCTTTGAGTCCTAGAGGTAGATTATAAGCTAAAGAAAATCGTCTAATGGTAACAGTTTAAGAAGGACCTGTGTTATTCAGAGGGTTTAGCAACATTGTATTTACCCCTTTGAGTCCTAGAGGTAGATTATAAGCTGAAGAAAATCATCTAATGGTAACAGCTTAATTTTTTTTTTCTTCTATATTCCAACTACTCCCTCTCGGGCATAGGCTGATAGCCTTTACACTCTACCGCTGAACACGGTGAGGCCCGTGAGGTCTTGTTCCAGCCTAGGGAGTGAGACATGCGAAGCACCTATTCACAGGTCGAACCCAACTCCATCTCTGAAGCTGCTTCGCCTCTGCGCTTCACAGTCTCACTCCCCAGGCTCGGACCCTCACTCTCAGAATGCCACCTATTGAGCAATTAACTCACTAGGCATTGTCCCCCTGTAGCATATTTTGAATATGGGAATATTCATACAGTGCTATTTAATCAGGGAACAATGAGGGTATTTTGTTTTGGCATTTCGGTGTGCTGTGGTAATGCACTGATACTAGGTACAGCACAAATTCCATCCCAATAATATCTTCCCATTGACATATTGGGATTCGAACCCGGGTCCATTGGATTACCAGTCCAGTGGCAAGACCACTCTGCCACACCTCCCTGGGGGAGGTGTTATTCAGAGAGTTTATTGAGCTCGTATTTAGCGATAGCGAACCTGTAATTTAAGAGGAACCGCAGCCTTAGCCCGGTAAATTTTTCTATCGAAAAATTTACAAATTAATCTTGAAGGAGACCGGGTCTTTGGAGAGTGTTTTTTTTTAAAGTTTGATGGATGTCTAGGGAGGAAACTCCCTATATATATATATATATATATATATATATGATGGTGCCTGGCGCGGGGCTCGAACCTCTGAAGGGAGTTTAACCCTCCTAAAAAACCACAGGTTTGAGATGCCTTGGGTGGGGTTCGAACCCTGGTTAGTGACCATGACCCCCATAGGTCAACCAGGCCCGCGCGCTAACCCACTGTACTACCACGGACGTACAAAAGTATAGCAACCTTAGTCCGATTTGTAAGAACCAGGTGATAGTCTCGTGGTGTTTCACGTGATGAGTTTATTGGACTTCCCATCAACGACTATTTTACACTATACCTGACGTCAACTCGGGTAGTGCATTATTGGAGTTGCGGGATATTTTCGAGGGCATTACAATATATATATATATATGGTAACACATGCAGCATTCTGGAGTAATACAATAAAACTGAAGGATACAGACAAAAGAATCGTATTTTGAAGAAAGCTGGACAAAAGTATAAATTATCTGTTAACTGAACTTCCTATATTCATCCAGTGGCTTACTTATCTGACCTGTTTAATATTAAGGTCATGAGAAGCGACAAGAAGGGGTGTTCTTTTGCTTCCTAGTCCTCCATAGTGCATGAACCCAGGTCAGCAGGCATGCCACACTCTCGCTCTAACCACTGTATTATTATTATTTTTTTTTTTTTTAGTTAAAATAGGACTTCAGAGGCTATCAACCCTTCTGGATTATTAAGCCAGCACACTGTAAGTCAAGAATAACGTCAGGACTGGAGCCTCTCTGCAAGAACTCCAGTCCCTTGTGTATTAGCTACTATATTATATACCCCTATGTAGGATTTGGGTTTTTACACCATGCTCGTAAGGAGAGTTATGGAGCTCCGATCTTACTTTCAACCATCTTGGCCATTTTACCAACACACCTAAATTTCGTTTGATGGTTAAATAGCTTTCCCAAAATCTGCCCCCAGGGCGGTAATCAAACCCGGGACCCTTGGGTTACGAGGAAGACAAATTACCACCAGACTAATAATGATACCTCACTTAGCCTGGTAGTCTAAGTGTATTTCCGCATCTTGTTCAGTTTAGGCTATTTAGACTGACTTTACAAGTTTACATGGAGAATTAATTAGACTTACCCCCAATGACTATTTTCCGTATCCCCAGACGTCAACTCGGCTTACTTCTATCGTTACTTCATTTTCAAAACAACAAAGTAAAATTCCTCAAAGTAGCAGCAGCACACTGATCACTCTGCCCTCCGCCCCCACTCATTCACCATTTAAATTACTGATTAGTGATTACCAAACACTGCTATGAAAAAAAGCATATGTTTATAAATTTTGTTAGGTAAGGATGGAGTATTCCGGTGTACCGCCCGCTTTGTTTACTTGCACGCTCGCAATCATGTTCCCGTCTATTTTGACTGCCGTGGGATACAATAATAGGTCGAGGGGGGCCCCCCCTCAACCCCCATGACTTATTGTCATCATTATATATATTGCTAGCAGGGGGCAAATTACCGAAAAATAGTCAAGAATGTAACTGTGAGCACACAATCTATGTAAACATGACGACCGACAGTACGCCCCGATACTACAGTCTTCCCTAAAATTCTACTTACAATTAAAGAATCTTTCATTTCTGGAGGTATCTGACAAAACACGCCGGACACCTTATATATATATATATATATATATATATATATATATATATATATATATATATATATATATATATATATATATACTGTATAATTTTATATAGTATATATTAATTATCCAGACCAGATGGCTGAAGTAAAGTAGGAAAGAAGAGCAATTGGACAGAGGAAGAACAAGGTGAGAAGTGAGAAGACTGCAAGTTCTTGGGCTCAACCAAGTTGCTTCATTGTCTCATTATTATTCTAATGATTATATATTTAGTCATACTTATTGTACACGGTGGTATCTGGCAATGAGACCCAAGCGTGGGGTAGGGGTGGGGGTGGAGCCTACTGTGGAGGGAATGGGAGTGTTATATAAAGCCGAAAATCCCCGCGCATTGCAGTCACCAGGTGGACATTGAGGAGGGAGGTTGCACGCGTTGAAACTACCCAAAGTGCTTTAAAGAACAGAAACTGACAGTGATTTGTGTTTATTTGTATAGAAAGTCGAGGTAGAAGATTTATTTAAGGTATGTGAAGTTTTCCTTTTTATTAATATCTAGTGTAATCGTTCAAAGGGCTAGATTAAGGGGAGGTTTTAAGTTTGTTCCCTAGACCTCCATCAAACTTAAAATTATACCCCCTAGACCCCCTTTCAAGATAAATTTGTACATTTTTCGGTAGAAAATGTCTTGGCCAAAGGCCGATTCCTCCTAAATTACAGACTCCCTATCGCTCGCCAGGAAACAATAGACACCTAAATGGCACGAAAAGTCTATAATTTGACAGAAATGGGGCCAAAGTTCATAAAATTACCAAACTAATGGGCCGAACGTCTTAAAATCTCATAAACAGTGGGGCTAAACACGAAGGAGAAGGCGGACCAGAAAAAACCGCCCATGATCTAATAGAGTTTAGGAGGAAAGTCGGTTGGTGAGGTAACTTAATAATTCATTCAGGTTCAGGGGTAGTTTATAGAGAGGCCTTCCTTAGGGTTAAGGCCCCCATTAATTACTCCTTCCATTCACCTATCCATAGCCTATGATAGCGCAGTTGGAAAGTGTGTACATGCTTAGATTGATCTGCAGAATTCGAAACTGCATACAATATCGTAGGCTTGTCCACCATTCTTTAACGGTCTTCGTATAAATGCACTGAATTTCGGTGTGAGCATCCTAGGTTCGAATCCCTGGACTGCCACATGTATTTGTTGATTTCATTAATTGAGTTTAGGAGTGAAGTCGGTTGGTGGAGGCAACATATGATAATGTTCAAGGACGCTACATCCGCCTTATTAGAAACTATTTATTAGGGTAAATAGGGACCAATAGACTCTCCATATTGTTCTCATTATAGTCCGCATGGAGGAATTTCGTTATACACACTTGAAAAAACTATTTCACAGAAAAAATACACCAAAAATCTGTCAAAGATGTGAAATAGCGGGGGTGTGGGGGCGGCAGCCCCCACCCATAATACTAGGATAGGTAAGGTTGTTAGGTTAGGCTAATGTCCTTTCAAAGGGGTATAGGCTAGTAAACACTAGGATAGCCTATACCTGGTCAGAGGTAAGAAGAAGAACTTAAGAAGAATTAGGACTCTAGACAGCCTTTTTACTAGTTAATTTTAGTTTTAGTTTTTTCTTTGATATAGTGTTGTTTAATACCGAGGACCGTCGCATTTTAGTATTTTCAACATTAGCCTAACCTAACTTAACTAACCCTAACCTTAACCTAGCCTAACTCCGCTAAATCCATTAAATCCGAGCCAAGAACCTAATATCCTCTCACAAAGACTGGTATAACGTGTGAACAGTAGGATAAAACTAACCTGTCTTCCCGCGACGGTCTAAACCCAGCTCACGTTTCCCGTTTATCCCTGGGCGACGGTCGACGGGGAGACGGTCTAAACCCAGCTCACGTTCCCTGTTTACGGGTGCGAGATGGTCTAAACCCAGCTCACGTTCCCTGTTTATGGGTTCGCGACGGTCTAAACCCAGCTCACGTTCCCTGTTTATGGGTTCACGACGGTCTAAACTCAGCTCACGTTCCCTGTTTAAGGGTGGGAGACTGTCTAAACCCAGCTCACGTTCCCTGTTTATGGGTTCACGACGGTCTAAACCTAGCTCACTTTCCCTGTTTAAGGGTGGGAGACAGTCTAAACCCAGCTCACGTTCCCTGTTTATGGGTTCGCGACGGTCTAAACCCAGCTCACATTTCCTGTTTATGGGTTCACGACGGTCTAAACCCAGCTCACGATCCCTGTGTTATGGGAGAACAATCCAACAGTTTCTCGTATTTTACTTATAGTGAATTTGCGACGGTAATTAAATGTACAGTCGAGGTTAATAAGTGTTGTCAGATATTTCACAAAGTTTGGGACACTGACTAATACTCTAAGGGATAAGCACTTTTCCCAGTAACTATAAAGATCCCAATAACACTTGTTGAGCGAAAACCACTGGAATCTATGACTACACTTAATACCCCCGATTGTACACCAACAAAGTATCGTCCATGAAACTTCTAGAACCCTGATAATTATCGATGGGGTTCGTATCCGGGTTGTCTTCAATTTTATCCAAACCTCATCTTTACGTAACAGTGACCGTGAGTGACGCTCTTAAAATAGAGGGACAAAAAATCCATGGTCATATTTTTTCTATATTTCGATAATGGGTCTGAATAGAGGGGGTTGGGTTGGTGTAGAGGAACAATAAAAAACATGAATAGATAATAGATAAATATATAATTAGTTTGGATATTTCAAGACCTTTTGCCCCATTTTATTATTATTCTTATTAAAACTTACCGGTATCGTGTCATTTAGGTGTCTATTTTTTCCTGGCGAGTGATAGGGAGTCTGAAATTAGGAGGAACTGACTTGTTTCTATCGAAAAATGTACAAATTTATCTTGGAGGGTATTGGGGGGTTATTTTATTTAAGCTTGATGAAGGTCTAGGGTGGAAACTAAATAAATGATTAAGTATTTATATAAAAATAAATGCGCCCATCCCCCCTTAAGGGGAGATTTCCACTCGCCGATTGGCTCACACCTGACAGATCCCACTCACACCCAAACCATCTCGTCCATATGCGATTTTATTAAGTATAGAAAGGGACTCTAGCAATTACCAGGCTTCGAAATATCTCTCTAATCCCTTTATGCTACCACAGATCTGTTTTAAGACGATGATACAGAAGGGGATAAGGGGAGGTTTTTAGTTTGGTCCGTAGATATCCATCAAGCTTAAGATTACACCCCTTTGAGCCCCTTTCAAGATGAAGTTGTACATTTTTCGGTAGAAAAATTACACCTAAATGGCACGAAAGATCTTAAAATTGACAGAAATGGGTCGAAGGTTCTTACAATCTTCAAAATAATGGGGGCGAACGTCTTAAAATTAGAAAAACAATGGGGCTAGACATGAGGGAGAAAGGGGTCAAGAAAAAAATCACTCGTGGAAATTTCTTTAATGAAGCAGAAGAACTTGCTTGGCGGCTTAATCGGTCAAGGTTAACTCCCTCGAGCAAGCCCTTTGTTCAGTTTGTTGTTGTTGTTGTTGTTGTTGTTCCCCAAGCTGCCTGGCCGAACAGCCCCAAGGCCCCGAGTAAGGCCAAGGCCATAAACGAGCGCCCCCACAGAACCCTCCCTGCCGACCACAATAAAGCCTGGGTGACCGAAGCCACTCCATGGCGGGGAGCTGAGAGGGTGCGTAAACGCCCGGGAAACCAAAGCCCCACCCAGGGCCCTGTGCCCCTCAGCAATTATGAAGAGAAAGTTGAGGGGCAAAGGAATAATGTGACGCTTTAGCTTCCAATCTTGGTAGATTGGGAGGTCAATCCACGGAAGAGACGCCGTCACTTGAGATTTAGAAAATATATAAGTAAAAGGAACAGTCAGAGTAAGCTATGGGTATGGCAGAGATCGCTCAGGTCTCACTCTGATAGACCAGCCCATCGCCAATGTTCAGTTTGTTAAGTGAGGTCCCTGCCAAACTAGGACCTCTAGTAGCTACTAGTGTTGTTGTTGTTCCTCTCCTTCTTGTTAACCCTTTGAAGCTCTGACGCGTTTTAGCAGTTTATTTTGGCTATCATTAGACGATGTTGTGCAGCTTGGGAAGTATCTGTGGGTATTAAAAGGGTAAATACTATCTCAATTAACCCTTTGACTTCCATATACCGTTACTAATCTGAATAAAATCGTCTAATAGTAGCCAGAAACAAAACGGAAACGCGTATTGGAGCTTGAAAGGGTTGAGGCGATCGATATCAATTTATCTATCTGTCTATCTCTCTCTCTGGGTGGAGTTACCAATGTTCTGCCTAAGGTAACATACAAATCATATGTTCACTATTCTTGGAAACTATTCTCATAGCTTTTGATGCTTCCAAAACATTTAAAGGTGTTTTTTTGTTCTCTCTCTCTCTCTCTCTCTCTCTCTCTCTCTCTCTCTCTCTCTGTCCTCTCTCTCTCTCTCTCTCTCTGTCCTCTCTCTCTCTCTCTCTCTCTCTCGATTTAGTTCATGATACACCTTACACACACACACACACACACACACACACACACACACACACACTCTTGCATTCTCTCTCTCATTCACTCACACAATCTCTCTCAATGTTCTGCTTAACCCTCTCCGACATATGACTCAATTTTGAGCCTATTGGGGATACTTTAAAGCCTTTGTTACCATCAGGGGTGCAGTTGTCTTTGCTGGTCTTTGAGTTAGCTGTGTTGAGCCTATTGGGGATACTTTAAAGCCTTTGTTACCATCAGGGGTATTTAGAAACCTTTAGTTTAGTTACTTCAACCTCTGCAGTTGTCTTTGAGTTAGCTGTGGGCAGAAAAATAATTTTGGAGAGGTAATTATAAGAGTGAGAGAACTCTATTTCTTATTGCTACTCTGGCAACCTCTGAGTCATATGGTCGTGAAAGGGTTAAGGGAACATAAAAATCATACATTCACTATTCTTGGAAACCTATTATGTATACTGGTAGCGAACAATAATTCTGAGAGCGAGAGCGAGATTCTAGCTATCTTTAGACGATTTTGTGTAGTTTAAAAATGAATTGTGGTAGTAAAAAGGGTTAAGTGAGCAAGGTCGAAACCTGTTAATTACTGGAAGCACCTGCTAAACTGAATATAATAGCCTTTTAGCTGTCAGAATAAAGTTAAAAGGATGTCCCGGTACTGAAAGGTTTAATAGATAATGAGGGTTAATTAGAGCGAGAGAGCGCGAGCTGATAGATAGATAGATAGAGAGAGAGAGAGGGGGGGGGGGGGATAATGAGTGTAATTTTGATGCCTGGAAAACCTTTAAAGGAGAGATGGGTAGTTTTCTGGTCCCTCTTCTCCCTAATCTTAAGCCCCATTGGTTTTTAGATTTTAAGGCCCATTAGTTTGGCGATTTTAACACCTTTCGCCCCATTTATTGTCAATTTTAAGACCTTTCCTGCCATTTAGGTGTCTATTGTCTCTGGCGAGCGATAGTGAAGGCAATCTCAATTAGCTTTCGGACTTCCACATACCCTTCCTAAGCTGAATATAATCGATACAAAGTTAAATCACCCTCTCTCTCTCGCTCTTTTCTTTACTGCCCAAAATAAATATATCCCTATGCGTAAACGACACAATAAAAGTATAAATAAACCCCTATGGTACAATAACAATATTAGTAGAGCAATTAGTGAAAGAAATCGTCTATACAAATTAAAAATGGATACAGATAATATTACCATCCAAAATCAATACTCGGTTGCGAGAAGAAAAGTTAAATCGCCAATTAAATCTGCAAAGAGGGATTACGAAATTAAAATCGCACATGCGACCAAATCTAATCCATTTGTTTTATAGATATATAAATAGCAACAAACCAATTAAAAGTGGCATCGGTCCGATACTAAATAATCAAGGTGAATTAGAATCGGACAGCAGGGACATAGCTGCTACTCTTAATCAACACTTTTCTTCTGTATTTAATACTGCCAGTAACCAAAACGTGCCACAAGAAAATAATCAAACTTGTAACTATGTTCTTCAAGATGTTATTATTACCCAGTCAGAAGTAATTAAAAAAATAGACTCACTTCATGTCAATAGATCACCTGGGCCGGACATGTTTATCTCTAAAATTCTTAAATTAGTCAAAGAAGAAGTTGCAGGGGCACTAACCATAATACTAAATATGTCACTTAGACAAGGAAATGTACCCACCGACTGGAAGACCGCTAATATAACACCGATATTTAAAAATGGTGACAAAACACTACCAAATAACTATAGGCCGATTAGCTTAACTTCCGTAATTGGAAAAATGTGTGGATCAATCATAAGGGATAAAATCGTATTATTCCTTGAGAACAATAACCTCATTAACAATAGTCAACACGGATTCAGAGCAAAGAGATCATGCCTAACTAATTTAATAGAATTTTATGACAGCCTATACAAACTAAATGACTTCACCAAAAGCCTCGACATAGTGTATCTAGACATTCAAAAAGCCTTCGACAAGGTCCCGCACGATAAATTATTACAGAAAATAAGAGACTTAGGAATACAGGGCAAAACGTATGATTGGATTAAAAACTGGCTAAGTGAAAGAAAGCAAAGAGTAGTTATCAACGGTGTGGAATCAACATGGAGCCAAGTAACTAGTAGTTCCCCAAGGCTCGGTATTGGGACCAGTGTTGTTCATAATATATATCAATGATCTAGATAATGGCATAAATAATCTAATTTCCAAATTCGCGGATGACACGAAGATAGGTAATGCAATAATTTCCGAAGGTGATCGAATAAACCTTCAAGCTGATTTAAATAAAGTCTCATAGTGGTCGGAGAAGTGGAAAATGCCGTTTAATGTAAATAAATGTCGGATATTGCAAATAGGTTCTAAAAACAATAAATATGAATACTTCATGAATGAAGAAAAGATGAAAAATGTAACTCAAATA
>CM064490.1:4024462-4146962 GCA_032716605.1 Paralithodes platypus | reverse complement strand
AGCAGGTCACCCCCCTTAAAGGAAATTGATTTAATTCTCGAAGACGTGGTGATGGATTCTGAGGAGAAACTGCAGCGGGTTGTCTTTAAAGAGTTTGGTGTGGTTTGTGGGAGGAGGAAACTGAAGGTGAACGTCAATAAATGTAAAGTAAATGGTGTGTAATAAGGGTGATCGTAGGGTGAATCTAGGTGTGAGGCTGGATGGGGAAATATTGGAACAATTAGAGTGTTATAAATATCTAGGAGGAACGATAAGCAGGAGTGGAGGTATGGAAGTGGAGGTAAAACAGAGTGTGTGTGAAGGAAGGAAGGTTTTCGGAGCAATGGGAAGTATGTGGAAGACTAAAAATCTCGGAATGAAAGTTAAAAGTGCAATGTATCAAGGAATTGTTGTGCCAACAGTGATGTATGGGGCTGAGACATGGGCTCTGAAGGCAAAGGAGAGAAGAAAGCTGGATGTGATGGAGATGAGCTGCTTGAGGAGTATGTGTGGAGTTACTCGTAGAGACAGATTGAGGAATGAAGAGATATGTAGGAGAGTGGGGCAGCAGGAACATTTGTCAGCCAGAGTGGACAGAAGGGTGCTGAGCTGGTATGGTCATGTTGAACGAATGGGCGACGAAAGGCTTACAAAGAGAATATGTGAGTCCGATACAAGGGGAGATAGAAGGGCAGGAAGACCCCCATTGAGATAGAGAGACTGTAAGACAAGCTTTGGATGATAGAGGAATGACTATAGATCAGGCAAGAGAAGTGGTAATAAACAGGAATGAATGGAGAATGCTTGTGAATAGATGAGTGTACACGTCATTTGGGGGAAGGGGTCGGGCGCAAGTTGGACTAGATAATAGTCCATCAGGCGCCTGGCCCGGGGAGACTATAATATATGAAGGGTGCGCCTGGAAGTGTGGTGGGCGGGCTTGTGGTTTGTGGCAAGGTAAATGAGGAAGGGGGTTAGGAGGAGGAGAAGGGGAGGGCGGAAGGAAAGGGGAAGGTGGGTTTGAAGGAGGAGGTGGTTAAGGGGGTGGGGGGGGAAGTAGGAGGTATCTGTAAAACTTGGATTTTCCCAGAATGCCGCCAGTGTATTAGTCGCTCATATTTATTGTTGGTTGGTTGGTTTATCTTCTATAAATACATACATACATACATACATACATACATACATACATAGATATTATACATACATACATAATATCTCCTAGCATACTTTCATGAGATTATACACATGGGTACATGTATTTAAGGCACACACACACATACAACGCATAAGACATACACACACACACATATATATATATATATATATATATTCTGTATGTGTGTGTGTGTGTGTGTAATTTAGCGTCCTTCATATATATAATTATAGTTTTTGTTTGTAGGAAACTTAATTTACCATTCGAGAGTTAATATCGATGTTTACAGCCCCAACTTACTTATGGAACCAAGGTTATACAGTATATATATATATATATATATATATATATATATATATATATATATATATATATATATACTGTATAATATATATATATACACACCCACTTTCACTTGTACCCATAATAGAGAGAGGGAAAGTGTGTGTGAGAGGGAAAGTGTGTGAGAGAGAGACTGTCACTGGGTCAAATCTCTAGGTCAAGTTTCTTAGATGTCAAGGTAGGCTAGTCTGGTCTCTCTCTCTCTCTCTCTCTCTCTCTCTCTCTAAAGGGATATGATGTGTGTACGCCTATCTTAAGATCAATCCATTATTTCTGATTGGGACGGAGAAAATCTTGTTACTTTCAATGCTTCCAAAACCCAAATTCTCCATCAACCAATCAAAATCTTCCACAAGACGCACCCTTACTTTTCAACAAAACTCAAATCAATCTTGCATATTCTCAATATTCTTGGTGTATCTTTTTCTTCCCAGACGTTAGGTGTGCTCAACCGCCTCTGTGGGTTCTTTACCCCCGCACAGCTTCTTGCTCTGTACATGGGCACAGTGCGCCCATGTATCGAGTATTGTTCACACGTGTGGGGAGGTTCCACCCATACCGCACTTCTCAAAACAGTAGTCAAAAGTATTTCGCCTTATCAACTCACTTACTCTTACTAGTTCCCTACAATCTCTTTCTACACGCCGCAATGTTGCATCTCTTTCACTCTTCTATCGCTATTACAACAATCTGTGTTTCAGAGCTCTCTCAGTGTATACCCCCTCCCTTGCGGCGAGTACGAGGCACCCGCCTTTCAGCAACCTCTTGCACCATTCTGTCCAACTATCTTACCGAAGAGTGAACCGATGATTCCAATCTTTCTTCTACTAGACTAGTACACTCTGGAACTCTCTCCTTCACTGTCTTTCCCTTATCTTACGATTTAAGGGGGGGTGACTTGCTTTTGTTCTGTCCTTTTCTATCTTTCTCTGGCTTTGATAGATTTGGCCCCATTCAGCCTACTGTTTTAAGTTTATCCCCATCCAGGTGTCAAATTTTTTTACTGGTGAGCGGTAGCGAGCCAGCGTATTTTTAATTTTTATTTGGCAGCAGGCTAAATTTGTACATTTTTTGATAGAAAAATTTCTCCGGCAAAGCCGGATTTCTTCATATAATGCTGGCTCGCTATCGCTCTCCAGGAAGAAATAGACACCTAGATGGGGATAAAAGTCTTAAAATAGTTGGCTGAATGGGGCCGAATGGATACAAGCCAGAGAAAGAGAGAAAAGGACAGAAATAACAAAAGCAAGTCACCCCCCTTATACTGCTTCAAGCGCCGTACGTCCAATAATTTTAACTCTAATGTACCTTGAATTCTGCTCCCTGTCACACTTTCAACTTTGGGGGGACACTTGTTACAGGTAGCATTGCCTTTTGTCTCTTTCATACGCATACAAAATAATAATAAATACATCAACAGGCTCGTAGCTTCCCCCAAGGATAACCAAAGTATAGTTTTTTATTTGATTGTCTAGAGCTTTGTTTACATTTGAAAGTCTCTCTCTCTCTCTCTCTCTCTCAAGGGTAAACAAAAGTATATTTTGTTTATTTGATTGTCTAGGGCCATGTGGCTTTGTTTACATTGAAAGTACCTCAATTTACCGCTAGGTGGGGTGGAGTGGGGTGTGGGGGGACGGACGGACGACCGACCATCACAATTCTATAGTCTCCCCTACCCCACTGGGAGTTATATAAACACACAATCTTAGTTTCTTCTTTTAATTAATAATTTGGGGAAGGTAAACCAAAATAAAAATGGTCTCTGTGCCTATAAGGGTGTTCTCCATTCATAAAATGTTTGTAAAAAATTGACTACTTGCGAGTTCCAGGCTATAAGGAAGTTGGAGCCGTAGACATGGATAGTAAATTTAATCATGTAGGTTGATGATGGCTAAAGGGTATGTTGAATTGGGTTTTATGTATTTATAAATATACTGCAACCGCATTTTAGCTGGTAATTCTGCTAAATATCGATGTCTACAGCTTCAACTTCCTTATAGCCTGAAACTCGCAAGTGGTCGATTGGACTTCAGGGGAGATTTCCACTTGAGGGACTTTTTTCTTGACTCCTTTCTCACTAATGTCTAGTCCCATTGATTTTTCTAAGTTTAAGACGTTCGCCCCATTATTTTGACGATTTTAAGAACTTTCGACCCATTTCTGTCAATTTTAAGACCTTTCGTGCCATTTGGGCGTTTATTTTACCCTGGCGAGCGATAGCGAGCCTGTAATTTAAGAGGAATCGGCCTTCGGCCGGGACATTTTTCTACCGAAAAATGTACAAATTTATCTTGAAAGGGGGTCATGGGGGTGTAATGTTAAGCTTGATGGATATCTAGGGACCAAACTAAATACCTCTCCTTAACTTGCTTAGGTTATACATTTGTGGTAAGCTACTCCAAGGAAGTGATTTCAACCCCTTTAGCTCGGTGACTGAATTTTACCTTTGCTTCTGGCTAAAATGAGATGGTTTTATGCAGTTTAAGAAGGACCTGTGTTATTCAGAGGGTTTATTGAGATGGTATTTACCCCTTTGAGTCCTAGAGGTCTGTGTGGTCTGCGTATCTATGTCACTCTGTGTAACTATGTATATATACAATAAGCCTTGACTTACATAATTATAAGGAGAGATGGGGCGTCTTTCTAGATATCCTTCTCCCTCGGGTTTAGCCCCATTAGTTTTCAGATATAAAAGATATTTGCCCCATTATTTTGTCGATTTTTAGACCTTTTACCCCATTTCTTGGTCAATATTAAGACCTTTCGTATTATGTGTCAATTAGGTGTCATTTCTTTTCCTGGCGAACGATAATGAGCCTGAAATATTGAAAGACTCGGACTTAATCTAAAAGGGGTACCAAATGAATGTTTGTATAAAGTTTGATGGAGATCTAAGGATTTTTTATTTTTATTTTTTTATTTAGTTTGGTCTGTAGATATCCATCACGCTTAGATTACACCCCTTTGAGCCCCTTTCAAGATAAATTTGTACATTTTTCGGTAGAAAAATTTCCCGGCTGAAAGCCGGTTCCTCTTAAATTACAGGCTCGCTATCGCTCGCCAGGATAAAATACACCTAAATGGCACAAAAGGTCTTACAATTGACAGAAATGGGTTGATGGTTCTTAAAAATCTTCAAAATAATGGGGGCGAACGTCTTAAAATTAGAAAAGCAATGGGGCTAAACATGAGGGAGAAAGTAATCCAGAAAAAAAAAATCCCTCCAGTGGAAATCTCTCCTAAATTATTTGCACCAGAGGAAAATCCCCTTGCGTAAGAATACAATGCGGTTACATAAAGGTACACTTGGTTAGTTTGTCGCTAAAGAAAAAAAATATCTAGTGTGCGTGTGTGTGTGTGTGCAAATAAGTCCTAAGTCTGAAAACTAATGGGGCTAAATATGAGGGAGAATGGGGACTAGACAAAAGACCCATCTACACACACACACACACACACACACACTGATAGCGCATCTGGCTCACGACCAGAAGGTCCCGGGTTCGAGACCCGGGCGGAGTAGAGACATTTGGGCCAGTCTCCTAACTGTGTAGCCTCTGTTCACCTAGCAGTATAAATAGGAACCTGGTATAAGTGGACGAAGTTGTGACGTCCCATCTGGGGTTGGTGATCGGTTACAAGGTGAGATGGGTATCGTACTGGTCAACCTAAGCTACTGGTCAACCCAAGCCTTCGGGTGAGACTGGTACCGTAGTGAGAATGGTATCGTACAGATTAACCCTAAGCCTTTGTTTCCAGATGTCGCCAATTGGCTAAAATACAGACTACACACACATCCACAGCCATTCCAACGATACATAAACACTTAACTGGGAATGTATTGCGTGAAATGCATGTTAAGGAGGCGCGATAATAATGAGCTTAGCTTGCATTGCGTAGAGTCCCCTTGACGAACAAACAAGCAAGTTACACACACATACACACACACACACACACACACCTAATTAGCCCACATAGATCGATAACCAATCCATAAAATATACATACATAATGTACTGTATACCTCCTATCTACGCACACACACACACACACACACACACACACACACACACACACACACACACACATACATAATCAAAGAGGGATAACACAAATGTGTTTTAAATGTCTACACCTATTCCCTGGCTGACTCTTCCCAAATGGTAGATACTCTAATACATTTATTGCACTCCCAACACCAAACACCTCTCAAGGAAACTAATGAAAGCCTGTGATCCTACCGGGATTCGAACCTGGGTGACCACATAGAGATCTTAAGGGGAGATTTCCACTTGAGGGATTTTTTTCTGGACCCCTTTCTCCCTCATGTTTAGCCCCATTGCTTTTGAGATTTTAAGACGTTCGCCCTAGTAGTTTGGACATTTTAAGACACTTTGCCCCATTTCTGTAAATTTTAAGACATTTCGTGCCATTCAGGTGTCTACTTTTTCCTGGCGAGCGATAGCGAGCCTGTCCCCGTCCGGGATATTTTTCTACCGAAAAATTTACAAATTTAACTTGAAAGGGGGTCTAGGGGGTGTAATTTTAAGCTTGATGAAAACGTAGGGAACAAACTAAAAACCTCTCCTTAACCCCACTAACCGTTACACCACCAACTTTATTACTTTGGTTCTTTTTGAGTCCTAATAATTCAGGGGAGATTTCCACTTGAGGGAGTTTTTTTCTAGACTCCTTTCTCCCTCGTGTTTAGCCCCATGGCTTTTCTAATTTTAAAAAGTTCGCCCCATTATGTTGATGATTTGAAGACCTTTCAACCCATTTCCGTCAATTTTAAGACCTTTCGTGCCATTTAGGTGTCTATTTTATCCTGGCGAGCGATAGCGAGCCTGTAATTTAAGAGGAACCGGCTTTCAACCGGGACTTTATTTATCTTGAAAGGGGCTCAAGGGGGTGGAGTCTTAAGCTTGAAGGATATCTAGGGACCAAACTAAAAACCTCCCCTTAACCCCTTCTGTACCGGGGACGTCTTGTTTATTGGATTTCAGCTACATTTAGAAGATTTTATGAAGCTTAGGAAGGATCTGTGGTAGCTAAAACCATTAATTGAGATAGTCTAGCCTTTTATTGAGTAGAGGTCCTTCCTAAGCTGAACAAAATTGTCTGATATTTGCCAGAATACATTGAAAAGTAAATCACCGGTACCCGTTCAGTACCGGGGACGTCCTTTTCTTCCTTTTGGCTGCCATTAGACGATTTTCTTCAGCTTAGGAAGGATCTCTAGCCACAATAAGGCTTCAAACTATCTCTACTAACCCTTTAAACTAGCACAGATCCTTCCTAAGCTGCATCATATGGTTTAAATACAGCTATAATATAATATGTAACTCACGTCGCTGGTACTGAAAGGGGGGGGGGGGGGGACTGACGGCTCGTTTGGCCTATACATTCATTCATTCGTAAATTCTTAGTTTCCTCGCTAGACATCCCTCAAACTTAGACATCCCTCAAACTTAGACATCCCTCAAACTTAGACATCCCTCAAACTTAGACATCCCTCAAACTTAGACAAACATCCCCTAGACACCCCCCCACCCTCAAGATAAATTTTGTAAATTTTTCGATAGACAAATTTCCCGGCCGAAGGTCGGTTCCTCTTGCAATTACAGGCTCGATATCGCTCGCCAGGAAAAAAATAGACCCCTAAATGGCACGAAAGGTCTTAAAATGTACAAAGAAATGGGGCAAAAGGTCTTAAAATCGACAAACTAATGGGCCGAACGTCTAAAAATCTCAAAACTAATGGGGCTAAACACGAGGGAGAAAGGGGTCCAGAAAAACTAGCGTCTGCCCTTAATGTGTAATGGCCAAGTGGTTGGGGTTGGGACTTTTGGCCTAACTGTTATGGGACAGGGTATAGTGCGGTTACATTTGAGAGTTCTTCGGAAGCCTTGAAGATAATATTGTGTGAATTCGGTGTGGGGGTGGGTGTGGGTGTGTTTGTGTGAGACATTATAGACTGCATCATCGTTGATTCATTTAAACTTCGCCTAGACAAATATCTCATCAAACCCGCGACTGACTGCGTTTGTAAATGAATAACTTTATTCCCCCCCTCAGTTACTAACCCATCTGTCCCCTACTAACTTCCTAATCCTGCCACGGACATTAGTTCCAGGGCAGTAGTTCCCTTACCCACTCTAAACCACTGTTTGGACACTTGATCATCAGTGTTTTGGAAGACAAGCAGCCTAGAAGGGTCACTAGACCTGTTGTTGCTTGATTTCCTTTGTACTCCTTTGTGTGTGTGTGTGTGTGTGTGTGTGTGTGTGTGTGTTGCAGTCTCTATAATGATAAAAGTGAAAGTTCTATCCGAGTTGTCTTTTGCAAGCATTGAAAATCATGGCCAAGACTAGATTTGGAAGGTTAGTTTTTACTGCAGGATGAACAAGGATGGTTAGTATTCTTATTGCAGGATGAACAAGGGAAGTTAGTATTGTTGTTGTTGTTGTTGTTCCCCAAGCTGCCTGGCCGAACAGCCCCAAGGCCCTGAGCAAGGCCAAGGCCATAACCGAGCGCAACCACAGAAGTTAGTATTGTTATTGGGGGAAGTTTCCACTTGAGGGATTTTTTTCCGAACTTCCTTCTCCCTCACGTTTAGCTCCATTGCTTTTGATAGTTTAAGAAGTTTGCCCCATTAGTTTGGCAATTTTAAGAACTTTCGCCCCATTTCTGTTAATTTTAAGACCTTTCGTGCCATTTAGGTGTCTATATTTTCCTGGCGAGCGATAGCGAGCCTGTATTATTATTATTATTATTATTATTATTATTATTATTAACTTAAGAGGAATCGGCCTTCGGCAGACACATTTTTCGGTAGAAAAATGTACCCATTTATCTTGCAAGGGGGTCTAGGGGATGTAATTTTAAGCTTGATGGAGGTCTAAGCAACACACTAGAAACCTCCCCTTAAGGTAGCCCAGACGGTATTGTGCAGCATAATTTACTGGTTCGGCTCAATGGTTTAAGGAAGGGGTTTAGTTTGCTCTCTAAACCTCTATTAAACTTTAAAAACAAACTCAAGACTCCCTTCGATATAAATTTGTAAATTTTTCGGTAGAAAAATTTCCAGGCCGAAGGCCGATTCCTCTTCAAATGCAGGCTCGCTATCGCTCGCCAGAAAAAAATAAGACGCCTAAATGGCACGAAAGGTTTTAATATTGACAAAGAAATGGGGCAAAAGGTCTGAAAATCGCCAAACTAATGGGGCGAATGTCTTGTAATCTCATAACTAATAGGGCTAAACATGAGGGAGGAGGAAGACTCGAAAAACCAACTGCCTCCCCTTAATAAACAACACAAACCTTCCCAGTTCATCCTGCAATAAAAATACTAACCTTCCTCTTTCATCCGCAATAAAAATAATAATCTTCCTCGTTCATCCTGCAATAAAAATAATAATCTTCCTCGTTCATCCTGCAATACAAATAATAATCTTCCTCGTTCATCCTGCAATAAAATACGAACCTTCCTCTTTCATCCTGCAATAAAAATACAAACTTTCCTCTTTCATCCTGCAATACAAATAATAATCTTCCTCTTTCATCCTGCAATACAAATAATAATCTTCCTCTTTCATCCTGCAATACAAATAATAATCTTCCTCTTTCATCCTGCAATACAAATAATAATCTTCCTCTTTCATCCTGCAATACAAATAATAATCTTCCTCTTTCATCCTGCAATACAAATAATAATCTTCCTCTTTCATCCTGCAATACAAATAATAATCTTCCTCGTTCATCCTGCAATAAAAATACTAACTTTACTCGTTCATCCTGCAATTAACAACTAACCTTCAAAATGTCGTCTTTGCCATGACATTCAATGCTTGGGAAAAACTCCCACAAAAAACAATTTTCACTTATATCAACATAGAGATGGACACCCACACACACACACACACACTCAAACACAAACACAATGTCAATATCCACTGGATGACTCTTCCCAAATGGTAGCAATATTAGCTCGATAACAACTATTCTCTGTAACTCAAAAAGGGCTAGAGGAAATGAGCTGTACATGTCCACACCTATTCCCTGGCTGACTCTTCCCAAATGGTAGCAATATTACCTCGATGACTACTATTCTCTGTAACTAAATAAGGGCTAGCGCAAATAGGCTGTGAATGCTCAACTATCGGCTTGCGTTAGCCTACACGTGTTTCTGACCGGTACATCTGCGTATGTACTATGGTGGGAACTCCGGCACCTCACGGTCACCAAAGGTCACATAAGACCTTGTAGTTAAGGAGAGGGTTGTTTGCTTTTCTGGACCCCCTTCTCCCCCATGTTTAGCCCCTTTAGTTAGGCGATTTAAAGACTTTGTGCCATATGTGTTGATTTTTTTTCCTGGCGATCGATAGCGAGCCTGTAATTTAGGAATTTTTCGTCCGAAAAATGTACATATTTATCTGAGGTTCCTAGGGGTAATATTTAAAGGTTTATGTAAGTCTTTGGAGGCACCTAGAAGCACTAATGTAATGTATTAATATATGATAAACTAGTAGGTCAGTAGCCAACCCTAACTCCCACAAGGGGTAGGGAGGATCAACAAGAGACTCGAGGAAGGAATGAGAGGTGACCGAGCAGAACACAGATAACAGACATAAATGACAAGGGTGGTGACCTGCTGGGCTGTTATTGCTGTCCTTTTCTCTCTTTCTCTGGCTTGTATCCATTCCAACACATTCACCCAACTATTTTAAGACGTTTATCCCCATCTAGGTGTCTATTTCTTCCTGGTGAGCGATAGCGAGCCAGCATTATATGAAGAAATCCGGCTTCGCCGGAGAAATTTTTCTATAAAAAAATGTACACATTTAGCCTGCTGTCAAACAAAAATGAAAAATATACTGGCTCGCTACCGCTCACCAGTAAAAAATTGACACCTGGATGGGGATAAAAGTCTTAAAATAGTTGGCTGAATGGGGCCGAATGGATACAAGCCAGAGAAAGCTAGAAAAGGACAGAAATAACAAAAACATGTCACCCCCCTTAAAGTAGAATAACCATTGTACTGTAAGTATTGAAGTTAAGAATACACACACACACACACACACACACATATATACGGTCACGGTGGCCAAGCGCGCTTAGTACTCTGTATTGAGAGCACTAGCTCTGGTGTCGGGGGTTCAATCCCACGCGCCGGCAGGGGAAGTTCTCTCAAAAACATTCCCTGGCCGTGAAGGCAAGGTCTGGACGGACCGCCTCGGGGGGCCCACAAAGTCTCCTGCCCACGTCCTACTCCTTCGGGAGTATGTAGGCGCTCTCGCTAGCAGCCAGGATCAGTCTATTGATCCCTTAGGATAAGATCTAGGTTAAGTCTGTGTATTTTCAGCCCCATTGGCTGCCGGCTTGAAATAAACCGATTATTATTATTATTATTATTATATATATTGTAATCAACCTCACCTATCCACCCTAACAAACCCACCCTTAACCCACAAAACTCATCCTTAAACCACGTCTAACCTCACCTCACCACCAAAATCTACCTCACCACCAAAATCTACCTCCCCACCAAAATCCACCTCCCCACCAAAATCTACCTCACCACCAAAATCCACCTCCCCACCAAAATCTACCTCACCCCAAAATCCACCTCCCACCAAAATCTACCTCACCACCAAAATCCACCCACCAAAATCTACCTCACCACCAAAATCCACCTCCCCACCAAAATCTACCTCACCACCAAAATCCACCTCCCCACCAAAATCTACCTCACCACCAAAATCCACCTCCCCACCAAAATCTACCTCACCACCAAAATCCCCTCCCACCAAAATCCACCTCCCCACCAAAATCCACCTCCCCACCAAAATCCACCTCCCCACCAAAATCTACCTCACCACCAAAATCCACCTCCCCACCAAAATCTACCTCACCACCAAAATCCACCTCCCCACCAAAATCTACCTCACCACCAAAATCCACCTCCCCACCAAAATCCACCTCCCCACCAAAATCTACCTCACCACCAAATTCTACCTCACCACCAAATTCTACCTCGCCACCAAATTCTACCTCACCACCAAATTCTACCTCGCCACCAAAATCCACCTCGCCACCAAAATCCACCTCGCCACCAAAATCCACCTCGCCACCAAAATCCACCTCGCCACCAAAATCCACCTCCACCCCTAAGCCACCCACCCACCTCCACCCTTAACCCACCCACCCTTAACTCACCCACCTCCACCCTAACCCACCCACCTCCACCCGTAACCCACCCACCCACCTCCACCTGTAACCCACCCACCCACCTCCACCTGTAACCCACCCACCCACCTCTACCTGTAACCCACCCACCCACCTCCACCCGTTCCCCACCCACCCACCTCCACCCCTAAGCCACTCGCCCACCTCCACCCGTAACCCACCCATCACCACCACCCGTAACCCACCCATCACCACCACACCTCCACCCTTAACCCACCCACCTCCACCTCTTCCACCCAGCCCACCCTAGGACCAGTTTAGCCTGTATAAAAAATGAAAAGCAAACTCACGAACTCAAACTCACAAAACCCACTTATTACCTCATCCAAACCCACCCACCACCAACCCACCTCACCCACCCCTAACCCACCCACCTCTTCCACCCTAGGACCAGTTTAGCCTGTGTATAAAAAGTGCAGTATACCCTCTGTGAAGGTCAACCACTCTATACAATACTTCCAAGGTTCCTTCAGTAATAAAGACACTACCTAACAAAAACAACAACAATGATGATGATAATAATAATAATAATAATAATAATAATATACCCTCTGAAGGTCATCCACTCTATACAATACTTCCAGGGTTCCTTCAGTAATAAACTATCTAACAACAATAGTAATAGTAATAATAATAATAATAATAAAAATATTAACCCTTTGAAGCTCTGACGCGTTTTAGCAGTTTATTTTGGCTATCCTTAGACGATTTTATGCAGCTTAGGAAGGATCTGAGGGTAATGAAAGGGTAAATACTATCTCCATCAACCCTTTGACTTCCATATACCGTTATTAATCTGAATAAAATCTTCTAATAGTAGCCAGAAAACAGAACAGAAACGCGCATTGGAGCTTGAAAGGGTTAATAACAACAATAGCATTAACAACAACAACAACACTTTTAAGGAGAGGTTTTTAGTTTGGTCTCTAGATATCCATCAAGCTTAAGATTACACCCCCTTGAGCTCCTTTCAAGATAAATTTGTAATTTTTTTTGTAGAAAAGTGTCCCGGCTGAAAGCCAGTTCCTCTTAAATTACAGGCTCGCTATCGCTCGCCAGGATAAAAAGACACCTAAATGGCACGAAAGGTCTTAAAATTGACAGAAATGGGTTGAAAGTTCTTAAACTCGTCAAAATAATGGGGCGAATGTCTTAACATTAGGAAAACAATGGGGCTAAACATGAGGGAGAAAAAGAGTCAAGAAAAAATCCCTCAAGTGGACATCTCCCCTTAAACATCGATTTGTAGCCGAAATACGAGCAAATATATGAATGAAGTACATGCATAAATACACTAATATATGAATGCAGTACATGCATAAATACACTATATGAATGCAGTACATGCATAAATACACTATGAATGCAGTACATGCATAAATACACTAATATATGAATGCAGTACATGCATAAATACACTAATATATGAATGCAGTACATGCATAAATACACTAATATATGAATGCAGTACATGCATAAATACACTAATATATGAATGCAGTACATGCATAAATACACTAATATATGAATGCAGTACATGCATAAATACACTAATATATGAATGCAGTACATGCATAAATACACTAATATATGAATGCAGTACATGCATAAATACACTATATATGAATGCAGTACATGCATAAATACACTAATATATGAATGCAGTACATGCATAAATACACTAATATATGAATGCAGTACATGCATAAATACACTAATATATGAATGCAGTACATGCATAAATACACTAATATATGAATCGTACATGCATAAATACACTAATATATGAATCGTACATGCATAAATACACTAATATATGAATGCAGTACATGCATAAATACACTAATATATGAATCGTACATGCATAAATACACTAATATATGAATGCAGTACATGCATAAATACACTAATATATGACTCGTACATGCATAAATACACTAATATATGACTCGTACATGCATAAATACACTAATATATGACTCGTACATGCATAAATACACTAATATATGACACATACATGCATAAATACACTAATATGTGACTCGTACATGCATAAATAGACTAATATTGAATGCAGTACATGCATAAATACACTAATATATGAATGCAGTACATGCATAAATACACTAATATATGACTCGTACATGCATAAATACACTAATATATGACTCGTACATGCATAAATACACTAATATATGACTCGTACATGCATAAATACACTAATATATGAATCGTACATGCATAAATACACTAATATATGAATGCAGTACATGCATAAATACACTAATATATGAATGCAGTACATGCATAAATACACTAATATATGACTCGTACATGCATAAATACACTAATATATGACTCGTACATGCATAAATACACTAATATATGACTCGTACATGCATAAATACACTAATATATGAATGCAGTACATGCATAAATACACTAATATATGAATGCAGTACATGCATAAATACACTAATATATGAATGCAGTACATGCATAAATACACTAATATATGAATGCAGTACATGCATAAATACACTAATATATGAATGCAGTACATGCATAAATACACTAATATATGAATGCAGTACATGCATAAATACACTATGAATGCAGTACATGCATAAATACACTAATATATGAATGCAGTACATGCATAAATACACTAATATATGAATGCAGTACATGCATAAATACACTAATATATGAATGCAGTACATGCATAAATACACTAATATATGAATGCAGTACATGCATAAATACACTAATATATGAATGCAGTACATGCATAAATACACTAATATATGAATGCAGTACATGCATAAATACACTAATATATGAATGCAGTACATGCATAAATACACTAATATATGAATGCAGTACATGCATAAATACACTAATATATGAATGCAGTACATGCATAAATACACTAATATATGAATGCAGTACATGCATAAATACACTAATATATGAATGCAGTACATGCATAAATACACTAATATATGAATGCAGTACATGCATAAATACACTAATATATGAATGCAGTACATCTATTAATACACTAATATATGAATGCAGTACATGCATAAATACACTAATATATGAATGCAGTACATGCATAAATACACTAATATATGAATGAAGTACATGCATAAATACACTAATATATGAATGCAGTACATGCATAAATACACTAATATATGAATGCAGTACATGCATAAATACACTAATATATGAATGCAGTACATGCATTAATACACTAATTTCATATTAACATAATTTCCTTTGATCAAAACCTATTATTCCTGACTTATATCAATGTCAACACCTTGAACTTCTTATAGAGCGAAACTCACAATAGTCAGGCAGCCACCAGGCTCAACCTTGTTTTGGGGTCATAAGTTTTTTTTTCAGTGGATTTTGTTTGCCAACATATCCGGTTTGAAATATATATATGTTGGCTCGCTGTCGGCCTTGGCCAATTTGAGATAATTAGCATAAAACAAAATGGCCACCAAGGAAATATCAAAATACATAATATACCATAATTCCCTTACAAATTGACATAACCGGTCAACCAATACATGGATGCCAGGGTATGTTGACCCAGAAAATTAATTTCTGGTATTTTCATATCCAAAATGACCACCATTTTCAAAATGGCTGCTCCAGTAAGAGCATGACCTGCCAATATTGCTGGAATTATGTTCTGATGTTTCTTTACAGTGGCCTGGATATCAACAACAGTTCTCTCTTTTACAGGTGATTCCATAAACATTGGTGGTTGTATGCCTTGTTCCAGGTAATGATAAAGAAGTGCATAAATATCTGTATAATCTGCAAGAACAGTGACAGGTTGCTGTTGAGCTACAGCAACTGCTATAGCCTGCTGCACAATCATGTTATCAGCTTCTTCATGAGTGGTTGCCATGTCAGCTCTTTCTATAATTGTTGTAATGCCCTCGAAAATGTCCCGCACCCACAATAATACTAACCCGAGTTGACGTCAGGTATAGCGTAAAATAGTCGTAGATGGCAAGTCCAATAAACTCATCACGTGATAACACCACGAGACTATCACCTGGTTCTTAAAAATCGGACTAAGGTTGCTATACTTTTAGTACGTCCGTGGTTGTTGTTGTTGTTGTTGTTCCCTAAGCTGCCTGGCCGAACAGCCCCGAGTCCCTGAGAAAGGCCATGGCCACGATCGGGCTTTCCCACAGAGCTCTCATTGAGTGTAGATTGTGTTGTTGGCGTAAGTGGTTGTGTGAAATGCAGTCTTCTATGATGTGTTTAATGGTATGGGGTGCTGTGTTACATCCCGGGCAGGCGTCGACAACGGAGTCATCCAGTCTCTTCTGATAGCTCAGGAGAGCTGGATGGTGTCCGCATCTCAGCCTGGCCAGGTGGACTCTGTCCTCGCGAGGAAGGGAGGATTCGGAAGGATGGATTTCGGGAGGTCGTGCATGCAGCTGTGTGTTGTCTGTGAGTGAGTGGATGGATCGGTGAGAGATATGAGTATGGATGTGCTTCTGGATGTTGGTTCGGGGTGGGCAGGAGGGAGAGAGGACAATAATTGTGTGTGATACCGTGTGCTGGGTGTTGTTTTGATATTTCTTGGTGTCTGTGGGTGTGTTGCCATGTAGTTTAGTGGGTGGTCTTGGTTCGTGGAGGCTGCTGCTAGGAATTGAGTGCCTCTCATGTCCAGATGGTCTTTGACTTTGAGGATTTTGGTTTCTTGATGTAGGTGATCTGTGGGTGCAGTAGCTGTGCAGCCTGTAATGATCTTCAGGGCTTTGTTTTGAATAGTCTGTAAGGTCTTATGATGTGTTTCAGCTAGGTTAGAAGCCCAGGCTGGGCTTGCGTATTCCATCACTGATCTTATGTATTGTTTATATACTGTGGTGGTAGTTTCTTTGTTGTGTCCAAATTTTGTGTGAGCAAGTGACCTGAGGGCGTTAAGTCTGGGTGTCAGTTTCTTTTTAATGTTTGTGGTGTGCTGTTTGAATGTCATATGAGTATCATATGTTACTCCTAGGATTTGGGTGTGTGTGTATGTGTTAGGGGTGTGTTGTTTATGGTGAGTTGAGGGATGTATTCGTGTTCTCCTGTCCAACTTGTGAGCAGGGTTGCGGTGGATTTGGCTGGGGCTAGATTAAGTCTGTTTGTAGTGCACCAGCCATGTAGTGTGTTGAGATAGGGTTGAAGGAGATCTGTTGCTCTTTTTGGGTCATGGTGTGTGCATGTGAGTGTTATGTCATCTGCATAGGAGGCTAAGTTTATTTGGGGCGTATTGGGTGTAGTTATATCGTGCATGTACAGATTGAAGAGTGCGGGCGATAGGACGGATCCTTGTGGGACTCCGTTTGGAAAGTTTCTGATTTTAGATGACTGACCGGCAAAAGATAAGTGTGCACATCTGCCTGCTAGGAAGTTGGCCAGCCACCGTTTTGTGTTGTGCATGTTTGTGTTGTAGATTTTGTTTGTTAGGTTGTGGCGGGGGATGGCATCGAAAGCTTTACTAATGTCGAGTGTGGCTAATAGTGATCTGTGTGGTGGTCTAGCTGAATTGATGCCGTCGAAAGCTCTTTGTGTAAGGTCTGTGAGAAGAGTGTTTGTGGAGTGCAGTGGCTAAAGCCATGTTTGTTGGAGCTAGGGGTAGGTCAGGTGTAATTAGTTGTAATACTAGGCGTTCCATGACTTTGGAGGGGGAGCAAAGGAGTGTGATGGGGCGGTGCGAGGAGGGTAGCGTGGGGTCTTTGTTGGGTTTGGGGAAAGTGATGATGATACCATGCTTCCAAATGTCTGGTATTGTGTTGTGTGAATAGCTGTAGTTTGATATGTTAGTGAGTGCTTGTATGCCTTGTGGTCCCAGGTGTCTGAGGTGTATGTTGCTTATGTTGTCTAGGCCACAGGCGGGTGAGTGCTTGAGATTGTTGATGATATGCTTTGTCTGGTGATTGGTGAAGGGTCCGTGGTAGTACAGTGGGTTAGCGCGCGGGCCTGGTGGTGATGGTGCGTCACTAACCAGGGTTCGAACCCCACCCAAGGCATCTCAAAACCTGTGGGTTTTTAGGGGGGTTAAATTCCCTTCAGAGGTTCGTATCCCGCGCCAGGTACCAGGAAAAGTTGATCCTAAAGGTAGCTTGGGGATATTTCAGGAGACATGAATTCCCTTCACACCCAGCATTTCATTGGTGGCAGCTAGGGAACGTGACCAGGTAGCTACGTGGAGCACCCGTCACGCGAACCCTATACCAACAATATTGAGATTGCTGAGGTAATACAGCTACGATACCTTACGACCTTAAAATAGGCTAGGGACTAGCCTAGTTAAAGAAGGATGTAATGTAATGCCCTCGAAAATGTCCCGCACCCACAATAATACTAACCCGAGTTGACGTCAGGTATAGCGTAAAATAGTCGTAGATGGTAAGTCCAATAAACTCATCACGTGATAACACCACGAGACTATCACCTGGTTCTTAAAAATCGGACTAAGGTTGCTATACTTTTAGTACGTCCGTGGTAGTACAGTGGGTTAGTGCGCGGGCCTGGTGGTGATGGTTGGGTCACTAACCAGGGTTCGAACCCCACCCAAGGCATCTCAAAACCTGTGGGTTTTTAGGGGGGTTAAATTCCCTTCAGAGGTTCGTACCCCGCGCCAGGTACCAGGAAAAGTTGATCCTAAAGGTAGCCTGGGAAAAATTCATGGTCTCCTGAAATATCCCCAGGCTACCTTTAGGATCAACTTTTCCTGGTACCTGGCGTGGGATACGAACCTCTGAAGGGAATTTAACCCCCCTAAAAACCCACAGGTTTTGAGATGCCTTGGGTGGGGTTCGAACCCTGGTTAGTGACTCACCACCAGGCCCGCGCGCTAACCCACTGTACTACCACGGACGTACTAAAAGTATAGCAACCTTAGTCCGATTTTTAAGAACCAGGTGATAGTCTCGTGGTGTTATCACGTGATGAGTTTATTGGACTTACCATCTACGACTATTTTACGCTATACCTGACGTCAACTCGGGTTAGTATTATTGTGGGTGCGGGACATTTTCGAGGGCATTACATTGATGGTGGTGCGTCACTAACCAGGGTTCGAACCCCACCCAAGGCATCTCAAAACCTGTGGGTTTTTAGGGGGGTTAAATTCCCTTCAGAGGTTCGTATCCCGTGCCAGGTACCAGGAAAAGTTGATCCTAAAGGTAGCCTGGGGATATTTCAGGAGACCATGAATTCCCTTCACACCCAGCATTTCATTGGTGGCAGCTAGGGAACGTGACCAGGTAGCTACGTGGAGCACCCGTCACGTGAACCCTATACCAACAATATTGAGATTGCTGAGGTAATACAGCTACGATACCTTACGACCTTAAAATAGGCTAGGGACTAGCCCAGTTAAAGAAGAATGTAATGTAATGCCCTCGAAAATGTCCCGCACCCACAATAATACTAACCCGAGTTGACGTCAGGTATAGCGTAAAATAGTCGTAGATGGTAAGTCCAATAAACTCATCACGTGATAACACCACGAGACATATCACCTGGTTCTTAAAAATCGGACTAAGGTTGCTATACTTTTAGTACGTCCGTGGTAGTACAGTGGGTTAGCGCGCGGGCCTGGTGGTGATGGTTGGGTCACTAACCAGGGTTCGAACCCCACCCAAGGCATCTCAAAACCTGTGGGTTTTTAGGGGGTTAAATTCCCTTCAGAGGTTCGTATCCCGCGCCAGGTACCAGGAAAAGTTGATCCTAAAGGTAGCCTGGGGATATTTCAGGAGACCATGAATTCCCTTCACACCCAGCATTTCAATTGTACCACTGCAACTTACTTCTAGTAAAGAGAGCTGTGGGGACTGGTGAGAGCTCATATGACAGAACCTCTTTAATATCTATATCTCTGGAACTAGCTTGTAGTCCCATCACTCGGGAACAAATCAAGTTTGTATCATAAACCTTATGTTCCCCCATCTTGATTGACTTCTTTGTGACGTTCATAGTTTCAACTTACTTCTTAATTGTATCATAGAAGCCATCAGGTAATTTTCTTTCAAACTCATTCATTTTTCTGGTGCCAATATCTAGTACTTTATCAACATTTACTGACGGAGCAATTCGTCCAGTAACTACATTGATTACTGTACCTTCGGGGTGTTGTTCTGGGGCTAAAGGGTGTATACTCATATCAAGTTTTCTTCGAAGCCCTATTCTGTCAGCGTTATCTGCATCAATTCTAGCTTTCGCCTCATCTTTGTGGGTTGTCTTTGAGCTCTGTAACCTGTCAGAATCTCATGCTGGAGACATCCGGTACTATCTGGCCACTAGAATGCAGACTAAGAGCCCAGATTTTCAGTGTTTCAGGTTTTGTTGTGATGCCTATTATGCCAGTCTTCCCATGGCCATATTGCATACAAGTTGTCTCAATATACATATCACTCCAGATTCCAGGTCAGGACAAAACACCTGTAGAAGTAAGTTGCAGTGGTACAATTATAGAAAGAGCTGACATGGCAACCACTCATGAAGAAGCTGATAACATGATTGTGCAGCAGGCTATAGCAGTTGCTGTAGCTCAACAGCAACCTGTCACTGTTCTTGCAGATTATACAGATATTTATGCACTTCTTCTTTATCATTACCTGGAACAAGGCATACAAACACCAATGTTTATGGAATCACCTGTAAAAGAGAGAACTGTTGTTGATATCCAGGCCACTGTAAAGAAACATCAGAACATAATTCCAGCAATATTGGCAGGTCATGCTCTTACTGGAGCAGCCATTTTGAAAATGGTAGTCATTTTGGATATGAAAATACCAGAAATTAATTTTATGTGTCAAAATACCCTGGAATCCATGTATTGGTTGACCGGTTATGTCAATTTGTAAGGGAATTGTGGTATATTATGTATTTTGATATTTCCTTGGTGGCCATTTTGTTTTATGCTAATTATCTCAAATTGGCCAAGGCTGACAGCGAGCCAACATATATATTTTTCAAACCGGATATGTTGGAAAACAAAATCCACTGAAAAATAAAACTTAAGACCCCAAAACAAGGTTGTAAGACAAATGTACTTTTGGCTGCCGGACTAAAAGTGGCTAATTGTTAGATACAGAAAAAAATATGATGATAATAATAATTATAATCCTAATACTAATACTACTAATAAGAATAATTATAATTATTATAATCCTATTTATTATTAATTTGTATATTTTAGGTTTGTTATTGTATTTCTTTGTATAATTATCAATTGCATTATTTTGGCATTTGTAAAATTAGACTTCTTTAGTTTAGTTTGTTAATATATGTAATGTATGTAGCGAGTTAGTTAGTTTGTCAGATTTATATTAATTTATTAATATATTTATTAGCGAAGTATCTATATAAGTATCTATATATTCGTATTTTTATGTATATTGTGTATGTATGTATTATTAATATTCCTTTCCATAGCCAGGATGCGGGTGGTGGGTGTGGTGTGGGCGGCTGTGTTGGCATGGGCGGTGATGGGCGTGGGTACTGAAGAACAACAACAAGAACAAGAACAACAACTACAAGAACAACAACACAGCATCGTTAAAAGACAAAGCTGTGAGTATGGTAGTGGTGGTAGTAGTGTAGTAGTAATAGTAATAGTAGTAGTAGTAGTAGTAGAGGCGAAATGATTTGGAAAAAGGCTCTAGGGACACAAGGCAGTGCAGGCCCATCAGGGCTGGATGCAAACGGCTGGAGGACAATCCTGAGTAGAGCAATCTTCGGACTAGCAGCAACAGACTTATGTAGGGCTCTGGCAGCTCTTGCAAGAAAGATGACCACCCAAAATTGTCAACATTTGGAGGCTTACACAGCTTGTCGCCTAATACCTTTAGACAAGAATCCAGGATGCAGACCAGTAGGAGTGGGTGAAGTGCTGAGAAGAATCATCGGAAAATGCATAATGGAAGTGGTGAAAGACGATGTGCGGTCAGCGGCCGGTAATCTCCAAGTGTGTGCCGGCCACCAAGCAGGGGGAGAGGCAGCAATTCATGCCATAAGAAAAATATATGAGCAAGTGGACTGTGAAGCTGTGCTGCTAGTGGATGCAACAAACGCCTTTAACACCATCAACAGAAAGACGGCAATACATAACATCAAAGTAAAATGCCCCAGTTTTGCCACCTACGTAGAGAACACCTATAAAAAGCCTGCGAACCTCTTCATAGTAAACAACCAGAACACACGAAGGGGAACACCTCTGAAATCAATGGAAGGAACCACACAAGGTGACCCAGTAGCAATGGCAATGTACGCCTTAGGTCTCTCAGTGTTGCTAACCTTAACAAGCCATGAGGCGACGCAAGTAAAGCAGGTGGCCTATGCAGACGATCTCACTGAAGCGGGAAAAGTCAACAATCTCAAGCACTGGTGGGAACAAATATCAGAGGTAGGACCAAAAATAGGGTACCATCCAAATGCCAGAAAGTCAATACTAATAGTAAAAACAGAACATTATGAAAGGGCGGTAGAAGCTTTCAGCGGTAGTGAAGTGGTAGTAACAAAGGACGGACAGCGTCACCTTGGGGCGGTGATCGGCACGGAAGAGTTAAAGAACAAATACATAGAGGAGAAGGTCAGAGAATGGGTAAATTAAATTGAGAAACTGGCCAAAATTGCAAAGACGGAACCACAGGCCGCGTATTCGGCATTCACATATGGGGTCAAACATCGCTGGACCTACTTGATGAGAACTGTTCCAAATGTCAGCGCATTACTTCAACCGCTGGAAGATGCCATCAGAGACAAACTCATCCCAGCGTGGATAAAGTCGCACACCCCGAATGATACAGAGGGAGCTGCTCGCACTGCCTCCTAGGTTGGGAGGGATGGGAATCATCGACCCAGTGAAGAGGGCGGTAACGGAATACCAGAACTCGGTAAAGATAACAGGATCTCTCGCTGACCGTATCATAGCACAAGATTCTGACGGTGAAGTAGACCAGGCAGACCTCTACAACATCAGAAAGACCATCACGTCAGAGGCAAAACTCACAGAAAAATGACCTGGCACAATTGATGGGACAACTTCACCCGAGACAAACAAGAAAACTACAAATAACACAAGGAACGGGCGCTTCAAATTGGCTGACAACACTACCAATCAAGGCAAAAAGCTTCAATCTCAACAAACTAGAATTTAATGATGCTATTGCACTGAGGTATGATTGGCCGATTGAAGGACTGCCCGATCGATGCGTTTGTGGAACCATCAACGATACAGACCACACCATGATATGTAAGAAAGGAGGATTCATCAGCATCAGGCACGATGAAGTAAGAGATATAACAGCGAACATGCTCAGGGAGGTGTGTAGAGATGTGGTGAGCGAACCATCACTCATTCCCTTGGGTGGAGAGACCATGCAGCACAGGACGGTCAACACATCCACTGAAGCAAGATTGGACGTTAGTGCAAGAGGCTTTTGGACAAATGCACAGCGAGCGTTCTTTGACATAAGAGTATTTGACCCAATGGCCCACAGCTACAGCGAGCTGTCTCTGGAGGCTGCACACAAGAGGAACGAACGAGAGAAGGTCAGGACATATGGAGAAAGGATCTTACAAGTCTAACATGGCAGCTTTACCCCACTAGTCTTCACATCAGGAGGGATGGGACCCAGGGCCCAGTGCTTCTATTCAAGGCTAGCAGAGATCATCGCAGAGAAGAAGCAACAGCCTAGGAGCCACGTCGTAGCCTGGATGAGATGCCGTCTATCTTTCTCATTGCTCAGATCAGCACTACTATGCCTGCGGGGAACAAGAAGGTCTGCACCACAACCAGTGACGGTGGCAGAAGTAGACTACGAGGCAGCAGTGGCAGAGGGTCGCATTGGAAGGAGACTGGATTGAAGTTGCATGGTGTAGAATAGTAGTATCTGATGCTTGTGAAATTTAGTATGTGTACAATATTAAATATAAGGTAGTGGTGGTGGTGATGGTGGAGGTGGTGATGGTAGTAGTAGTAACATGAAATGTATGAAAAATATTAAATTAAAAAAAAAAAAAAAAAAAAAAAATTGTAGTAGTGGTAGTGGTAGTGGTAGTGGTAGTGGTAGTAGTAATAGTAATATAGGTACCACCAACGAACCTGACTATAATCTTGCTCCTTGAGCTCTTCGTAACTCAAAAAGGTCTAGAGAAAAGTGGCTGTAAATATCCACATCTATTTCCTGTTGGACTCTTCCCACATGATACAAAAGTCGGCCCGATTGCCGGTGCTACTTAAGGGGGGTGACCTGCTTTTTGTTATTTCTGCCCTTTTCTCCCTTTCTCTGGCTTGTATCCATTCGGCCCCATTCAGCCAACTATTTTAAGAAGTTTATCGCCATCTAGGTGTCGATTTCTTCCTGGCGAGCGATAGCGAGCCAGCATTATATGAAGAAATCCGGCTTCGCCGGAGACCTTGTTCTATTGAAAAATTTACAAATTTAGCCTGCTGTCAAACTAAAATAAAAAATATGCTGGCTTGCTACCGCTTACCAGTAAAAAATTGACACCTGGATGGGGATAATCGTCTTAAAACAGTAGGCTGAATGGGGCCAAATGGATAAAAGCCAGAGAAAGATAGAAAAGGACAGAACAAAAACAGGTCATCCCCCTTAAAGTAGTAGTAATAGAAGTGGTAATAAATAGGCATGTATGGATAATGGTTGTCAATAGTAATGTATGGATAATGGTTGTCAATAGTAATGTATGGATAATGGTTGTCAATAGTAATGTATGGATAATGGTTGTCAATAGTAATGTATGGATAATGGTTGTCAATAGTAATGTATGGATAATGGTTGTCAATAGTAATGTATGGATAATGGTTGTCAATAGTAATGTATGGATAATGGTTGTCAATAGTAATGTATGGATAATGGTTGTCAATAGTAATGTATGGATAATGGTTGTCAATAGTAATGTATGGATAATGGTTGTCAATAGTAATGTATGGATAATGGTTGTCAATAGTAATGTATGGATAATGGTTGTCAATAGGAATGTATGGATAATGGTTGTCAATAGTAATGTATGGATAATGGTTGTCAATAGTAATGTATGGATAATGGTTGTCAATAGTAATGTATGGATAATGGTTGTCAATAGTAATGTATGGATAATGGTTGTCAATAGTAATGTATGGATAATGGTTGTCAATAGTAATGTATGGATAATGGTTGTCAATAGTAATGTATGGATAATGGTTGTCAATAGTAATGTATGGATAATGGTTGTCAATAGTAATGTATGGATAATGGTTGTCAATAGGAATGTATGGATAATGGTTGTCAATAGGAATGTATGGATAATGGTTGTCAATAGGAATGTATGGATAATGGTTGTCAATAGGAATGTATGGATAATGGTTGTCAATAGGAATGTATGGATAATGGTTGTCAATAGGAATGTATGGATAATGGTTGTCAATAGGAATGTATGGATAATGGTTGTCAATAGTAATGTATGGATAATGGTTGTCAATAGTAATGTATGGATAATGGTTGTCAATAGTAATGTATGGATAATGGTTGTCAATAGTAATGTATGGATAATGGTTGTCAATAGTAATGTATGGATAATGGTTGTCAATAGGAATGTATGGATAATGGTTGTCAATAGGAATGTATGGATAATGGTTGTCAATAGTAATGTATGGATAATGGTTGTCAATAGTAATGTATGGATAATGGTTGTCAATAGGAATGTATGGATAATGGTTGTCAATAGTAATGTATGGATAATGGTTGTCAATAGTAATGTATGGATAATGCTTGTCAATAGAAGAGTTATAAAGCGGTCGTTGGGAGAGGGGGCTGGGCGCCAGTTGAACTAGATAATAGTCAGTCAGGCGCCTGGCCCGGGGAGCCCGGTCATGCCTGGATGTGATGTGTGGTGTGCTCCGCTGTGTGTCTGCCTGCTGAGACCGGAACCTCTCCGGGAGGTGTGGGACCGGGTCAGTGCTGGAGGCCCTTAGTGATCCTTGGTCTCGGAGTCTTCTCCTGGGAGGCCTAGATGGGTGTGAATATATAATATATACATTTTGTTTGTGTTGTTGCATTGGCCATGTTCGGGCAGCACGGGCTCTGTCTCGAGTCAGCCCACACCCAGCTATGGGGTATGTGCCTGAGTATATATATATATATATATATATATATATATATATATATATATATATATATATATATATATTTATTTATTTTTTTTTTTTTTTTTTTTCAGTTGCACATTTTGGCCAAGGTGGACTTTTGCCAGGACTTCAGTTTCAGGGTAAGCTATTATTTAACGCTTTTAGCAGTTTATTCTGGCTAACATTAGACTATTTTGTACAGCTTAGGAAGGATCTGTGAGATGAATTGGGTGCAGACTATAGCAATTAACCCTCTGACTTCCATATGCCCTTCCTAAACTGTCAACAATTTTAAGTCCTTTTCATCATTTTCTGGACCCCATTAGACTATTTTATCCAGCTTAGGAAGGCTCGGTGGTCGTGCCAAGGCTTAAAATGAGATGGTCTGCAACCCCTCTTTTCATGGCTAAAGGTCCTTCCTAAGCTGAAGAAAATCCTCTCATTATGGCCAGAATATAATGAAAAGGACGTCATCGGTACTGAAGGGGTTAAGGGCATTTGTTGCCCGTTTTGTTTTAATGTAGATTGTTATTGCTCGTGTTTAATTTATTATTATTATTATTAGTATTAGTATTAGTATTATTAGTATTAGTATTATTATTATTAGTATTATTATTATTAGTATTATTATTATTATTATTATTATTATTAGTATTATTATTAGTAGTATTAGTTTATTAGTAGTAGTTTATTAGTAGTAGTTTATTAGTAGTAGTTTATTAGTAGTAGTTTATTAGTAGTAGTTTATTAGTAGTAATTTATTAGTAGTAGTTTATTAGTAGTAGTTATTAGTAGTAGTTATTAGTAGTAGTTATTAGTAGTAGTTATTAGTAGTAGTTATTAGTAGTAGTTATTAGTAGTAGTTATTAGTAGTAGTTTATTAGTAGTAGTTTATTAGTAGTAGTTTATTAGTAGTAGTAGTTTATTAGTAGTAGTAGTTTATTAGTAGTAGTAGTTTATTAGTAGTAGTAGTTTATTAGTAGTAGTAGTTTATTAGTAGTAGTAGTTTATTAGTAGTAGTAGTTTATTAGTAGTAGTAGTTTATTAGTAGTAGTAGTTATTAGTAGTAGTGTTAGTTGTAGTAGTAGTTATTATTAGTAGTAGTTATTAGTAGTAGTAGTTTATTAGTAGTAGTTTATTAGTAGTAGTTTATTAGTAGTAGTTTATTAGTAGTAGTTTATTAGTAGTAGTTTATTAGTAGTAGTTTATTAGTAGTAGTTTATTAGTAGTAGTTTATTAGTAGTAGTAGTTTATTAGTAGTAGTAGTTTATTAGTAGTAGTAGTTTATTAGTAGTAGTAGTTTATTAGTAGTAGTAGTTTATTAGTAGTAGTAGTTTATTAGTAGTAGTAGTTTATTAGTAGTAGTAGTTTATTAGTAGTAGTAGTTTATTAGTAGTAGTAGTTTATTAGTAGTAGTAGTTTATTAGTAGTAGTAGTTTATTAGTAGTAGTAGTTTATTAGTAGTAGTAGTTTATTAGTAGTAGTAGTTTATTAGTAGTAGTAGTAGTTTATTAGTAGTAGTAGTTTATTAGTAGTAGTAGTTTATTAGTAGTAGTAGTTTATTATTAGTAGTAGTAGTATTACTAGTAGTAGTAGTAGTAGTTTAGTAATAGTAGTTGTAGTAGTAGTAGTTTAGTAATAGTAGTAGTAGTAATAGTAGTAGTAGTAGTTTAGTAATAGTAGTAGTAGTAATAGTAGTAGTAGTAGTTTAGTAATAGTAGTAGTAGTAGTATTATTAGTAGTAGTAGTATTATTAGTAGTAGTAGTATTATTAGTAGTAGTAGTATTATTAGTAGTAGTAGTATTATTAGTAGTAGTAGTATTAGTAGTAGTAGTATTAGTAGTAGTAGTAGTAGTAGTAGTAGTAGTAGTAGTAGTAGTAGTAGTAGTTTATTAGTAGTAGTAGTTTATTAGTAGTAGTAGTTTATTAGTAGTAGTAGTTTATTAGTAGTAGTAGTTTATTAGTAGTAGTAGTTTATTAGTAGTAGTTTATTAGTAGTAGTTTATTAGTAGTAGCAGTAGTAGTAGTAGTAGTAGTAGTAGTAGTAGTGTATTAGTAGTAGTAGTGTATTAGTAGTAGTAGTGTATTAGTAGTAGTAGTAGTAGTGTATTAGTAGTAGTGTATTAGTAGTAGTGTATTAGTAGTAGTAGTTTATTAGTAGTAGTAGTTTATTAGTAGTAGTAGTTTATTAGTAGTAGTTTATTAGTAGTAGTCGTAGTGGTAGTAAGAGTTAAATTAGTGTTATTTATTTAGTTTTTATTTATCATTACCCACTTTAAGGGGGGAGATTTCCACTAGAGGTATTTTTTTCTGGACCACTTTCTCCCTCATGTTTAGCCCCAATGCTGTTAAGATTTGGAGATAAGTTAGACGATTTTAAGAACTTTCGCCCAATTTCTGTCAATTTTAAGACCGTTCGTGCAATTCAGGTGTCTATTTTTTCCTGGCGAGCGATAGCGAGCCTGTAATTTAAGAGGAACCGGCTTTTGGCCGGAAATTTTTTCTACCGAAGAATGTACAAATTTATTTAGTATTTTCATTGTTTTTATTTTATTTTTTATTATTTTTATTATATATATATTTTGTTTAATATATTTATATATTATTTATATTTATAATTTTCATGACTTTATATATATTTTTTGTATTTATAGAATAGAAACAAAAAATGAAGTGGGGATTGGGCCTGAGCATATAGATAGATAGATAGATAGATTTATTATAGTTTATTTATGTATTATTTTATCTACTGCATTCGGCTTTCCCCCTTACAAAATTAAGCTTACAAAATGTCTCCGCCATTTTCTCTCCGGCCCTTCCAGGATTCCACCCCTCCCAATTGAACCCCTTACAACAACAACAACAACAACAACTACTATTCCAACAACAACAACAACTACTATTCCAACAACAACAGCAACAGCAACAACAACAAGGAGGAGGAGGAGGGCAGCAATTTTTTAGTCACACCCCCCCTCAAACTTTTCCAGCCAGTTAGTCTCGTTTTCTATATATTGGGAATTTGTATTATATATATATATATACAGTATATATATATACACACACACACACACAGGGTGTTTATGAAATATATGTACAATCGGGTGTATTAAGTGTTGTCATAGATTCCAGTGGTTATCGCTCAACAAGTGTTATTGGGATCTTTATAGTTACTGGGAAAAGTGCTTATCCCTCAGAGTATTAGTCAGTGTCCGAAACTTTGTGAAATATCTGACAACACTTATTAAGGGGGTATGACATGTTTTTGTTCTGTCCTTTTCTATCTTTCTCTGGCTTGTATCCATTTGGCCCCATTCAGCCAACTGTTTTAAGAAGTTTATCCCCATCCAGGTGTCATTTATTTACTGGTGAGCGGTAGCGAGCCAGCATATTTTTTATTTTTGTTTGACAGCAGGCTAAATTTGTACATTTTTAGATAGAAAAAATTCTCCGGCGATGCCGGATTTCTTCATATAATGCTGGCTCGCTATCGCTCGCCAGGACGAAATCGACACCTAAATGGGGATAAACTTCTTCAAATAGTTGGCTAAATGGGGCCGAATGGATAAAAGCCAGAGAAAGGGAGAAAAGGACAGAAATAACAAAAAGCAGGTCACCCCCCTTAAACAAGGGACTGGAGTTCTGGAAAAGGGGCTCCAGTCCTGACGCTATTCTTGACTTACAGTGTGCTGGTTTAACAATCCAGAAGGGTTGATAGCCTCTCAAGTCCTATTTTAACTAAGCTAACTCATTATTTTAACTAAGCTAACTCATTATTTTAACTAAGCTAACTCATTATTTTGTGTACATATATTTCATAACACCTTATATACAGGTATATATATATATATATATATATATCTCACAAATGCACGTGAACTACTAATTATTTCGTAATTGAATACTGTATTGACTTGTCCTGACTGTCCATAGTTCGAATCCCGGCTAATAAATATATATATATATATATATATATATATATATATATATATATTTATTTTCACTAATCTCACCACAACACCAGACACCCCCAATGAAATTAATTAAAGTATACTGTATATGATCCACCGGGATTCGAACCCGGGTTATCACACACAGATTTTTGCCACCTTAATCATTACACCACCAGGATATATATATATATATATATATATATATATATATATATATATATATATAACCAATGATAATTCCTTTCCTAGTCAATTAATATTCTGGCTATCATTGGACGATTTTCTACAGCTTAGGAAGGATCTGAGGACATTAATAGGGCAAAGACTACATTCAATAAAGCCTCTGACTGCCATAGACCCTTCTTAGTCTGAATAATATAGTCTACTAATAGCCAAAACACAGAACAGAAATAAGTCTTCGTATCTTGAAAAAGAGTTAAGGGAGTCACCGTTTTTTTTTATCTTTCTCTCTTTCCCTGGCTTGTATCCATTCGGCCCCATTCAGCCAACTGTTTTAAGACTTATCCCCATCCAGGTGTCGATTTCTTCCTGGCGAGCGATAGCGAACCAGCATTGTATGGAGAAATCCGGCTTCGCCGGTGACATTTTTTATCGAAAAATTTACAAATTTAGCTTGCTGTCAAAACAAAATATATAAATACTCGCTCGCTACTTACTGCTCGCCAGGATAATATTGACTCTTGGATGGGGGTAAAAGTCTTAAAACAGTAGGTTGAATGGGGCCGAATGGATACAAGCCAAAGAGAGGGAGAGAAAGAGACAAAAAGCGAGGTGGGATCCCTTAAGAGATTTTTAATTTAAGTTTTTTTCCCTTCTCCCTTATGTTTAGCCCCATTATTTTTTGAGATTTTAAGACTTTCACAATTTCACGAAAGGGATTATTTGCTCAGACGAATGAAAACTTGACCAATGCTTGGGAGAGAGGTATGTTGACCAGGATTTGAACCCACTCATTCCAGATAGATCTGGAGTGAGTGGGTTCGAATCCTGGTCAGGATACCTCTCTCCCAACCTGTCCCGACATTATTATTAGAATTGAATATTGGGTGTGGTGGTAGATAGTTTCACATTAGATGGTTTTGTACCGTAGTTATATTGACCGTAGTTTGTTTCACCAGTAGATGATTTGTACCGTAGTTTGTTTCACAGTAGATGGTTAGATGCCGTAGTTTATGTAGATTGTAGATTGACACACAGTAGATTATTTGTACCGTGGTTTGTGTTGACCATAGATTCTCATAACGGATGGCTTGACCGTAGTTTGTTTGTTTGGGATGTCTTGGCCGCAGCCGATATGCCTTGACATTCGCGCCAAATTCCCATGATATTTCGATGTATTTTTACTTGATATTATTGTATTAACCAACCTAACTTAACCAACGTAATGTAACCTAACTTAATACAATAACATTAAGTAAAAAACACATCCAAATAGAATGCTGATTAGATCCCGAATGTAGAGGCCTAGCGGCTGCGGCCATGAATTGTTTATACCGTACCGAAGTATTTTTTCATATTTGATGGTTTTGTACAGTAGTTAACATTTTCAGTATTAGAACGAGCCCTGCTTTATTCAGGCAAGTATTATGATTTTATTCAGTTGAGGAAGGACCTCTGGGAATGAAAGTGGTAAGTATATCTCTAATAACCCTCTGACTTCCTCAACTAAATTGGAAGGGATTGCATTTTTGCGAGTGTCTGAGATAAAATTATAGGGTTTTCCGACTACAATAAACTTCAATAAATTAAGTAGCGATGTTAGTGTAATCTATATAATACGAATTATACAATATATCATGGCAGAGACTCCTGAGAGGGATCTATAACTCATAAAACATTATTATTTTAGTTATATTTTAGTACAGTTAGCCATGTAAATTCTTTTTCTTTGAAGGCTATTCACCAAAAACTATTTATGGGAAGGGGTAGCTAAACTATTAGTTGGAAATGCAGACTGATCCAAATTCTTGCAAATGTCGGAGAGAGAAAAAAGAAGAGGTAAGGAGAGGGAGGAAAAGAAAAGTGTCAAAACCAGGATATTTTTGGGTATGCCAGGGATTTTGTTGGACTGATCGTAGGTTCTACTGAACTGGGCAGGACAGTAACACACTTATATAATAGGCTACACTTAGACTACAATAGGGTAAAATATAACTCGGGGAATATGTTTACAATGGCTTAAATTTATACCGGCAGTTTTGCCTTTTGTCTACACTGAACACAAAGAACCCAATAAGAAGGGCTAAGATCATATGTTTTAAAAAAGTCCCGAAGTAGCAATTGGGTCCTTATCGCTTTGAGAATTATGAATCGTTTTAGCAGTTTATTCTGGCTATCATTAGACAATTTTATTTAGTTTGGGAAGGAATTATGGGAGTCCGAGGGATGATTGAGATAGTGTTTACCCTTTAGACTGCTGGAGGCCCTTCCTAAACTGATTAAACTAATTGTCTAATGATAGCCTAATTAACTCTAAGCGTGTTGTAATCCTCCAGGGGTTAATTAAAGACAGCTAGGAGTTTGACACAAGCTAGATGTACAGTCGACAACAATAATACTAGGAAGGTCATTATCCAAACCAAGGCGGAGGCGACGGAACAGGAGGTGATCAAGGCGGCGGCGGAAGGGGTAACCGAGGAAACCGCAGAAATCGAGGAAACCGCGGAAATCAAGGGAACCGCGGAAGAGGAGGGAACAGAGGAGGCGGAAGAGGTAACGGAGAAGGAGGTGGCGGAAGAGGCGGCGGAAGAGGTAACGGAAATAGAAGGCCCGGGAACAGGCGACCGGGCGGAGGCGGCAACAAGAAAGTCAACTGTAACCGCAGGAGGAACCAGAACAACCCTGTGTGTAAACAAGAAGCTCAGGAATTGATTTCGGGTAAGCGCATTACTTAAACCTATATGAGAGTACTGTAATATTAATGTGTTCATATGCTATTCCTAAGTATGACGTGTAATATGTATGTAATTTTATGTATATGTGCATGTATATGTGTGTATGTATATGTATGTATATGTATATGTGTAAATTATACGTATACATTATATGTATATGTATATTTATGTAAATGTGTATGTGTATATGTATTTGTGTGTATGCATATTTATCTTTATGTACATGTATTGTCCTGTACTGTATATGTCAATGTACAATGTATATAAGCATGTCTGCATTTGTCACACCATTGGAATGAATTGGCATGAAAAAAAACCCAAAACACATAATCACTTAGCAAGCAATCTTCTTCATTTGAGCTGTCCCAATATTTTCCAGAATATCCAAAAAAAAAAAAAAAAAATCATATGATCGGTCTCACTATTTTCCTGTATATACAAAAACAAAAGCAAAACAAAATCTTATATACCCGTACAGTACTGTATATTTTTCTTTCTTGATGTTAAAATTTATCTATCAATATATCATGTGTATCTCACAAATACACGAGCTACTAAATGTTTTATACTCCTGGGCAGACTCAAACCACCAACATGCAGCATGGACACTTGTCCTGAATGTCAGTGGTTCGAGTCCGGGTCAGAGTATAAAATCTCTCTCTCTATATATATATATATATATATATTATATATAATTGTTATTTAAGTTATATGTTGAATCTGTTAATTGGTGGGTTGGTGATATTACGAATACTATCATGAATATATCTGAAATTTAATTGAACATTTTACTTGAGGCAATTTAAAGTGATGTATATATTCTTAATGCCAACCTATTCTGGCTATCATTAGACGATTCTTTCAGTTTTTGAAGGATATGTAAAAGTTAAAGGGAGAAATGGGATAGTTTATTTACCCCTTTCCTTATTGAGATCGTATATACCCATTTGTGGTGGGCTGGATCTATCAGAGTGAGGGTTGGTGTCCTCTACTTCCCTAGTTCTGACTTTACCTTTTTCATCATTCTTATTTCTTTCTTCCTGAGAGTAGTGAAGGCAGTGGGGCCATAATGGTATGCCCCATGGTTCCTTAGTGTCTTACTCTTACAGCCCACTGGCACAAGTCGGCCTTTCTCTCTGGCGTAGGGATGTGGCGACCCCACCGCCTGTCACTGCGGTGGTGCAGTCGGCCTATGTAGCAGTTACGGTGATTTCTTGTTACTGCCTTATTGTAGCACGGTTAAGGCTGGTGTGGTGCAATTTAGCCAGGTGCAAGTGCTTCAAGGAGACTTTGTTGAGTTTTGCTGAGACACTGTTAGCGCTATACCAACATCAGCCACAGTGATAACATGATGGGGCGTTGTTGTGGCAAGACTTTGTTGTACTGCACTGTGCTGCAGTAAAGATTGTAGCCACCGTATTATGATTGCTGTGGACTGTGTGCAGTACTGTGATTGTACCATGGAAGCCACATTCACTGTGGACGGTTGCGGTCCTTAAACCTGTATGTATGTATTTATTTGAGTCCTAGCATAGATTATAAGCCAAAGAAAATCATCTAATGGTAACTGTTTAAGAAGGACCTGTGTTATTTAGAGTTTATTGAGATAGTATTTACCCCTTTGAGTCTTAGATATATTTTATAGGCCTACTAGAAAAAAACAGTCTAATGGTAACAGTTTAAGAAGGACCGTGTTATTAACCCTTTCACGCTCATATGACTCAGAGGTTGCCAGATTAGCAATAAGAAATAGTTATCTCACTCTTATAATTACCTCTCTAAAATTAGTTTTTTGCCCACAGCTAACTCAAAGACAACTGCAGAGGTTGAAGTAACTAAACTAAAGGATTCTAAATACCCCTGATGGTAACAAAGGCTTTAAAGTATCCCTAATAGGCTCAAAATCGCGTCATATGTCTGAGAGGGTTAAGAGGGTATATGGAGATCGCAATAACCCCTTTGAGTCTTGGAGGTAGATTAAAAGCCAAAGAAAACTGTCTAATGGTAACTAGAATAGGATGAAAATTAAGTCCTAATCTTGAAAAGTCTAAGAGTATACACTAATAAAAATATAACATCCCCCCCCCCCTCCGTAGCCAACCCAAATCTGTTCCAGTCTCTCACTTGGCTGAGCGATTTGGCTCGCGGCGGAGACAACATCGCCATCCCTCGACTTCCCGGCACTCCGTCACGACAAGCCAACAAACGCTTCTTCCAACTCGGCACGGGACGAGTAAGTATAGCTTGTAATTCAAGGGCCTGGACATATTTCATACGTACATAACTAATGTTTAAAGACAACGTGTCCCGCACGAAGCGCGGGTCTGGTCTCGCATCCTAATGGTAAGCGTTCCTGTCAACCCTGTTCAGTGCTGCCTCACTTGTCAGGTTCTTTGATTTAAGATCAGACCGCAAAGTTTGATTCCACGTCTTTCTTGGTTTGCCCCTTGGTGCAGCTCCCACATTCATGGACATTCATCTTTCCACCCAACTTAGTTCATCCATCCTCTACACATGTGCAAGCTATCCAAGCCTGCTAGTACACATCTCATCACTGATACTCTTGATACCTAACCTTCTCCTTAGCTCTCCACATGTCCAAACTATCCAACAAGCCTGCTAGTACACATCTCATCACTGATACTCTTGATACCTAACCTTCTCCTTAGCTCTCCACATGTCCAAACTATCCAACAAGCCTGCTAGTACACATCTCATCACTGATACTCTTGATACCGAACCTTCTCCTTAGCTCTTCACATGTCCAAACTATCCAACAAGCCTGCTAGTACACATCTCATCACTGATACTCTTGATACCTAACCTTCTCCTTAGCTCTTCACATGTCCAAACTATCCAACAAGCCTGCTAGTACACATCTCATCACTGATACTCTTGATACCTAACCTTCTCCTTAGCTCTCCACATGTCCAAACTATCCAACAAGCCTGCTAGTACACATCTCATCACTGATACTCTTGATACCTAACCTTCTCCTTAGCTCTCCACATGTCCAAACTATCCAACAAGCCTGCTAGTACACATCTCATCACTGATACTCTTGATACCTAACCTTCTCCTTAGCTCTTCACATGTCCAAACCATCCAACAAGCCTGCTAGTACACATCTCATCACTGATACTCTTGATACCTAACCTTCTCCTTAGCTCTCCACATGTCCAAACTATCCAACAAGCCTGCTAGTACACATCTCATCACTGATACTCTTGATACCTAACCTTCTCCTTAGCTCTCCACATGTCCAAACTATCCAACAAGCCTGCTAGTACACATCTCATCACTGATACTCTTGATACCTAACCTTCTCCTTAGCTCTTCACATGTCCAAACCATCCAACAAGCCTGCTAGTACACATCTCATCACTGATACTCTTGATACCTAACCTTCTCCTTAGCTCTTCACATGTCCAAACCATCCAACAAGCCTGCTAGTACACATCTCATCACTGATACTCTTGATACCTAACCTTCTCCTTAGCTCTTCACATGTCCAAACCATCCAACAAGCCTGCTAGTACACATCTCATCACTGATACTCTTGATACCTAACCTTCTCCTTAGCTCTCCACATGTCCAAACTATCCAACAAGCCTGCTAGTACACATCTCATCACTGATACTCTTGATACCTAACCTTCTCCTTAGCTCTCCACATGTCCAAACTATCCAACAAGCCTGCTAGTACACATCTCATCACTGATACTCTTGATACCTAACCTTCTCCTTAGCTCTTCACATGTCCAAACCATCCAACAAGCCTGCTAGTACACATCTCATCACTGATACTCTTGATACCTAACCTTCTCCTTAGCTCTCCACATGTCCAAACTATCCAACAAGCCTGCTAGTACACATCTCATCACTGATACTCTTGATACCTAACCTTCTCCTTAGCTCTCCACATGTCCAAACTATCCAACAAGCCTGCTAGTACACATCTCATCACTGATACTCTTGATACCTAACCTTCTTAGCTCTCCACATGTCCAAACTATCCAACAAGCCTGCTAGTACACATCTCATCACTGATACTCTTGATACCTAACCTTCTCCTTAGCTCTCCACATGTCCAAACTATCCAACAAGCCTGCTAGTACACATCTCCTCACTGATACTCTTGATACCTAACCTTCTCCTTAGCTCTCCACATGTCCAAACTATCCAACAAGCCTGCTAGTACACATCTCATCACTGATACTCTTGATACCTAACCTTCTCCTTAGCTCTCCACATGTCCAAACTATCCAACAAGCCTGCTAGTACACATCTCATCACTGATACTCTTGATACCTAACCTTCTCCTCAGCTCTCCACATGTCCAAACTATCCAACAAGCCTGCTAGTACACATCTCATCACTGATACTCTTGATACCTAACCTTCTCCTTAGCTCTCCACATGTCCAAACTATCCAACAAGCCTGCTAGTACACATCTCATCACTGATACTCTTGATACCTAACCTTCTCCTTAGCTCTTCACATGTCCAAACTATCCAACAAGCCTGCTAGTACACATCTCATCACTGATACCTAACCTTCTCCTTAGCTCTCCACATGTCCAAACTATCCAACAAGCCTGCTAGTACACATCTCATCACTGATACTCTTGATACCTAACCTTCTCCTTAGCTCTCCACATGTCCAAACTATCCAACAAGCCTGCTAGTACACATCTCATCACTGATACTCTTGATACCTAACCTTCTCCTTAGCTCTCCACATGTCCAAACTATCCAACAAGCCTGCTAGTACACATCTCATCACTGATACTCTTGATACCTAACCTTCTCCTTAGCTCTCCACATGTCCAAACTATCCAACAAGCCTGCTAGTACACATCTCATCACTGATACTCTTGATACCTAACCTTCTCCTTAGCTCTCCACATGTCCAAACTATCCAACAAGCCTGCTAGTACACATCTCCTCACTGATACTCTTGATACCTAACCTTCTCCTCAGCTCTCCACATGTCCAAACTATCCAACAAGCCTGCTAGTACACATCTCATCACTGATACTCTTGATACCTAACCTTCTCCTCAGCTCTCCACATGTCCAATAAAAATAATAATAATACCTATAATAGCAATCTCTCTCTCCTCCCAGCCGGACACCCCCCACCAAGACTGTCAAGCCCCAGGGTTCGAGGCCGGGAAGTGCCGATACCTCCAACACTGTATCTTGCCAGAGTTCGCCAATAATTTCAACAACTTCCTGAGATACGTATGCTTTATTGAGGGAGTGTAAGTATAGAATAATAATGTATGTATCAATGACTGGGGGTGGCCGACTCGAGACAGAGGCCGAACAGAAACTACTTTTAAAAGTTCCAATTCTTTGGGGTCGCAACCACTTTCGCGTTCCCTTGCCCCTGTCTCTGTCTCATCTAGTAGGTAGGTGTAGGGAGTTTGATATCATTTATAATTCTTAACCCCTGTAGCACGATGCCATCTTTGTACTTTATTCTGGATAAATTAGACGATTTTATGCAGCTTAAGAAGAGCATATATTATTCAGAGGGTTTATTGAAGTCTTAATTATCACAGAGTCCTAGAGGTAGATTATACACTAAAGAAAATAATCTAATGGTTACCTGAATATGATTCATTTTAAGTCATCTTGCTGAAAGGTGTTAAACACCTTACAAGAAAATATAGCAAGAATAAAGTGCACCACTTTGTACGAGCGCGAGTCCAAAAACCACAATCGTATACACTTGTGCTATTATATTAATTGATGATTGACAAATTCTGACTGCATTTTTGGAAAGCGCATACAAAATTATTTTTATTTTATATATATATTTTTAATGAGGTTTAACCCGTCCAGCCCCGGCTAGTTTTGTAATGTTTGTTCACCAGAACCCGGCCGGTTTTCAAAAAATTGTTTTATTCCAGAAACCATAGCGAATGGGTTAGGAATGAAGGAAAAACCACAAAAAAACGCTCAAAAAGCTTAAAGAATGGTCCTACAGAGCCCCCGAAAACGTATTTTACAAGAGTAAAAAATTGAAGGCAATTACCCCAAAAAAACAGGTTATTGCGCGCTCACGCGCACGCACGTGGACTTTGAGAGTTTTCAACCATCGGCACGGTTGCGTGGGATACGTACATAGTTCCCATACAAATCTGAGCCCTCTTGAGTGGCTACACCTGAGGTTACGGTCGGCGAAATTAGGGTGACGCGCCAGGCGCGTCTCTGGGGCTGTGCGTTACATACAGTAGGGTCCCGCATAAAACGTGTTCGCATAAAATGAGTCTCGATTAAAACGACCGACCTAAAATATTAATATTTAATTTTCGATCAGAACGAATGTGATCACATAAAACGAGTCCGCCGCCAAAGTGGGGCAAATCCGAGGAGTTTTCATATAGAGCGCCGAAATATCGTACAAAACTTACGAAATATCGTCGCTTTGTACGAAATATCGTTCGCTTTGTACAATTTGTTTTCGCTTACATTGACGATATTGCGCCACCAAAATGCTGTGTTCACATAAAACTAAATCGCATAAAACGCCCTCGTTTATCGACCATAAACTCGTTTTATGTGAGACCCTACTGTACATCGCCGACGCGTCAGGCGCGTCGCTGGGGCTGTACGGGTTAAGGGATGAGGGAACTTGGCCCTACCACGGTCATATTTTTCTAAGCAGAGTTTAATGAGAAGAGATTAGCCACAGACTTATTTTACTGTCAGGCGAAACAGAGGCAAGGGGTGTGAGGAGATTGCCCAAACATATCCACCTGCCAAGAATCGAACTCGGTCCTCCCAATTAGAAACCGAGCGCTCTACCAATGTCGCTACAGGCCACCCCACTTGTTATTTCATAGAAAAATAAAACTTATCATTGAATTTTTTTATTTACAACTGAAGCACCATGAGTGAACGGAAGTTAGTTATGTAGAGGAGATTAACCAGACCACTGAGTTTCAAACGGAACTCTCATAGGTCTGGCAGTGAACGGAAGTGTTAATAATTTTCCAATAATCTTAACTGATGGTGAAAGAGTTAATACTGACGGCGTATAATGTTTTTCAGATACGTGGGTGCCTGCTGTCCTCTGAGGGTGAACACCAATGGTATAGCTCCCCCCACCCCACCCCCCACCACCCCCCGGCCCACCCCCAGACCCGTCACCCCACAGAGTGAATCCAGAGGTTGTGGTCTTATCGCCAAAATCCCCCCTACCCGGATTGTCGGAGGCAAGCCGGCGGATCCTCAAGAGTGGCCGTGGATCGCAGCTCTTATGAGGGAAGGATCCAGCCAGTACTGTGGAGGAACCCTCATCTCCGATAGGCACATTCTGACTGCGGCTCATTGTGTTGTAGGGTAAGTGGGTTTGTTATGTTGTTGTTCCCCAAGCTGCCTGGCCGAACAGTCCCAAGGCCCCGAGCAAGACCAAGGCCATAACCGAGCGCCCCCACAGAACCCTCCCAGCCGACCACAATAAAGCATGGGTGACCGAAGCCACTCCATGGCAGGGAGCTGAGGAGGGCGACAGAAACGCCCGGGAAACCAAAGCCCCACCCAGGGCCCTGTGCCCCTCAGCAATTATGAAGAGAAAGCGGAGGGGCAAAGGAAAAAAATGTGACGCTTTGGCTTCCAATCTTGGTAGATTGGGAGGTCAATCCACGGTAGAGATGCAGTCACTTGAGATCTAGAAAATATATAAGTAAAAGGAACAGTCAGAGTAAGCTATGGGTATGGCAGAGATCGCTCAGTTCTCACTCTGATAGACCAGCCCATCACCACGGGTTTGTTATTGTTGTAGTTTCTCAGACTGTCTGGCCGAACAGTCCCGTGTCCGGTAGACCAAAGCCGCTACAGAAGCTCGGGCCCTGAAGGGGCCAGGGTGAGATGAGATCTGTTTCTGAGAGGGCAACGGGGGAGGGAATCATCAGCCCTCAGGCTGATGCCCCCACCATCCACAGCCCCCCTTGCAGTGCCACCCAATCGGGTGATCTACCCAGCAACTAGAAGGAAAAGTAGTACAGTAAAAGAGACAGACAGAAACAGCTAAGGTTGGGTAGAAGATGCCAAACCTCACTCTGGATAGGACCAGCCCTCACACCAGGTAAGTAGGGTTCTGATTGATGCAGTTTTCAATGCAGCACATTCCCTTGATTGCCATGGCTAGCGGGGTGCTCTTGTTACATGGACTTTACTGGACATTTACCATGAATCACTAGACCCCAGTGTCCAAACTATTGACGTCTACCAATGGTATGGTGTGGAGATCCAACTGCCAACCCTTCCATCAACAGTCAGACGTGCTACCAACCATACCATGACTCACAGTATTTATATGTATTTATATCATAATCATAATAGCTCTGTCTCGACTCAGCCCCCAGCTGTTGGGTGTGTGCCTGAGTATAATAAAATAATTAAAGAAAAAATCATGATATCTCCTTTTTTTTTTTTCTCTCTTTTCTAGATTCTCACAAAATATCATGATCAAAATAATAAAAAATAATATCAGTCATAATAAGTAAACAAAAATGCCACAACAAAAACTGTCTTGATGGTGTAATGGTTAGAGCATGTAAGTTCTGTATGTGCTATCCTGGTTTGAATCCTGGGAGAATCACAAGCTTTCATTAATTCAATTTGAGTTATTAGTGTTAAGAATGATGTTAAAAATATAAAGAATAATATCTTTTTATAGATTCTCACAAAGCAACATCCGCATCCGTCTCGGCGAGTACACCTTCGACCAGACGGGCGAGTCCCAACACCGCGATTTCCAAGTATTAAGCATAGTCCCCCACGAAGCCTACGACACCACGACGTACGTCAACGATATAGCGGTGATCACCATTGAGGGATCAACGCAGTTTACGCCAGATATCTGGCCGGTCTGTCTGCCCGATGGTGAAGATCTGTATGTCGGCAAAGACGCAACAGTTATTGGTATGTACACACGTTAATTGAGATAGTTTTTACCAGTATACGTCCCACAGATCGTATCTTCTAAGATTGTATTTACCCCTTTGATTCATAGCGGTAGATTATAAATAAAAGAAAATTATCTAATGGTACATAAGTTTAAAGATGGTTTCATCTAAAAAGCACGTCCATAGGCGACCCTGTCATAAGGCTGCCTCTATTGTCAAGGTCTTTATTTTAACATTGCACCGGATTACCTGATCACACTACTTTCTAGGGGAACCGGAGTACTGTACCTGATCCCACTTCTTTCTAGGTATAGTCCCCATGTTCACAGTCCGGCATTTCTTGCGTAAAGAATCAAATTATTATAATAGTTCTGGCTTGGATATCTGCCTAGTCTGTCCGCCCGATGGAGACGATCTGTATGTCGGCAAAGACACCATGGTCATTGGTACAGTCGGGCTAATAAGTGATGTCTCGGCACCAAGTATATTTTTATCAATAATTGGTATCGGCAATGTGTAAAACTGTATATATTAATTTTGAGTGAGATATATAAGCATGTTCCTACTCTTACCCACCCTATTCAACATCTGACCGACATTAATACAGCACCGAGAGTGCCAAACGTAAAGACAGCGGAGACATTATTTATTAGCGCCACTGTACATTGATTTTGTTTTCCTTTTTTTGTTCTATGTGAGTGAAGGAGACAAAAAGGCTTGTTGTGTTGTCTTGGTGGTAGAGGGGTGCATGGTCAGCAGGAAACGGTTGGGCAGAAATCATAACCTCTAACCTCTCGTAACTAAAAAAGGGTTTTGAGCAAATGAGCCGTCAGTTTATACAAATATTCCCTAGCCAAGTCTTCCTATTTGGTAGAAATATTAGCTCGATTACTCTAGTCCTTTTTGAGTTATGAGAAGTTAGGGTTACAATTTCTGCCCAACCTAGAATGAACAAATCATAGTATCAAAGCCTTTTATAATAAATTATTTAAATCCATTTTAGATTTACAGAAGAGTGACTACTACTACTATTTCTGCTACTACTATTACTACTACTATACTAATACTACTATTACTACTACTACTACTTCTACTACTACTACTACCTGTACTATTTCTACTACTACTACCTGTACTATTTCTACTACTACTACTACTACTACTACTACTATTTCTACTACTGTAGCCTGGATGAGGTGCCGTCTATCTTTCTCGTTGCTCAGATCAGCACTACTATGCCTGCGGGGAACAAGACTGTCTGCACCACAACCAGCGACGGTGGCAGAAGTGGACTACGAGGCAGCAGTGGCAGAGGGTCGCATAGGAAGGAGACTGGATTGAAGTTGCATGGTGTTGAATAGTAATATCTGATGCTTGTTTCTACTACTACTACTACTAATATTTCTACTACTACTACTACTACTACTATTTCTACTACTACTACTTTTTACAGGTTGGGGCACCATCTACTACGGGGGCCCGGTGTCCCAGGTGCTACAAGAGGTAACTGTACCGGTGTGGACCAACGCGGACTGTGACTCAGCCTACGATCAAGATATTATTGCCAAACAACTCTGTGCCGGGGCTAGGGACGGTGGCAAGGACTCCTGTCAGGTAAGGGGCCCCTAATTAACCCTTCTTGCCCAGGCTCGCCATCCTAAGGACATTATTGAGATCTGGGCGATCTGGCCGAAAAACTTTGTAATAGGCTAGCCCTATCTTTGTAATTTTAACTGCTAGAGAATCCACACATCTCAAAACGTAGCAGTGTTTCATATCTGTAAACTGGCATTAAGTAAAGCTCTCTAGGTCAACTGGTTCAGTTGTGATGACTATTTCCGTGGAGCAAATTTTTCCGCGATTTTAGCAATATCTCTCGATAATAATTGATCTTTTTCTCCAAAACCATAACAACAAAAGTCGGACTTCTCCTTCTTGATTTTGAAGGTGCGCGTCACTCCGACAGGATGTGTTTACATACGGTTCGACGCACGGCTTTCAAACCAAGCTTAATAGGCTTTCAAGCTTATATTTTAAAATGACACCCGGGCTCCTGGCCATCTGCCGTGGTGTCATTTTAAAATGACAACCGGGGAGGAAGGGTTAATTTTTTTTTTTTTTTTTTTAAATGTTGCTGTTGTTCCCTAGGCTGCCTGGCCGAACAGCCCTGAGTCCCTAAAGAAGGACGTGGCAGAGTCCAGAAAAAACAAACCTCCCCTTAATCTAAAACGTTTGAATACCGTGCATCGCCTCAGTTCCAGAGTTAAATACCGGTGAATATAAACCACATATGAGGAGGAGCACTTTATTGACAACGTTTCGCAGATAGCTTCTTCAGGTCACTAACAGGCGCTAGGTCCTTGGGCGCCTTAAGTAGGCCTATCCGTCATGACAGGTGGGGTGTTTATATTAATTCTGTCAACTTTTCCAAGTTATCTCGACATTAAATACCGGTGCTTATGGAAGCTTATTGCAGTTCCTATGTTAACTATCATTATGATGCGTTTACTACTGATTTTTTAACTATTTTTTGTGATTTTCTATTTTTATGATCATGGGACTTATTTTTATGATCGTATAACTATTTTTTAAGCTTATGATTTTTCACGCACTTATGATTATTTTTATGGATGGGACTAGTTAGCCTTGGTCGGCAACTCATCTAGGGGAGACAACCTTATACAAATCCGGGTGGATGGGACTCGTCAGCCTTGGTTGGCAACCTGTCTAGGGGAGTAAACCTGATACAAATCCGTACTGCTTACCTAAGGGTAAGGCAGGTTAGTGGATGGATTAGCCGAACACCGCTGTAGAAAAATAGTGCTAACAAGATACACAGGGCCTCTGAGTCGGACGGATCCTAAATTGGGTGGTCAATCCTGTAAGTCCTTCAATAAACTGGCTCGGGCTGTCCCTCTCACAGGGAATAGGTCCGCTTGGGGGCATTCTGTGTATGGCCACCCTCGTAAGGGGAGTAAGGCGTCCGGCAATAGATAGATAGATGTTCTAACTATTTTTATGATCACATCACTATTATTATGAGCGTATGACTATTTTTAGGTTTAACTCTTTTATCGTCTCAACAGCCGGGTGACAGAGATGGAATAGAATCCCAAGTGAGGAGTAAAGCATGTTAAGGTGGCAAAAATATGTGTGATAACCCGGGTTGGAATCCCGGTGGATCATATATACTTTAATTAATTTCATTGGGGGTGTGGTGGTGAGATTAATAAAAATAATATTAATGGCATTTTTGGGGTCAACAGTTGGACAATGGTTTGAATCCCAATTAAGATTTATATATAATAATTCTTTCATTTTAACATGTTCCAAACCCAAGATATTAAGTTTTAACTACTTTCCTGATAATTGGACTATTTTTACGAGCGTATGACTATAAAAAGTGTCTTGTGCAAAGTTGAATGAATGACCGATCCAAATTCAAGGTATGTTATTTCCTATGTGAATGAAGGAGATAAAAGGCAACGCTACCTGTAACTAGTGTCTCCCCCAAAGTTGAAAGAGTCCCAGAGAGCCAAATTCAAGGGTAGTTTGACTCAAAGTGTCTGGACACACGGAGCTTGAAGTATTTTAAGTCATAGGAAGAGGGAAGGACTGATTCTGGGAGAGAGTTCCAGAGCTCAGCTGTTGAATAGAAGAAAGATTGAGAATAACATTTCACTCTTGGGTTGGAGAGCTGAAGAAGGATTGAGAATAACTTTTCACTCTTGGGTTGGAGAGCTGCAGAGTATGTATTCTTTCATGAACTATCATTATACATATTACTTTTATTACTGTATTTCTATGTCTAACTTCTATTGTCTCAACAGGGTGACAGCGGTGGCCCTCTATTGATCCAACAAGGCGGCGCTAACCGTTGGGCCATGATCGGAGTGGTATCGTGGGGTATCCGCTGTGCCGAGCCTGGGAATCCCGGCGTCTACACCCGAGTGACCATGTATCGGGACTGGATCAGGTCTAAAATGTTATAAAGTGGCGAGTGATAGTGAGTGTGCAAGCGACAGCGAGCCAACATATAGGCCTATTGAAGGGGGATCTGGCCGGGGTGGTCGTTTTTAGCTTGAAGGGGGATCTTTGAGTATTATTTTTGGGGGATCTAGAGAGATTTTTTTTTAGCTTGAAGGAGATCTAGGGTATTATTTTTAACTTATAAGGGGGATCTGGGGATATTAATATTTAGCTTGAAGGGGGGTCTAGGGAGTTATTTTTAGCTTGAAAGGGGATTTGGAAAGTCCTTTTCAGCATGAAGGGGGTTCTGGTGAGGTAATTTTTAGTTTGAAGGGGGATCTGGGGTAATATTTTTAGCTTGAAGGGGGATGTGGGGTATAATTATTATATATATTTTTTTTTGGCTTGAAAGGGGTCTGGGGAGGTGTTTATTTTCTATACAAGTCTCCCTCGATTTACGATTGGGTTAAGTTCCTGAAAACCCCCGATCTTCATAGAAAAATCTTATAGCGAACCCTAAAATTAATGGGGTAAATGGGGATGTGTTCTGGGACCAACCCAAACCCCTAAAAACCTATAATAATAATGTGGTAAATCGGGGCATCGGATAGCGAGGGAGACTTGTATTTTTATAGGGAGTCTTGGGAAAACTAGTACGCAATAAATAATACAAGATTTTGTTTACAGTACTGTATTTTAAGATTTAGATTTAGAAAGAAAATTTACTTAATTATTATTTTGTAGTTTGTTTAAGAAAATAATATTTAGAAATTATAAATAAATCTTTGAAGATTATGAGGCATTTTGATAGTTTATTCTGGCTATCATTAGACAATTTTATACAGCTTAGGAAGGATCTGTGGCAATCAAAAGGGTATAAAGAGTATTAAAGACTATCTCAATTAACCCTCTGACTTCCATAATTATACCCTTCCTAATCTGAAAAATATCTTCTAATGATCGCCAGAATATACTGTCCAAATGCATCATAATTTTAAAAGGGTTGAAAGAAATTAAATGCAATCAATTATTTAAATAACCTAAAATACTGTACAGTACAATCAAATGTTAAAATCCATATCACCACCCCACCAATTAACTTACAAATAAACCTAATTAATGAAATCAATGCAACTAATGAATACATGTGGTACTCCAAGGATTCCAACCTAGGATCTTACTCTCACAGAAATTCCGCTCACTACCCATTACGCTATCAAGAGGGTTAAATGAAATGCAATCAATATTACAACAAAATAAAAAACTATCAAATATTAAAAGACAATCACTTTAGGTTTTAGCAATGACCATATTTTACTCATTAGTTCGTAGGAAAAATTATAACTATTGTAAATAAATATGGATAGCAAAAAAGATGACTCGACACATTTCTATTCTGTTTTCTGGCTATTATTAGACTATTTCATTCAGATTAGGAAGGGTATATGGAAGTCAGAGGGTTAAGTGAGACCGTCTTTATCCTTTTCATTCCCACAGATCCTTCCTAAGTTGTATAACTGGCTATAGTTAGACCTATTTTATTCAGATTAGGAAGGGTATATGGAAGTCGGAGGGTTAAGTGAGATAGTCTTTACCTTTATAAAACCCCACATAATAAAAACTTCTAATGAAAGCCAGAATAACCGTTAACCCGTTGAGTACCAGCGACGTGTTCAATTTTATTGTAGCTATATTTAGACCATAGGTAAAACGGTTGGTAGAGATAGTTTGAAGCCTTATTCTTGCTAGAGACTCTTCCTAAGCTGCATACAATAGTCCTATAGTTGCCAGAATATGATGAAAAGGACGTCCCTCGTACTGAATGGGTCAAATGCGTCGTGTTATTAATTACTGTAATATTTGATTAAAGTGTTATTTCCACATACAGTATAGTGATTTTGATAAGTTCTTTTGCTTATATAGTAGTGGGTCGTCCATGTTTTGGTTTGTTTATTTTGCAACTTTTACATTATCCTTTTCATAATTAATTAATTATCCTTTTCTTATCCATATTTGTTTACTATACAGTAATATCTGTTTTTTGTGTATGTGACTATTTTATATATTAAAGTTTGACATTAAGCTACTTATTTCTTTGTTTCATTTATGCTTTACAGTACTTTTATTCTTACTGTATATATATATATATATATATATATATATATATATATATATATATATATATATATATATATATATATATATATATATATATATATTATGTTCCTTCCAACAACCAACTATACTCCTAAAATCGATTAATGAAATTTACAAACACATGTGGCAGTCCGTGGATTCGAATCCAGGATGCTCACACCGAAAATCAACACCTTATGCATCGCACCACGTAGACAGTTAAAGAATGGTGGACACTGCCTACGATTTATTATGCAACTTCGAATCCTGCATATCAATCTAAGCATGTACACACAATCCAACTGCAACTCACGTAGGCTATGCATATGTGAATGGAAAGAGCAATTAATGGGGCCTTAACCACTAGGGAAGTCCTCTCGATAAATTACCCCTGAACCAATATCAATTATTATGTTCCTTCCAACAACCAACTATACTCCTAAAATCGATTAATGAAATTATATACAGTACAGTATATATATATATACTTTTTAGCAGATGGGCTGGTCTATCAGAGTGAGACCTGAGCGATCTCTGCCATACCCATAGCTTACTCTGACTGTTCCTTTTACTTATATATTTTCTAGATCTCAAGTGACGGCGTCTCTTCCGTAGATTGACCTCCCAATCTACCAAGATTGGAAGCTAAAGCGTCACATTATTCCTTTGCCCCTCAACTTTCTCTTCATAATTGCTGAGGGGCACAGGGCCCTGGGTGGGGCTTTGGTTTCCCGGGCGTTTACGCACCCTCTCAGCTCCCCGCCATGGAGTGGCTTCGGTCACCCAGGCTTTATTGTGGTCGGCAGGGAGGGTTCTGTGGGGGCGCTCGTTTATGGCCTTGGCCTTACTCGGGGCCTTGGGGCTGTTTGGCCAGGCAGCTTGGGGAACAACAACAACAACAACAACTTTTTAGCAGAGTATTCACTAACCAGTTATGTAATTTTTGAGAAAACCAGAATTAATAGAAATGGAGGTAGAGTTTTATTTGTTATCAAAGAAAGTCTTAACCAGACACTCTTGTCAAAACCTCAAATTGTGAACGTCGACACAACCTTTGTGCTAATAAAGAATTATAAAGGTACAAAAATAATACTTGCACTAATATACAGACCTCCAGCTCAATCCGTGCAAACTGACCGAGAAATTTATGAGCAAATTGCAGACTTAAGTAACTTGCAAGATACAGTACCGTCATTTTTGGCGACTTCCATTTATCTGTGACCAAGTGGGGAGATAGTATTACTTCACACTCTGGACAAAACCTGTATGCAAACTTGCAAGAGAGTTCGCTATATCAATTTGTTTGATCTCCAACCCGTGGAAAAAATGTCCTTGACCTTGTACTGTACTTTCAACAAAAGAAGAATTTATAGAGAATTTGAATATCCGTGATTAATTCAGTAACCGCGACCATCGTACGATAACTTTCAGTTTAAAGTTTACTAGTAACGAACCAAATAGCAGCATCGAGAAAGTCCCTAATTTCAAGCAAGCAAACTTCCATAAACTTAGAGCAATGTTTAAAGAAACTGACTGGAGTTTTTTAATTAACAATAAAGACATAAATACATCTTGGGAATCATTCACAAACCCTTACCTAAAAGCAGTGCAAGACTGCATACCATCGAAAATACGGCGTCCAGGCCATAATGATAAGCCCAAATGGTGGAATAAAGATATTTCAAACTGTCTGCTTGCTAAAAAGTTTGCTAAGGATAGATTAAAATCCTCACAAAATGACTAAGAATGGGTGAAATTTGTAGAACTAAGACACAAAGCCAAAAGGTTAATTTAGCAAAGTAAAAAGACCCTGGAGTTACATGTTGCGAATCAAAGTAAAACAAACTCAAAAGAATTCTATAGTTCTATCAGAAAGAAGAGAGTACTGTAGTTACTTCAACTGTAGGACTGTTAGTCGATGAAAATGGAGAATATACCAAAGACCAAGTACAAATGAGTAATGCCCTCAATACCTTCTTTGTATCGGTTTTTACAACAGAAAACCTCATTGATATCCCTACACCATCGCCGATTCAGATAGATAATTCTGATGTTCTAAGCAATATCACCGTTACAGAGAGAGAAGTATTGAAATGTTTAGATAAACTCAAGGTAAATAAAACGCCCGGACCTGATACAATCTCACTTAGAGTTCTAAAGGAAGCTAAGGATGAGCTCTTCAAACCACTGACATTGCTATTCAATAAATCCTTGCAGTCTGGAACTATGTCTGATCAGTGGAAGCTAGCTAACATAACAAATTTTAAAAAAAGGCAGCAAATCCCTACCCAGTAACTGTCTTCCAATTAGCTAAACCTCAGTTGTATGTAAAATGCTAAAAACGCTCATAAGAGACGGACTCGAGGACTTAAGAGGAAAATAACATACTTAAAGATACTAGACACGGATTTTGTAGCAAACTTTCCTGTTTAACAAACCTCTTAGACTTCTTCCACGATATCCTCAAAATCTATGATAAGAGTAAAGCTGTAGATATTATATACCTTGATTTTCAAAAGGCCTTTGACAAAGTTCCCCACAAACGTTTACTGCTAAAACTAAAAGCGCATGGAATACAAGACTGTGTTGAAATGGATAGAAAATTGGCTCCGCGACAGAAAGCAAAGAGTAGTCCTAAACGGTAAGGCATCTAAATGGACCAATGTGAGTAGCGGGGTACCCCAGGGATCGGTACTAGGACCAATTCTCTTTCTAATTTACATCAACATAGATGAGGGTCTCACCTGTACAATCTCAAAATTTGCTGACGATACAAAAATTGCAAATAGCGTACTCTAAAAAGAACAAGTTGATGATATGCAACACAATCTAGATAAGTTGTCACGTTGGGCCCAAATTTGGCAAATAAGTTTCAATGCGGATAAATTTAAAGTACTACATATCGGATACCAAATGAGAAAGCAAACTATTCGATGAATGGCACTCAACTTAAGAATGTAAACAGAGAAACCGATCTGGGAGTAACAATATAGAGTAACCTAAAACAGTCAACAATGTTCAGAAGTTGTTAAGAAAGCAAACTAAATAATTGGCTTTATAGGCAGGTCATTTGAGCATAAATCCAAAGAAGTTATCCTAACTCTTACAATTCCTTAGTCCGCCCTCTTCTGGAATACTGCGTTCAAACCTGGTGCCCTTATTACCAAAAAGATATAGACAAGCTAGAACGAGTTCAACGTAGTTACCAAAATGATACCTAGCCTTAAGAACAAACCATACGAGGAACGTCTTAGAGAATTAAATCTATTTCCTTTAACCCAGCGCAGATTAAGAGGCGACTTAATTCAAGTGTTCAAAATCATCAAAGGCATCGACAATATGAACTGTTGTAAGTACAGTACTTCACTATCAACCAATCTAATTACACGCGGGGAAACGGTTGCAAAATTATTGGTAAATCTTTTAACTCGCACGAATCAAAGAATTTCTTCAATCGAGTTGTCAACTTGTGGAATGGGCTTCCCCGAGACGTTATAGACTGCAGCACCGTTGATTCTTTTAAACTTCGTCTAGAAGTAGAGAAGAAAATCATAGTAAGAGATGATTCACCCTGGTATAGCACTCGAGTTAAATTTCTTAGAAGAGCGCGTAGAAGAGCTGAACGTGAATGGCGGAAAAATAAAACAGACTCTACATGGTTGCAATATCTGTCAGCCAGAAGAGCCGTGGTCCACACAATCAAAGATGAAAAGAAAGTGTATTATCAGGGAAAAGTTGACTCATGTGGTAACGACCAGAGGAGGTTGGCTTCAATTGTAAACAGTTTACTTGGAAAAACAAGAGTCGGCTTAAGATCTGTACCCGATGCCGAGTTGGCTGCCAACTTTGTGGCATTTTTTGCTGGCAAGATAACTCGCATAAGACAGGAACTGGATGATGCTTCTGTTGGTGAAGAACTTTCAGTTGTACTCCAACCCCGACACATTCCTAATAATGTCCTCTCATCCTTTCACTCAGTAGAGGTGGACATGATCTCGTCCTACATAAGAAACCTCAATAAAACATTTTGCCCGTTGGATCCCATAAATGTTTTCAAGCTACCAAGAGTCTATGATTACACAGTTGAGTTTATTTCCAAAATAATTAATAAATGCTTCTCTGAAGGTAGCTTCCCACATTCTGAAAAGCATGCACTACTCCGACCTACTCTAAAGAAACCTGGACTTGATGTTGAGAACATGTTGAACTATCATCCTGTCTCCAACCTGTCCTTCATATCAAAGATATTAGAGCGTGCAATACTTGACCAATTACAACCACTACTTCAGCAGAATGAAACTATCCCAATTTTTCAGTCTGCTTACCGACAGCATCATTCAACTGAAACAGCATTGATTAGAGTACATAATGATCTAATTGAGAACATTTGCAATGGTGTGGCCTCACTATTGGTCTTGCTTGATCTCTCTGCGGCCTTTGACACAGTGGATCACGAGTTGTTATTGAGTGATCTTTATGATTGTGGTGTGCGTGACTCCGCTCTCTTGCTTCTTGGGTCATACTTGTCAGGTAGATCCCAGAGTGTGATGGTAAATCAAATGGTCTCGGACTCGACACCCCTGCAGTATGGTGTTCCGCAGGGATCAGTTTTAGGTCCTATCCTATTTATAATTTATATCAGCAGTTTGTCTCTTCTGCTTCGTGCACATAATGTCACCTTTCACTTTTATGCAGATGACACCCAGATTTATGTGAGAATCACAAATATAGTTGATATACGGAGTAAGATGGAATTGTTGATGTCTGATATCAAGAAGTGGATGAGAGCGAGAAAACTTAAACTAAATGATGGTAAAACTGATATTCTCATCATCCGAGGAAATAGAAGAGCTGATGATATAGTAGGTGCCCTCTCCATCAATGTGGGTGGATCTCAGCTGCGACCGGCCAACTCTGTTCGAAATCTGGGTGTATATGTGAACTCCCGATTAGATTTCAAAGAGCATGTAAACCAGATAGTTAAAAGTTGTTACTTGCACATCAGAAATCTCTATTTGGTGAAGCCGTTTATAACCAGACGTTGCCTCCTGACGTTGGTTCACTCATTGGTCTTCTCTCGTGTTGATTATTGCAATGCCCTGTTGGTGGGTCTTCCAAATTATATTTTAAAGAAAGTTCAGTCTGTTCTTAACAGGGCCGCAAGACTCATTTTTGGTGTTCCACCTAGAACTCCTACTACATCTCTTCACATAGAACTGCACTGGCTGCCAGTAAGAGCAAGAATAGAATTTAAGTTGTGTTTGGTGACTTTTAAGGTTCTCAAATTTGGTGAGCCTAGGTACCTTGCGGAGCTGCTCAGGCGCCCACCGGCACACCATGGTGTAGTTGTGCGTCATGACAATAACCCTTTTCGTGTTGATGAACCAAGGGCTTTCCAGCAGTCTTCTTTCTTTGAGAGGTCATTCTCCTACATGGCTCCGAGGTTGTATACCAGGTTGCCGCTGTCCATGAGACAACTGAGTTCTGTTGAATGCTTCAAGAGACAACTTAAGACTTTTCTCTTTGAGAGAAGCTATGATCTTGAGAGAGGTGTCATGACAGATGGCTATAGAGTTAAGGCTATTTTGCCACTGCTAGTGATTGTTAAATGTGTGTTGTATATAAGCCTTCTTTTGATGCATTGATTTTGTTCTTTTTTCTTTCTCTTTCCGAGCGCTAGTGAATTCTTCGGAAAAATTGGCGCTTATGAGAAATAAGTAACATGCTTATTATTATTATTATTAGACAAATATCTTGCATCAAAGCCGCGATTGACTGCGTTTGTAAATGAATAACTTTATTTCATCCCCCCCCTCAGTTACTAACCCATCTGTCCCCTACTAACTTCCTAATCCTGCCACGGACATTAGTTCCAGGGCAGTAGTTCTCTTTCCAATGTTCCCTTACCCACTCTAAACCACGGTTTGGACAATTGATCCTCAGTGTTTTGGAGGACAAGCAGCCTAGAAGGGTCACCAGACCTATTGTTGCTTGATTTCTTTTGTACTCCCTGCCCACCCCAAACCAGCTTCCAGAAGCACATCCATATTCGTATCTCTTGCCATTCCATCCAATCACTCCAACACATAGCTGCAGGCACGACCTCCTGAAATCCATCCTTCTGAATCCTCCCTTCCTCGCAAGGACAGAGTCCACCTGGCCAGGCTGAGATGCGGACACCATCCAGCCCTTCTGAGCTATCAGAAGAGACTGGATGACTCAGTCATCGACTCCTGCCCAGGTTGTAACACAGGACCCCATACTATTAAACACATCATAGAAGACTGCATTTCACACAACCACTTACGCCAACAACACAATCTACACGCCTCGAGAGCTCTGTGGGAAAGCCCGACTGTGGCCATGGCCTTCCTTAGGAGGGACTCGGTGCTGTTCGGCCAGGCAGCTTAGGGAACAACAACTAAAGTCCCTACCCCAGCTATTGAGCAGGGACCCCAATGGAAATAAGACTATCGGCCTTATTGGGCTATCCTTAGTTGTAATTATGCAAAGCTGGTACAAGTCATATTTGTAACATACTATGTGGTACCAACTCTGTAAATTGCTAACTGAATAAATATTATTATTATTAAGTACACATTAGGGAGTGCTGGAGGGACCTTGGTGACCCTGGTCTATGGGTCTTCTCCTGGGTGACCTAGATGTGTGTCAATTTGTGTTTTGTTTTTGTGTGTCAATTGTTTTCTGTTGTGTTGTGTTGTCCCTAATCGGGCTCTGTCTCGAGTCGGCCACCACCAGAAAAAAAGGAAAAAAATGGGAATGGGCCTGAGTAGGCCTACATACTGTACATACATTATATATCTATCTATTTATCTATTGCCTGATGCCGTGATCCCCGAAGGGGTGGCCACGAACGAACCGCCCCCATGCACCTCTGTCCCCAGTCAGTTGACGCCCCTCCCCCCAACCAGCACCGCCCTCGTTCATGTACTTCCTCACTCCATCCTTCCACCTCATATTCGGTCTACCTCTCCCTCTCTGTCCCTCCACCTCGCTCTCGTACACCCTCTTAGTCATTCTCTCGCTTTCCATACGTTCCATATGGCCGAACCATCTCAAGTTGTTCCTTTTCACACTTTCCAGCACATCTACCTCCACACCACACCTCCTTACTTCCTCATTAGTCTGTCTATCCCTCCATGTAACTCCGCACGCACTCCTTATATAATAATAATAATAATAATAATAGTTCTTAAAGCTAGCGCATGCTAAGCTAGCTAAGGATAGCTCAATAAGGCCGATTAGGCGTATTTCCATTGGGGTCCTGTACTACTACCCCATCCCTTTGCTCATGAGGGATGGTAACGACTCAGTGCTTGTGAAAAATCTTTAATGCGCCGAGCGTGGGCGCGAACCCGGGCCTTCTGGGTGGAAGTCCGAGACGCTAGTCACTACACCAAGCAAGCCGCTTAAGTAATTCATTTCCACTGCTCTCACTCTTGGACATATGCCGGACATATGTCCGGCTTTGCCGGATTTGATTTTCCTACCGAAAACATTAGCTCGCTACTGCTCACTATCTTGAGGCTATCAAGCGATAGCGAAGGCCAAATGGATATAATCCACTAAAATGGCAACATTACCCCTTGGACTGAATGGCATTGTATCTACTGTATCTTTAACTTAAATCGTGTAATAACTCCGTTATTATAAATACTCAACCTCATGTTCATAGAGTAATGTATTCTTATTTTTGTCTGATGAGTCCACCATATAATTTATGAAAAGCATTACTGGAACACCCTGTATAGTGCACCCCCAGTAAATGCGCCTATATGGGCTGCAAAATGCGCCGCATTTACGGAATCTGCATATTGTGGAGTTAATAATCAATGGGAATAAATGCTTATGGTCAGACAGCCCCTCCGAACTAACCCCATTTTAGCCTACCATACACCCGATAACCCACCCAATAACCATTTCTGAAAGATACACTTTACATTAGTTTGCAAGTTTTACATTTTAATTTTAAAATATCAAATAAAAAAACAAATATAACACCATTTAGATAGGGGATCACGGTGTCAGGCAATAGATAGATAGATAGATAGATAGATAGATAGAGGACTGCTGGGCGTGATGGAAGGGAGGGAGGATATCGGCCGCATTTTCATTAGGCGACACTCGGTAATATGGCGGGAAGTACGTATTTCCCCTTGAATCAAAACGGCCAAACCGCATATACAGAATTTCGAGCCGCATTTACAGAGTCCTTAAAATATATTATTTCTGATTAGCCACCGCATATAGGGAATCCGCATTTACTGAAGGCGCATTTAGTGGGGGAGCACTGTACATATATATATATATATACAGTAGAACCTCGCTCTTTCGGAATTCTCAGACTTTCGGACTAGCATTTCAATTCGGACTCATGGTTCAGCCTTTCGGATTTGTCTGAAAGGCTGAGAAAATACCTTCATCCTTTTCGGACTACATTTAACTTCGGACTCATGCTTCAGCCTTTCGGATTTGTCTGAAAGGCTGAGAAAAATTAAATCGCATTCGGACCAAAGAGCTGAGTTTCAGACTTATCTGTTAGGTGAATGTGTATTCGGACTTACAAACTTCGGACTCATGCTTCAGCCTTTCGGATTTGTCTGAAAGGCTGAGAAAAATTATTTCGCATTCGGACCGAAGAGCCGAGTTTCGGACTTATAAACTTCGGACATTGTTTCTGCCTTTCGGATTTGTCTGAAAGGCTGAAGTGTGAGTTCGGACTCGGCCCTTTCGGACTTTTGACACTTTCGGACAGGGGTCTCCCCCAATTAGTCCGAAAGAGCGAGGTTCTACTGTATATACATATACTGTATATGGTCAATTAAAGAATTGAAACCTAGAAAAATGTGTGAAGAGGAATTTATGCGGAACACTGGTTGAAATCTTTCCTAAGCTGTGTGAAATAGTCTAATACAGTAATTGCCAGAATAAAATTAAATGAAAAGGACGTCACCGATACAGAAGGGGTTAAGAGAACGTTAGAAGCTAAACAGCACGAGACATAATCATATCTTAGAAAACCTTTGAGTCCATTCATTTTAGTCTATAATATTGTACTGCATACAGGTCTCCCTCGATTTACGATTGGATTACGTTCCTGAAAACCTGATCTTAAATAGAAAAATCATATTATATTTTTTCACCAACTAACTTCACTTCTAAACTTAAAGAAATCAACAAATACATGTGTGCTCCAAGGACTCGAACCTAGGGTACTCTCACCAAAATTCTGCGCACTTATGCATTACGCTATCAAGACAAATTAATCCTAAAATTTATGGGGTAAATGGGACCAGCCAAAACACAAACACTTAAAAACCTATAACAGGGGGTTCAGGGGTAATTTATCGAGAGGACTTCCCTAGTGGTTAAGGCCCCATTAATTGCTCTTTCCATTCACATATGCATAGCCTACGTGAGTTGCAGTTGGGATGTGTGTACATGCTTAGATTGATATGCAGGATTCGAAGTTGCATAATAAATCGTAGGCAGTGTCCACCATTCTTTAACTGTCTTCGTGGTGCGATGCATAAGGTGTTGATTTTCGGTGTGAGCATCCTGGATTCGAATCCACGGACTGCCACATGTGTTTGTAAATTTCATTAATCGATTTTAGGAGTATGGTTGGTTGTTGGAAGGAACATAATAATATGGTAAATCAGGGCATAGGATAGCGAGGGAGACCTGTGGCATCTATAAACCTAGCGCAGGTACACTTGATGAAAAACAAGCTTTACACTAAACATTCTGGAAGTGGGTCGAAATCTTGCAATACAGGTCTCCCTAACTATACGATGGCCCAATTTAGGATACCTGTATTATTATTATAGTTTTTTAGGCGTTTGTGTTTTGGCTGGTCCCGGAACGCATCCCCATTAATTTTAGGGTTCGTTATACAATTTTTCTATTTAACCCGCGCACTTCAGTTGTCCTCTTATACAGTACGCGACACCGAACCTTCACCACGAACCTTGGTAGGCCTTTTATACTGTACTTCCGCGAACGTAATATTTACGGCCGCGTACCTCAACCCGATGACATAGCGATGTCCGGTCAACACCAGGATCAAGATAACAATATGTACTTAATTTTCCAATTAAGTATGTCTTTCTACCTATTACCATTGCTTGGCTATTAAGAAATTAAGGCCATAACGCCCAACCCATTCCGCGGGTATGGAGTGTAAGAAGATCGCCGAGGCAGAAGGGTTAAGATCGGGTTTTCAGGAACGTAACCCAATCGTAAATCGAGGGAGACCTGTAGATGTATGCTTCACCCGGTTCATTCCGTTTACACAAAGATATATTCAGCTTACCAGTGTAAAGATTATTTTTTCCTCGGGTGTACCTCGGGGGTTCACGTTTGCGCCAGGAGGGTCTAGAATAAATGGCCAACTGTCTTGATGGTGTAATGGTTAATGTTTAAAATCTGTAAGTGGTAACCCAGGTTCGAATCCCGGGAGGATCTATCTATCTATCTATTGCCTGACGCCGTGATCCCCGAAGGGGTGGCCACGAACGAACCGCCCCCATGCACCTCTGTCCCCAGTCAGTCGACGCCCCTCCCCCCAACCAGCACCGCCTTCGTTCATGTAGTTCCTCACTCCATCCTTCCACCTCATATTCGGTCTACCTCTCCCCCTCTGTCCCTCCACCTCGCTCTCGTACACCCTCTTAGTCATTCTCTCGCTTTCCATACGTTCCATATGGCCGAACCATCTCAAGTTGTTCCTTTTCACACTTTCCAGCACATCTACCTCCACACCACACCTCCTTCTTACTTCCTCATTAGTCTGTCTATCCCTCCATGTAACTCCGCACGCACTCCTTAAGTAATTCATTTCCACTGCTCTCACTCTTGGTCTGAGTCTCTCAACCAACATCCATGCTTCGCTTCCGTAAGTCAGTCCCGGGAGGAGCATATGCTTTAATTAATTTCATTGGGTGGTGTTTGGAGTGAAATTAATTACTGTACTGTAATTAGATTATTATAAACTTTTTCTTTTTGGAGTGCGTATAACGTGCGTTTTGTGACCAGCCAAAACCCAAACTCAAACAACTAAAAACCTATAATACTATCGTAAATTGGGGCATCAGATAGTGAGGCAGACCTGTATACCAGAGAATTGAGGTGTATCTCTAGAAGATATTGGTTAACCCCAATATTAATAGGGTAAATGGGGATGTGTTCTGGGACCACCCAAAACCCAAACACCTAAAAACCTAGAATAATATCGTAAATCAGGGCATTGGATGTGAGGGCGACCTCTATCATTGAACATTGTTTTTTTCTATACAAATGAAGGGAAAGCTACCTGTAACAAGCGTCTCCCCCAAAGCTGAAAGAGTGACAGAGCCAGTTCAAGGTATGTTAGAGTAAAAATGTCTGGAAAGTCATAGGATGACCATAGGATAGGTAGATATAAAAGGGGAGAGATGAGACCTATAAAGGTACAGTTTAAAACTAGGGCAGTGGCAGAGACAGTGAATTTTTTTAGTTGGAGGCTAAACACAAATGAAAAACTGAAACATATAAGACTAAAGAAGGATTTGAGCATAGAACAAAGAAAAAAAATAAAGGAATTACAGGAAAAGGCTGATGAAAATAATGGAAAGTTAGGTGAGGAGGATAAGAGATATTTTTACTGGAGAGGGAGGGACGGGAAATTGAAGAAGTGATTTATACGAATAGAAGGGAGGGGGAGATCAGGGAGGGAAGAGAATGTGATAGGAGTTGTGACGGAGGAGGAGAACAGGGAGACAGGAGACGAAGCTGCAGACCCAGTAGGGCCAGGGGGGGGAAGTAGGGTACGGACAGGAGCGAGATGGTGTAGTTGCTGAAGGAATGGTAGATGGATTAAGGATTATGTTTAGTAATGTGGATGTTTACCCAGAACAAGAAAAGAGAACTGATATGTAGGTTGCAGGATGAAGAGGAAAAACCTGATGTCATAGCCTTACAGGAAGTAAGACCAAAAAATGCTAGAATTGAAAGGGAACTGGTGGAATCTAGTTTGGAGGGTTTTGAGTTATATGAGAGGAATGCTATTAGAGCAGAGGTCGGAAGAGGACTGTTTATTTATGTAAGAAAAGAGCTCAAGGTTAATGAGGTGGATATGACACAGCAGTATTGTGAGTATTTGTGTATTGAAGTAAAATGTGCAAGAGGGTCAATTCTAATTGCCTCTATATATAGAAGCCCAAATAATAGTAGGGAAGAGGATGATAACCTACTGAAAGCAATGGAGGAAATAGATAAAAGAGAGAACAAATATAAAATTTTGATTGGAGATTTCAATTTGCCAAGGATCAACTGGGCAAATTGTACTACTCCAGCAGGACAGGGTAGCCTGGAAAACAAGTTTATAGAGAAAGTGAGAGATTGTTTTTTAACGCAACATATTACAGAAATGACAAGATATAGAGATGGGACACAGGGGAGTGTACTTGATTTGATATTTAGCAATGAGGAGGATATAGTGGAACATGTCAATGTGGATAGCCCTATAGGTTGTAGTGACCATGCCTGTATAAGCTTTAGTTGCAATATTAAAACAGAGAGGGATAATAGAAGCAATAAAAAAAAATATACATGTATGATAGAGCAGATTATGAGCTGCTGAGACGGTGTTTGGACATTGACTGGGGGGAATACTTGAACGGTGAAGACCCCAGGGGGTAAGGGGGCCTTCAACTATGGTGGAGGAAAAAAAGAATATGCCTCACGCATCCTACTGCATGTCGTACAAGGCGACTAATAGGGGAGATGGTGTTAGACTTGCGGACCAAGTAGCCATCACTATACAATGAAGCCTTGTTATTGGCGCTGGCATCGTCTCCATATGACAGGGCTTCATTGTACAGTACTTGCTCCAAGTTGCCTAATGGCGGCACACTGGCGGTGGGTGTCGCTCCCTTCGGACCCGGATCTGGCGCCCTGGGCCCAACCTGGTCGAAATGGATCCAGAGGGTACAGTACGTAGTGTTTCCCCGGACTGGCACTTTCCGCCCAATAGTATAGGGGCCCGAACCTGGTGGTAGCGCCCCAGAAGGCTGCCCTGTCATTGGGCGAAAAATACCAGGCCAGTCGTAGTGCCGTGTACGCGCACGGGGTGCGTCCCTGCGGCTGGTTCTGGTGGGGCGTACCGAGGCCACTGGATCCTACCCCCTTGTAATCTTCGGGGAAGGTACTGGGAATGGTCCCGGGGTAGACTGGAACCGGAGTTCTGGGGGGGGGGATGCTCATTTGCCAGCTAAAATACCCAACTTATGACAATACAACCTATAAAGAAACGTAAGTCCGATGAATCAAAACCGCACAGGACAAGGACAAATGCCCCCCACAATCTCAGACTTGCAAGTGTGAATGTTGGTACAGTAGTATGAATGAAGTGGCTGAGATGTGTGAGAAGAGGCGAGTGGATGTCTGCTGTACCCAGGAAACACTCTGGAAGAGGCATGGGGTACAGTGGATTGTCAGAAAAAAGAAAAGATATAGGATATACTGGGGAGTGGAGACTGATAAGCGAAAGGAGGAGTGGGTGTTCTGGTGGCTGAAGAGCTGGCGGAAAGTGTGCTTCAGATTACGAGACTTAGCGAAAGGCTGATTGTTCTGAAGTTGAAAGTTGGTGAAAGAATTCTGAATGTGATATCTGCATATGCCCCACAAGCTGGTCTACAGAAAGAGATAAAAGAGGACTTCTGGAATGACACCATCAGTGTCATTTCAGGCCTCTCGGTGAATGAAATAACAATCGTGGGGGGGGGACCTCAATGGTCACGTGGGAGCATCTGCAGATGGATACGAGGGGGTACATGGAGGAAATGGCTACGGAAGGAGAAATCTGGAAGGCGAATATATATTGGAGTCCTGCGTTGCACTCAACATGGGTGTGTGTAACACAAAGTTTAAGAAAAGACAGAGCCACCTGATCACATATAACTCTGGGGTCCCAAGTAGCCAGATAGATTACTTCTTGGTTAACAGGAAAGACTGGAAACTAGTTTGAGATGTAAAGGTCATCCCGAGCGAAGAATGTATCCCCCAGCATAAGCTACTTGTGTGCGACATGAGCTTATAGAGATCCTAAGCGCACGAAGGTATACATACCCAAAAGGAAAGTGTGGCTGCTGAAGGACAAGGAAGTCAGGGATAGGTTTCATAGTGAACTGGAGGAAATTAATAGAAATAAGGAAGCTAGGCCTAATGATGTAAATAGTCAATGGAATTTTCTTAAGCATAGCCTTATCGCTGCCACTGACAAAGTCTGTGGGAAAACAAAGGGTCACCCCAGGAATAAGACCTCTTGGTGGTGGAACGATGAGGTATAACATGCTGTGAAAGAGAAAAGGAGATGCTTCAAAGCATGGAAGAAAGGAGGCAGCAAGGAGGAATACCAGGCAGCTAAAAGTTATTTACAATGCTAAAAATCGCATTAAGGACCTGGTCCTCGAACAAGTGTGTAACACTGACAATCCCAATGGGATCTTCAACCTAGCTAGGCGAGTTAAAAATTACAGTAGGGATATTAGAGGTGGACAGTGTGTTAGAAACGATAAAGGGAAGATTGTGTATGCAGAAAATGAAATCAGAGAAGCATGGAAGGTACACTATGAACGATTGCTAAATGTAGTTTGAATGGGACAAGGAACAGCTTAGTATCGAAAAACCAATATCTGGGCCCCTCCTTTTATAGCACCAGCTGTATTGAGCGACGCAATCAATAAAATGAAGGACGGTAAACTCCAGGTTGCTCTGACATTGTCGCTGAGATAATAAAAGACTCAGGGGAGACTGGTGTAAACTTAGTCACCGAGTTGATAAACACCATTATTAAAGATAAGAAAATCCCAGAGGATTGGCTCAAAAGTGTAATAGTAAATATATACAAAGGAAAAGGGGATGCGCTAGATAGAGGAAATTATAGGGGCCTGAAAATGCTCGACCAAATCATGAAGGTCTGTGAGAGTCCTTGAGGGTTTGATCAGGCAAAGCATCTCTATTGATGATATGCAGTTTGGTTTTATGCCGGGACAGGGTACAACCGATGCTATCTTCATAGTCAGGCAGATACAGGAAAGATACTTACTAAAAGGCAGGGATCTTTACTTTGTGTTTGTGGACCTGGAGAAAGCCTTTGATAGGGTGCCTAGAGATGTTGTGCAGTGGGCTATGAGGAAACTTGGTGTGAAAGAGTGGCTGGTGCGTGTGATAATGAAGATGTATGAGGATTCGCGAAGTGCGGTGAGGGTGAAGGGTGTACTGAGTGATGAGTTCGCAGTCCGTGTTGGAGTCCATCAGGGTTCAGTGTTAAGCTCCCTCCTCTTTATTATGGTCCTGGAGGCACTGTCTAGACTTTTTAGAGGCGGACTCCCGGTGGAACTGTTTTATGCAGACGATTTAGTCCTAATATTAGCTGACAATATGCAAGATGCTGAGGCCAAATTCAGAAGATGGAGAAAGGGCATGGTGAGCAAGGGTTTAAGAGTCAATATTAACAAAACCAAGGTTATGCATTGTAGATGGAGACGAGGCAATGTGGAAAAGAGCGGTGCATACCCATGTGCAGTGTGTGGAAAGGGAGTGGGCGTTAACTCCATTCAATGTAGCATCTGTCGATGTTGGGTACACCATGGGAGTAAGCGCTGTAGTAGAATAAAGGGACCCTTGCCGAAGGATAAGTCAGAAATAGAGAAATTTGAGTGCGTAGTGTGCAAAGGCGAGCTTGTGTTAAGTGATGATCCTGTGGCTGTGAATTTTGGAAATGAGTCTTTGGAGCTGGTGAACAAGTTTTGTTACCTAGGAGATACCATCTCTGCCGGTGGTGGGGCCGAGGCTGCCACTGTCGCTAGAATTAGGTGTGGCTGGGGGAATTTCAGAGAACTGATGCCTCTCCCCCTGAAGGGAAAGGTGTATGCCTCATGTGTTAGAAGTGCAATGACGTATGCCTCAGAAACATGGGCCGTTAAAGTAGAGGATGTAAACAGAATGGAGCGTAATGAGATGAGAATGGTGATGGGTGTGTGGGGCCAGGCTACAGGATAGAATAACAAATGTTGAGCTGAGGAGACGTTTAGGTATAAAGAGTATTAGCGAGGTGATGCGTACAAGTAGACCGGGATGGTATGGACATGTGGAGAGAATGGATGAACAAAATTAGGTGAAAAAATGCAGGTCTGTGATTGTGGAGGGAGCTGCACCAAGGGGTGGACCGAGGATCAGACTATACGCACCGATCTCAAATCAAAGAACTTGACAAGTGAAGCAGCCCTTAACAGGGTTGCCTGGAACGCCGCCATTAGGACAAGAGACTGAAACTGCACATATGTGTGGAACACTCGGTCTTAAAATGTTATGTACTGTATATGTATGTATGTATTAAGAGTCAAACTGGAGAATGCTATATCCAAATGTGTACCAGTAAAGGAATATAAGGATAAAACAAAATTGAGGAAAAGAACGAACCCAGAATTACCAATGAAAAGAAAGCTTTGGACATTGATAAGAAGAAAGAAACAATTGTGGGAAAGACTAAAATTGTTAAAAAAGAACAGGGGGTCTAGTATTGAAGCTAAAGAATTGGATTTGGAACGCAGACAAATAAACAATAACATAAGATGGGAGACAAGGAGGGGGGTGAAGGAGAGGGAGAGAGAGATTGCAAGAAATGTGAAGGATAATCCAAAAATATTCTGTTAGTATATTCAGGAAAAGTTAACAAGAAGAGTAGGTATCCCAGAACTGATAGGAGACTTGGATGATAGGAATAGAGCAGAAACTGATAAGGAGAAAGCAGAGGTGCTGGGGAAATACTTTGGGGGGGGTACTAACAGTGGAGTCGGATGATGCAGTGCCTACCATTCTCATCAAACAGGCACCGGCACTAGAACTAATAGTTTTCCCATGCTAGAATAAGAAGGGCTATAGAAAAAATGAACAAAAGTAAGTCCCCGGGACCGGATGGGATACATGCAAGAATCATAAAGGAAGGAGGGGAGATGTTAGTAGAGCCATTAAAAATGTTATTTGAGGTATCTTTTAATACAGGACAAATCCCAACGGACTGGAGAGAGGCGAACATAACAGCTATATTTAACCCGGGAACTGCAGGGAGACTCTTATGAGTGAGTGAGAAAAAAAAATCAACTTTTGACATCGATTTTTTTTTTTTTTTTGGCCCCTGGGCCATGCAAAATCTCAGTCCTCTACCTCCCCTCCTTCCCCACTTTCCTCCTCTCCTTCAGTTATCACCTATTTTCCCTGTTATTCCCTTATTCTGAGATATATTTTCGTGCTAACATTAGCGAGTTGCAAGCAGGGTGTTGTCATCACTGATGGCAAGCGAGTGCAAGAGAGAGAGTATCGATCGACTGTGTCTCAGTGGCCTTGGGGGAAATTGGCGGGAAAGCAGCTTGCCTCACCCATACATTATACAACTCGCGGGCTATATCTCCGATTTTGACCATCCAAACGCTGTTTTCACTCGTTTTATTGTTGTTTCAGGTTAATACCTTTATAATCAACCCATAATAGGCGCATATGGATAAGTATTAATGCTATTAATGGCACAATGAATATTTTATTGACAGAAACACCTCAAATACGTCAGCACAGGGGGACGTTTCCAATTACCCCCATGCGCACTTCAGAGGTTAAGAAGGGAAAGAGAAATGACCCAGGGAATTATAGACCAGTCAGTTTGACAAGTGTTGTGTGTAAACTAATGGAAACGGTAATTAGAGAAGGAATAATGGAGCATATGAAATCAAACCAACTTTTCAGTGGGAGACAGTTCGGATTCTTGCCAGGGAGGTCGACGGTACTACAGCTAATTAAGGTGGTAGATGATTGGATGCAAATTCTGGAGGATGGTGATGTTATAGACGTGGTATATTGCGATTTTATGAAGGCCTTTGATAAGGTCCCACATAAAAGGTTAATCAAGAAAGTTAGAAGCTATAATATAGGGGATAAATGTGTGAAATGGATAGAAGCCTTCCTGAAAGATCGGAAACAGAGGGTACTGTTGAATTGAATAGGCTCGGGTGGAGGGAAATTACAAGTGGGGTACCTCAGGGATCTGTGTTGGGACCACTGCTGTTCGTTATATTTATCAACGACTTACCTGAAGTTATAACTAATGGAAGTGAGATATACCTGTATGCGGATGACACTAAGCTGTATAGAAGAGTGAGGAGTAAGGAAGATATGGGTTTGCTTCAAGATGTGGAGGGCATGAAGGGATGGTCTGAGCATTGGTTAATGCCTTTTCATCCAAAAAAATGCAAGTACATGTGGATTGGGACAAGCAAGATAGACAAGGTAGGATACAGTATGTATGAAGCGATGGAGGAAGTGAATGCAGAAAAGGATATAGGAGTAGTGATAGACAATTTAAGTTAAATTTCTCAGAACATTTAGCGGAAAAGATAAACAAAGCCAATAGAATTGTAGGGCTGATAAGGAGGACATTTGTGTCACTTGACGAAGAAATATTCAGGAATCACTATACAGCGCTGGTTAGGCCGCACATGGAATATGTGAACCAGGTGTGGGCTCCATATATGGTAAAGGATATAGAAGCAGTGGAGAAAGTGCAGAGGAGAGCTAGCAAGCTAGTACCAACGTTGAAGAACGCGGGCTATGAGCAGAGGTTGAGGACACTGGGACTTCCGACACTGGCATATAGGAGAAAGAGAGGAGATATGATAAGAGACTTTTAAGATAGTGTCAGGAAAGTATGATGAGGATGTGTGTGAAGGTATCTTCTTGATGCGGGAGGGAACAAGAACGAGAGGACACTCTAAGAAAATTTACAAAGAAAGAAATAGGCTTGAAAAGGCAAAGAACTCATTTTGTGATAGAGTGGAACGCACTGCCCCAGTATGCAGTCGATTCCGAATCAATAAGGAAGTTTGAAAGTAATCTTGATAAAGCATGGGGAAGACAAGATTTGAAGTTTGATTATAAAGCAAAAATACAGAATAGTAAAAATGTTGCGTCTGCTGCCGTCGCCGCCAACACCGTGAACGACCGCAGTAGTGCAAGTACTGGCACTGAGCTGGATACACAGGCATAGTTTGCCTTTTGCCAGAGGATCTACTGTAAGAAACAACATAAGAAAACGAGTCTGCGGAGAATCGATTGGCACACACACAGCAGATCCCTTTCACACCCAATCTATCTCGGCATATAAGAAAACAGGAATCTGCAGAGAGCTGACCGGGGCACACACGGCAGATCCCCCTCATACCCAACCCAAATTGAGGGAAAGACAAATTGAGAGAAAGTTTTCCAAATGTTTATTGTGTATCAACTGTCCATTTTATGAGTTGCTGTTTGCATAATAAGTCATAAGTTGAGGGAAAGACAGATTGAGTGACCGTTCCAAAGTTTATTGTTGGTTGCTGTTTGGTCCACGTTTCTTGCCGAAGGTTTGGACGACGTTGACGAAGCGACGGTTGTACTGGATGCGACGCTTGGCTCGTCCTGTCCTGGCCTTCTTCTTCTCCTTCTTCTCCACCTTGGGGGTCTGTCCCTTCACCTTACCAGCACGGGAGAGGGAGCCGTGGACCTTGCCTGGGGGAGAGGTCCAGAGGTTTTAGATTTGACTTAAGTGTTATTTACATTATCATGGGCCTGGGTCTCTGGGGTTTTCTCCTGGTTGACCTAGATTTATTTTGTTTTCATATGTGAGTGAGGGAAACAAAAGGCAGAACTGTCTGTATCGAGTGCCTCCCCCAGAGTTGAAAGAGTGACAGGGCCAAAATCAGGGAATGTTCGAGCCAATGCCTGGACACACAGAGTTTGAAGCAATTTAAGTAATAGGATGAGGGAAAGATGGATTCAGGGAGAGTTACAAAGCTCAGCTGTTGAAAATAAATAAGACAGAATACCGTTTCACTCTTGGGTTGGAGAGTTGCACAGAGTAGAGGTGGGATTGTGTTGCAAGACGGGTACTACATACTCTACGAAGAGGTGGTATACACCGAGAGCTCTGAGGAGCACTGATTATTGTAGTACCGATAGAATAGAATAAAATTTACTTCTTAAAGTTGTTAATCTACGGTCTGTGAGTGAACCTTAAGAGTAACGTTGACATGAAAGGCAGCAGTTTAAGTCATAGGAAGAGGGAAAGATTGATTGAGGGTAGGGTGAAGCCTAAACAACAACAAGTACATACCTCCCTTAAGAGCCACGTTGACATCAATGGCATCTATAGGGAGAAGCGTCAGGGCCAGAGCATCGTTGTCCAGCGGTGACCCACCAGCATACAGTCTGATCTGTGGAAGAATAGAAGGGTTTAAGGAGGGTGATTGCTAGAATTCTAGGCAAGCATGGTTACCCACACTCGACATTAGTAAAGCCTTCGATGCCATCCCCCGCCACAACTCAACAAATAAAATCTACGACACAAACATGCACAACAACACAAAAAGGTGGCTGGCCAACTTCCTAGCAGGCAGATGTGCACATGTATCTTTTGCTGGTCAGAAATTTCTCAAACGGAGTCCCGCAAGGATCCGTCCTGTCGCCCGCACTCTTCAATCTGTACATGCATGATATAAATACACCCCAAATAAACATAACCTCCTACACAGACGACATAACACTCGCATGCACACACCAAAACCCAGCCACAGCAAAATTTGTGAGAAAATTATAAGAAAAAAGTGGACGCACTTCATAGAGGGACAGGGGGTGCTTAGTGAGAAACAGTTTGGATTCAGGGAAGGGAGATCTTGTGTATCTAATTTATACAGCTTTTATAGCAGAGTTGTAGATGTTACACAGGAGAGAGAGGGATGGGTTGACTGTGTGTTTTTGACCTGAAAAAGGCCTTTGACAGGGTGCCTCACAAAAGGTTATTGTGGAAATTGCAGGTTGTTGGAGGTGTACATGGTAGGAAGTTAAAATGGATGGAAAACTTTTTAATGGGAAGAGAAATGAGGACCACAATACGAGACGAATATTCACAGTGGAGGAGTGTGACGAGCGGAGTACCACAGGGATCAGTGTTGGGTCCGATAATGTTCCTACTTTATGTAAACGACATGCCAGAAAACTTGAATAGTCATATGAATATGTTCGCGGATGACGCTAAGATCATGAAGAATGTCACCTGTATAGAAAGTTGTCAGGATCTTCAAAAGGACCTAGATAAGTTGCACAGATGGAGCCAAACCTGGAAAATGAGTTTCAATGCAGAAAAGTGTCATGTTTTGGAAGTGGAAACAAGTGAGATAAGGCCCAAGCTGGGAATACAAATTAGGAATTGAAATAATCGGCAAAACACGTCATGAGATGGACCTTGGAGTGATAATACAAGATGATCTATCACCGGAGAAGCATATTAACATGATCATTGGAGGAGCATATGGAATAATAACCAAAATGAGAGTGGCATTTAACCCGGCAATGTCGAGGGGGGGTATTGAACTAGCTGCCCATGGGCGAGCATATTGGCTCCATTCAGGCCTATAATCATCATTTTACGATAAATATCGTTATTACTTATTCATATGAGCCTATTTTACCTTCACTATGAAGATAGTAACCTGTAACAACAATAAAACAAGTGAAAATATAATTTTTCTGGTCAAAATCGCGAATATAGATAGACCAGCCCATTCATGAATTATGGAGAAAATTGAGGCAACCCCTCCCTCCATGAGGCCTCAAGCCACACTGAGCCTACTCATTCACACACTCGGTTGTATAACACACTCGCTAGGCACGTAAGCACATCCTCCACACATTTTGCTAATGTTAGCACAAAAATATACCAACGAATTAGGGAATAACGGGGAAAATAGGTGATAATTGAAGGGGAAGGAGGGGATGTGGAGGAGTGATATGAGGTATAGGGAAAAAAAAAAAAAAAAAAAAAATATACTGGGGCCGTTTTTTTTTTTAGGCCTCCCTCTTAACCCTCTCACATCCTTATGACACAGAGGTTGCCAGATTAGCAATAAGAAATAGATTACTCTCACTCTTATAATTACCTCTCCAAAATTAGTTTTCTGCCCACAGCTAACTCAAAGACAACTGCAGAGGTTGAAGTAAATAAACTAAAGGTTTATAAATACCCCTGACGGTAACATAGGCTTTAAAGTATCCCTAATAGGCTCAAAAATCGCGTCAGGACGTGAGAGGGTTAACAGCTTTGCCGCCCTCGCCCAGAAAAACTTCTTATGAGCTTTGCCGCTGTTCCCGGGTAAACTATTTGGATGAAGAAATGTTAAGAAAACTGATAATGACTATGATAAGACCAAGATTAGAATATGCAGCAGTGATATGGTCACCACATTTGAAAGAACACAAACAAATTAGAGAAAGTCCAAAGGATAGTAACGAAGATGATCCCAAGATTGAAGGAGTTGAAATATGAGGAAAGACTTAAGACACTACAACTGCCTACCTTGAAAGAGAGAAGGGAACGAGGCGACTTAATAACGATGTTCAAGGGAGTAAAAAGTTTGGAATGAGTAGATAGGGAAGATCTATTCGTGAGGGATAATGGAAGGACAAGAGGACATAAGTTTAAACTGAGGAAGGGCAGATGTCGTAAGGACACAAAGAAATTCAGCTTCCCGTATAGAAGTATAGAGACTTGGAACAACTTGGAGGAGGAGGTGGTGAGAGCGAAGAACATTAACATGTTCAAATCTATATTGGATAAAAGTAAATATGGAAATAGGACAACATAAGCTATGATATATTAGTCCAAAATACTGGGAATTGGGAATATCCATTACGATACTTGTCTATGTAAAATGGATTGATTATAAAGTAACTAAGACAGGACAACACGAGCGCTGCTCAATTCCTGTAAACTACAAATAGGTAAATACAGCAACACTCTCCTTCAACTCTATCTCAACACATTACATGACTGGTGCACTACAAACACTCAATTTAGCCCCCGCCAAATCCACCGCAACCCTTCTCACAAGCTGGACAGAACACAAATACACCCTGCAACTCACCATAAACAACACACCCCTAACACACACACTCACCGAAAATCCTAGGAGTAACATATGATACTCTACTGACATTCAAACAGCACACCACAAGCATGACAAAGAAACTGACACCCCAGCTTAACGCCCTCAGGTCACTTGCCCACACAAAATTTGGACACAACAAAGAAACCACCACCACAGTTTACAAACAATACATAAGATCAGTGATGGAATACACAAGCCCGGCCTGGGCTTCTAACCTAGCTGAAACACATCATAAGACCTTACAGACTATTCAAAATAAAGCCCTAAAAATCATCACAGGCTGCACAGCTACTACACCTACAGATCACCTACACCAAGAAACCAACGTCCGCAAAGTCAAAGACCATCTGGACATGAGAGGCACTCAATTCCTGGCAGCAGCTTCCACAAAACAACACCATCCACTACACTACATGGCAACACACCCACAGACACCAAGAAATATAAAAACAACACCCATCACACAGTATCACACACAAATACTATCTTCTCTCCCTCCCTGCCCACCCCAAACCAGCTTCCAGAAGCACATCCACTCATATCTCTCGCCGTTATCCTCCCTTCCTCCACCTGGCCAGGCTGAGATGCGGACACCATCCAGCTCTTCTGAGCTATCAGAAGAGACTGGATGACTCCGTCGTCGACACCTGCCCGGGATGTAACACAGCACCCCATACCAATAAACACATCATAGAAGACTGCATTTCACAACATCACTTATGCCAACAACATAATCTACATTCCTTGAGAGCTCTGTGGGAAAGCCCGACCGTGGCCATGACCTTCCTTAGGGACTCGGGGCTGTTCGGCCAGGCAGCTTAGGGAACAACAACAACCCATGAAAAATTATGTTACGTATGTACAGGTCTCCCTTGATTTACGATTGGGTTACGTTCCTGAAAACCCGATCTTAAATAGAAAATTCATATAGCAAACCCTAAAATTAATGGGGTAAATGGGGATGCATTCTGGGACCAACCAAAATCCAAACCCAAACACCTAAATACCTATAATAATAATGTCCTAAATCAGGGCATCGGATAGTGAGGGAGACCTGTAATGGCGAGAATAGCCGTCGAACACGTCTCCACGCTGGGGCTGGATGGGTTAAGAACAATGTTTAAAAAAATAATGAAACAAATATATAATTTTATGTTACCTCCGCTTGTGGCATCGGTAGCGCCAGCGAACTTGACAATAATCTTGACCCCTTAACGTCTTATAACTCAGAATGAATGTAAGCAATCGGGCTGATGCTTCTACCATTTGGAAGAGTCCACCAGGAAATAGGTGTGGATATTTACAGCCAGTTTGCTCTAGGCCCTTTTGAGTTACAGAGAGGTCAGGGTCAAGATTATTGTCAAGTTCGTTGGCGCTACCTATAGTCACTCCTGTAGACAGATAAACACAAGAAAATGGGATATCTAATGATAATTTACGACAGGTTGGGAGAGAGGTATCCTGACCAGGATTCGAACCCACTTACTCCAGGTATATTCGGGAGAGTTGGGCACCGTAACCACACGGCCATGAGCGGATATAAGGAAAGCAACCTTAGTTCTTATTTGAAGAACCAGGTTATAGTCTCGTGGAGGACTATGCCTTCGAAAACGTGGTGAGTTTTTTAGACTTCAACCATGATTATTTTACACTTCCCCCCCACCAACTTGGCTAAGTGATACGAGTGGTTACGGTACCCGACTCTCCCAAATATACCTGGAGTGAGTGGGTTCGAATCCTGGTCAGGAAACCTCTCTCCCAACCAAGGAAACGGGAGTCTGCAGAAAGCCGATTGGCCCACACAAAGCAGATCTTCCTCACACCAAACCCACCTCGTTGCATATGTAAAAAGATAAAGGACCTCTCTGTTCACATTCAACACGTGGGTCGTACTGGAACGTACGTACAATTGCTTATCACCCTTCCCTGATATTTACAAGATGGGTCGTTTTTCTGGTTCCCCTTCTCCCTCATGTTTAGCCACATTAGTTTTCAGATTTTAAGACGTTCGGCCCATTAGTTTGGCGATTATAAGACCTTTCACCCCAGTTTTTTTTAAATATTAAGACCTTTCGTACAATTTAGGAGTAAGTTTTTTTTCCTGGCGAGCGATAACAAGCCTCTATAATAGTAGTACTGTAATACAATTTTCTATCAAAAACTGTACAAATTTATCTTGAAGTGTTTATTAAAGATTGATAGAGGTCTAGGGAGGAAACTAAAATAATAATAGTAAGATAAAAAAATAAGCAAATTTCTACGCCCATCCCACCTTTAACCCCTCAGACCCGGTTGTGCTCTGAGGCACCCATAACAAACACCCCCCGCGGAACCCGGTAGGGCTCTGAGGCTCCGGGTGCTTGCGTATATGCTTTCGAATGGCGCGCGTAAATTTTTGTTGTTGTGGGGTGGTAGCCAGCGCCACCAGATGTGAACTACGCCACGGCATCAGTCTCTACCCCGACGCCATCATGGATAGTACGCCAATAAGTGATTCCGCTGTGTCCGATACCGTGCTCCCTACGACACCCGCCCAAGCTCGTCGCGTCTTACGCAGATGACACCGCCTAAATGTGTTATCTCCAGGAGGTATTGAGGAGACATTGAGAGATTATGAGCGTGCTGAAGGAGAGCATATTGTTGATGATGAAGACAGGGATCTATCTATCTATCTATTGCCTGACGCCGTGATCCCCGAAGGGGTGGCCACGAACGAACCGCCCCCATGCACCTCTGTCCCCAGTCAGTCGACGCCCCTCCCCCCAACCAGCACCGCCTTCGTTCATGTAGTTCCTCACTCCATCCTTCCACCTCATATTCGGTCTACCTCTCCCCCTCTGTCCCTCCACCTCGCTCTCGTACACCCTCTTAGTCATTCTCTCGCTTTCCATACGTTCCATATGGCCGAACCATCTCAAGTTGTTCCTTTTCACACTTTCCAGCACATCTACCTCCACACCACACCTCCTTCTTACTTCCTCATTAGTCTGTCTATCCCTCCATGTAACTCCGCACGCACTCCTTAAGTAATTCATTTCCACTGCTCTCACTCTTGGTCTGAGTCTCTCAACCAACGTCCATGCTTCGCTTCCGTAAGTCAGTGTCGGGATTACCACACTGTCATGCAAGGACTTCTTCACTTCCATACTGACCACCCTATTTCTTGTTACTGCTTTTAGCGTTCCTACAACCCTCTTCCCCTGTTGTACCCTCTCCCGCACCTCTTCATCCATAGTCCCATCTTTACTCAACACACTGCCCAGATACTTAAAAGAGTTGACGATCTCCATAGCCTGACCGTTCAGCTTCACCTCACACTCTGTGACTTCACCCCTTTCGAAGACCATAACCTTGCTCTTCCCCGTATTTACCTTCAAATTCCGTTTTTCGCACACTGTTCCAAACTCATTTACCAGACCCTGCAACTCCCATTCATTATCACTCATCAGAACTGTATCATCCGCAAACAGCAGTATAGGTAGCTTCCACTCAATTCCCTCCCTTTTCAGCGATACACCAACATTCACTGCTCTTGATAGTATTTCTTTCATGACTCCATCCATATATACAGTAAACAACCACGGGGACATCACACACCCCTGTTTCAAACCAACATTCAGGTCAAAGAACTCGCTCTGCTCACTCTCCACACGTACTGCCGCCTTTGCACCCTCATACATGCTCTTCACTGCTTTCAGCAACTTGCCCTCTACTCCGTATATTCTAAGTACTTTCCACAAACCTTCTCTATCCACTCTGTCATAGGCCTTCTCCAAGTCCATAAAGGCAACATACACCTTTTGTTTCTTCTCCAGATACTTCTCCACAACACAATTCAGGGTAAAAATCTGATCTACACATCCTCTTCCCTTCCTAAAACCTCCCTGCTCGTCGCCTATCCATTTCTCCGTTCTCACTCTCACTCTCTCAATCACTACCCTACTGTATACCTTCCCTACTACGCTTAGAAGACATATTCCTCGGTGGTTACCACACACTCCTCTTTCCCCTTTGCCCTTATATAGGGGGACTATTATGCCAGTCTTCCAGTCATCGGGTGCACTCCCCTTCTCCCATGCTAGTTTGCACATTTTCCATACCCATTCTATCACTATCTCACCACCATACCTCAACATTTCCCCACACACTCCATCTGTTCCTGGTGCTTTCCCCAACTTCACTCTTTTCATGGCTTCCCACACTTCTGACCTCCTGATCCCCACCTCCTCCTCCACTACTTCTCTTCTTCTCCCTCCCATACCATATCCAGCTATGTTTGCTGGCTCTTCATTCCTTTCATTTAGCAACTCACTGAAGTACTCCCTCCATCTTTCGACTCTCTCTTGCTTCTCGGCTAGCATTCTCCCATTCTTATCTTTCACACCCTTACTGTTTCCCTTGCTACCTTCCCTAACTTTCTTGACTTCTTTCCAGAACAGTTTCTTACTCTCCCTCCATTTTACACTCAGATTCCTTCCAAATTCCTCATCTACTCTTCTCTTACTTTCCTTCACTACTCTCTTCACCACCCTCTTACTCTCCACGTACCTCGCTCGTTTCTGTCTCTCGGAATCTTCATTCCCTCTACTACCCAACCACACTCTATATGCTTTCTTCTTTTCTTCCACAGCTATTCTTACCTCTTCTGTCCACCATGCTGTACCTTTCACTCCCCTCCCTCTTCTCCTCACTCCACACACCTCCTCACATGCTGCACAGATCTCATCCTTAAACACCTTGCTCATCTCCTCCACTTCCTCCATAACTTCCAGGTCGAACCCACCTAGTCGTCTTTCCACTGCTCTCCTGTACTCCTCCCTGACTTCCTCCTCCTGCAACCTCTCCACCCTCCTCACCATTCCACCCTCCTCTCGCCTCCCTCCCGCTCTCCTCACCCACTTCTTTTGTATCCTAACCTTAGCTACCACTACATAATGATCAGACAGACCCCCTCCAATACCCCTATACACCCTAGCATCCATCACAGATTTCTTCATTCGTTCATCCACACATACATAATCAATCAATGACTTTCGTTCCACCACTGTCTTATCTTTCATCGTCAACATCCGTTTCCACGTGTACCTGTGGATCATTCTGTGTCGGAAGAAGGTGTTGGCTATCCACAGCCTCCTTCCCACACATACGTCCACAAGTGCACTACCATTCCCATTCACCTCTGATGGTACCCCCCACCCTCCCACCACTCCCTCAACTTTCCTATCACCCACCTTACCATTCATATCCCCAATCAGAAATATTCTTTCGTTCTTGTCAAACTTCTCCAGGCACGCCTCCACATTCATCCAGAACTCCTCTTTCTTTCTTTCAAGTATATCCTCTGTCGGGGCATACACGCATACAATCACCCACGTTTGTATTCCTACTTTCATTCTCACCCACACAATCCTTGAACCCACAGACCCATACTCTCTTACACATTCCTTCCATTTGCTACTTACAAACAAACATGCACCTTCTCTCGCTGTTCCTTCACTCACTCCAGCACACACACCCATTCCACATTCCCATTCTCTCACATCTGAACCTTTCCATTTGGTCTCTGTCATTCCACATACATCCAGCCGGGCATTCACTAACACTTCCAGAACCTCTCTCTCTTTTGTTCCATCATTCATGCCACTAACATTCCACGTAGCCATTCTCAGAATGTCCGAAGGCATGTCCTTAGTCGGTCGTGGTTCGTCAACGTTGGTTCCGTCCGCATCCGAGGCTGTTCGTTCGTTTTTCTTTGCTTAGATATTTTTTCCGGGTGGGGGTCGCAAGCCCACCGACCCAACCTCTTTAGTCGCCTCTTACGACACGCAGAAGGCACGTGGGGCATATTCTATTCCCTAACCCCCAGGGGGGATAAAACACCTAATTATAAGTCTAGTGATTATGGCGATGACAGTGACAATGGTACTCAATTTAGGGGATTTGCGAGTGAACATGAGAGTGATGAAGGTGATGTAACAGCTTTCGCGGAAGCTGTTGAAGGTGAAGAGAGTGAAGTGGGGAAAGTGAGTGAGTGGGAGAGTTCAAGGTCAATCTCCAAGTTTCACTTGAGCAACACGACTCCAAGCCCTTCGCCAGCTAAATCGCCTTTCAAGCTACGCTTTTATAAGAAGCAGGTACTTGAGAAGGCAGCCGCGGTAGCCAGGGAAGAAGCCAAAAGACTTGGTGAGGATGAGGCTGTGAGTGAGGGTGAGCGTGGTGACTCATCTCGCCCGCCATTGTCTCCCTTATCTACCCAAGCCACCCAAGATGACCCGGGCGCCCCCCATTCTTCCCCACCACTGCCAAGGGTTGAGGACCCCCCACTTTCGGCCTATTTGCCTCCTAGGTCCCCCGACAGGAGACATACTGCTGCCGAAAAGGGGAAAGGCAGGAAATATGTCAAAAAGGGACAGCAAACTAGGCGGGCTTTGTTCGAGGCTCCCGCGGCATCCACCCCTGCCGGCCCCCGCAACTTTCCCCACCTCTCCAGCCATCAACATGTGTTCCTGACGATGTTTTTGAGCTCACATCACCAATACCTGGGCCTAGTGACAGTGGAACATTGCTTCCTGCCACTCATCGCAGGCGAAGGAGCCCAGAACCTCGGGGGGACATAGCCTCACCTGCCACTCCTTCCCCACCTCGCCCCCCCGCATCACTCGTTCCCCGCCAGATTATGTGAGGGACACTGACGATGAAGGGCACCTCACAGATGACTCTGGCCATGACTATATAGGTCCACCGTCAGGGCAAGATGACCACTCTGACGACGACCCTCAACCCATCCGCTCCGCCTGGGGGCGTCGTGCTGTGGCCTGCCCTGGCACCTCCCGAGTTGGCCGTGGGCGTGCTGGGCCACCACCTGGAGCTCCTTGTGTGCGTCGCCAAGACCCATTCTACGTTTTCCAGTGGGAAGACCTGGCTGACGGGGAAGATTACAACCCTGATGTGCCAGCTTTTGATGAGGTACAGGAGGGTTCAGGAATTACCCCAATTTTCCCAATGCTCCACCACCTGTGCTTTTTGAGGCCTTTTTTGATGAGGAGGTTACCGGATTTGTCATCAAGGAGACCAACAAGCAGCACCAATTCCAGGTCCACTTGTTTGACAAGGTGACCAAGGGCCACATGAGGCAGTGGACCGAAGTGATTCATCACGAGTTCACGGTGTTCCTGGCACTCACCATGCTAATGCCTCATGTCAAGAAGCATAGGTTGCCTGACTATTGGATCACCAATGATCTCATATCCACCCCTGCCTTCGGGAAATATGTCTCGCGACTGGTACCTTGACATCCTCGCAGCGCTCCATCTTGTTACCAACACTGACGTCCACTGCCCAGAGAAGCTGTGGAAGATTAGGACGTTGTACGAGATGATGCGACACCGCTTCTCCTCCTACTTCAAGCCCTTCCGCAAGGTCGTCATTGACGAGTCTTTTGTGCTGTTCCGGGGAAAGCTCAGTTTCCGGCAGTACATCCCCTCAAAGAGACATTGCTTTGGCATAAAATTCTTTGTGCTGTGCAACTGCCGAACTGGCTATGTCCTGGACTTCCTGGTCTACAGCGGAAAGGAAGGGGACGTGCTTGTGGACCCCCTCATTGGCTTTGGCGGAGCAGTGGTGCAAGCCATGATGGACCACTATTTCATAAGAATCACGTCCTCTACACGGACAACTACTACATGTCCCCCACTCTCTCAAAGTACCTCCATGAGTGCAAGACGGGGACTGTAGGCACAGTACGAGGGAGAAGGAAGGGCATGCCACCTTTCCCTCCAAAGACCAAGAAAGGCGATGTGTTCCGGAAGAAGTCGGGGCCCATTCTGGCTATCCACTGGCACGACCAGCGGAAGGTCAACCTCCTGAGCACCATCCACAAGGGGGAAATGGTGGAGACTGGCAAGTTGGATCGCCGCACCCAGGCCAGGGTGACCAAGCCCGATGCTGTCCTGGACTACATCAACATGAGGCTGGTGGCCAAGTCCGACATGCAGATAGGCTTCATTGACTGTCTGCGTACCTCATGCAGATGGTACAAAAAGTTCTTTCTGCACAGTCCATTCTGAATGCCTACAATATATACAAGCTTCGGAATGAGAACACACCCAGGAAGTTCAATAGCCTGCGGAGGTTCCAAAAGCAGGTGTTGAAGGAGCTCCTGGAGAAGTATGCTATGCCACAGAGGGCAGTGGCACGTGCTGGGCCCGCCGCTACTGACCGCTTGCACTGTGCATTTTACATGAATATGCACAGGCTAATTTCCCTACCTCTGACAGCAGCAGAAGCTGTGCCATGTCTGCTACAACACCAGGCTGAGGGCGAGGTCAGAGAAAAAGTCCACCATGGAGTGTATTTACCTATTTGTAGTACAGTATACAGGAGTTGAGCTTTTTAGGCTCGTATTGTCCCGCTTCCTGAGTTACAATTATCTAACTTTGCCTTAAAAATATGAATGTTTTTGGCACACACCACTTCCTCTTCCAACTGATTCCATTTACTTATACTTCTGCAAGGGAAACTATACTTTCTCACATCTCCTTTACATCTTCCTTTCATTAGCTTATATCTATGCCCCTAGTTCTACCATTATCTTTCACAATATAACCCTTCTTGTCCACCTTTTCGAGTCCTCTCACACATTTGTACATCATAATCATATCGCCTCTCTCCCTCCTATCCATTAGAGATGGTAAATCTAATTTCTTTAATCTCTCCTCATATGGTAATTCTCTCAGTTCTGGTATCATCCTAGTTGCAGCTCTCTGAACCTTCTCCAGCTTCTTTATATGCTTTTTTAGATGTGGTGCCCACACCACTGCCGCATACTCGTCTTGGTCTCACCAATGTTTTTATTATTTTCTCCAGCATCTCCTCGTTTATATAGTTAAAGGCTATTTTTATTCTGTTTAGCAGTCCATATGTTTCTCCCACTATCTTATTAATATGATTCTCAGGTGAAAGATCACTCCTAACAGTTATCCCTAAGTCCTTTTCTTTCTCTGATGGGTTAATAGTGTTTTCTCCTAACTTATATTCCATATGAGGCCTTCTTTTACTTACTCCCATTTCCACTACATGACATTTATTTGTGTTGAATTCCATTTTCCACTTCTTGCTCCATTGATCTACCCTATCCAAATCTCTCTGTAATTCCCTACCACTGTTTTCATCTTCTATACACTTGATGATCTTGGCATCATCTGCAAACATATTCATATATGCATTTATATCCTTTGGCATGTCGTTAATGTATATTAGAAACATTATGGGTGCCACTCTGTGCTGAAGGGTGTTTCTTTGATTACCACTCCAAGCAGGAGTTCTAATCATAGTGAAAGTGCCAAAGACAGTGACAATATGTATATATATAGGCAATAAGTGGAAGTAAAACAATTTATTGTAATACAAAAGTCAAATGTATTATGAGAAAATTGATACAAATACAATAACACCATAATAATATGTGAAAGTGACACATATGTATATAATAAGTGACATTCATATGATTAGAACCTATAGAAATATGTAAATCAGTGAAAAAAGACAATAAGTTGTATATCAAACGTTTACAAAGCATATAACTAAGTGAAAGTGACACAAGACCTAATATTTGATAGCCAAAGTATAATAAACACCTGTGATAACGACTAATCAGTGCCTAATATAACAATAACCTACCTCAATTACTAATAAAACTTACGGTATCGAGTGAAAATTAGCATTATCAGTGACACTCTCTAAAGCATATTTACCAAAGTGACACAAGACCTAATATTTGATGGCCAAAGTATAATAAACACCTGTGATAACGAATAATCAGTGCCTAATATAGCAATAACCTACCTCAATTACTAATAAAACGTACGGTATCGAATGAAAATTAGCAATATTAGTGACAGTGATACCCTAATACACATACTTTATATAATTGGCCTCAAAATAACTATAAAGATATCAAATAAACATCACATTGTCAATATCAAACACTAAAATCGTCTATGGGAGGCAAACACTCTGGCGCGACGAGCGGCTAGGTGCGTGGTAACCGGGGCGACGCATCCGAACACGGGAAGAATTTCCCGCCGAAAATTACTCTACTTCCCGCGCTCGCCATTATGCAACCACTGGGGCTAGAGACCTCTACTCAACGGCATTCTACAGAGGAAGGTTTGTGGATTTTTTTTTTTTTTTTTTATTCATAACAATACATGCCCTATTTATTGAATTACAGGTGAGTGAACAGAGCCCAATAATCGGCAAAACACCCGGGACCACAGTACAGTCGCGAGCTAAGGGCGCCGGGTCTGGAGGGTTAAACACTCCACTTGTTCCAGTATTTTCCCAATAAATACTATATATAATTAACCCCTTCTGTACCGCCAATGTCTTTATATATTATATTCTAGCTATATTTACATGAATTTTTTGCAGTTTATGAAAGATCTGTGGTAGTAAAAAGGGTTAGGTGCCTGTTAATTACTGGAGGCCCTTTTTAAACTGAGTAAAATCACCAAACAGTAGCCTATAAGAAGGACTTGCGGTAGTAAAAAGGGTTATGTGAGATAGTTCGAAAGTCTGTTAATTGCTGGAGGCCCTTTTTAAACTGAATCAAATAGTCTAATAACAGCCAGAATAAAAAAAAAAAAAAACTTTCCAGTACAGAAAGGGTTAATAAATAAATCTGTACATTACCTCAAGATTACCGACTCGAGACAGAGCTGAACAGGGGAAAAAAAAACACAAACAAAAATTCACACACATACACAAATATAATTATATACTGTACAGTACGGTATATACTGTATGTAGAGATTAAATCACAAATAAATGTGATAAAATTATGTATTACCCTGAAGATGTTTTGAGAGAATAGGCAAAAGCTTGGTGTTCCAATGTTTAATTTATCCTGCTAGTTTTACTAAATATATATATATACTGTACTGTACTGTATATTAAAAACTAATAATATATAATATAAAAGTTGTTGTTACCTCAGCTTGTGGTAGTCCTTCCTGTTGACAGATGAAGGAGCGGACATCTCCCACTGTCTGTCCCTCGGCAACATCCAACACGTGGGTGGTAGCGGAACGTACGAACAACTGCATCTTGGTTTGGTTCTGTAATATCATAAAAATAGGTTAGTCAGGCGCATATATTGACAGTTTCCAAGGTTAGCCAGGTGTAATGGTTAGTGTTTAAGATCTGCATGTAGTTCGAATACCGGGAAGATCACATGCTTTCATGAATTTCATTGGGAAGTGTTTGGTGTTGGGAGTGAAATAAAAATAATCAGATTAAAACATAATAAGGACACAAGAACACAAGAAAAAATAGTTTGCAGAAAGCCGGCCAAACAGGGCAGATCCCTTTCATAACCAACCCTTACAAAAGAATGTATTGAACAGCTGGCAGTAGGATACATTTCTCCCTCACTATCCGATGCCGCGATTTATGATATTATAATTATAGGTTTTTAGGCGTTTGGGTTTGGTTGGTCCCAGAATGCATCCCCATTTACCCCACTAGTTTTAGGGTTCGCTATATGATTTTTCTATTGAAGATAAGAGTTTTCAGGAACGTAACCGAACTGTAAATCGAGGGAGATCTGTATTGTCGGAGGAGGATTCGGGCGAGTCATGAGTTTTATTTCCAGGGTGTCAACGAGAGACATATTCCTGTCCTTTTAGTCATTATTACTAATTTATACGCTTATATTTATACTTTTTATTGTGTTAGGCAGTGATAAAATAGCCCAAACCATTCCATTTGGTGTTAATTTTCTTGCAATTCATTAAAGTCTTAAAACAGAAATACAGTACCCCAGTTTGACACCCTGCTGAAACGTCCATGAGTATCCTCAATTGCGAGTTTCAGGCTATAAGGAAGTTGGACCCGTGAACATCGATATTAAACAAATGCAATAATAATGTAAGTTTCTGATGGATAAATGGTATGTTGAATTGGGTTTTATGTATTTATAAATGTACTACGACTGTATTTTAGCTGTAAATTATGTTAACCCTCTCCGACATATGACGCAATTTTGAGCCTATTGGGGATACTTTAAAGTCTTTGTTACCATCAGGGGTATTTAGAAACCTTTAGTTTAGTTACTTCAACCTCTGCAGTTGTCTTTGAGTTAGCTGTGGGCAGAAAACTAATTTTGGAGAGGTAATTATAAGAGTGAGAGAACTATTTCTTATTGCTAATCTGGCAACCTCTGTGTCATAAATGCATGAAAGGGTTAAAGATCGTTGTCTACAGCTCCAACTTCCCTATAGAACAAAATTCGCAAGTCGGCAATTGGCGGCGTTCACACATGACGGAGAAGGCCCACTTATAAATAACAGTTCTCCCTCGACTTACGGATAGTGAGAGACCTGTATTCTAATTGCCCACTTGCGAGTTTCAGGCTATAAGGAAGTTGGAGCTGTAAATAAAGATATAAAACATAAATAATGTAGGTTTCTGATGGTTAGAAAGTATAGTGAGTTTGATGGTATGTATTTATAGATACCGGTACACTACAATCGTACAGTATTTAAGCTTGTAATTCTGGTAAATATCGATGCCTATAGCTCCAACTTCCTTATAGCCTGAAACTCGCAAGTGGTCAATTGCCCTAACCTGGCCAAAACTGGGCCCCTCGCTGCTTTAAAAATTATGTAGAAGATGTCACATAACTAGAAAGCACTGCGGGAGAAAACCCCTCCGAGATCGCACATCGTAGCAATAGAAAACGGAGGATTTGAGGGTAAGCTTGTCTGCAAGATCGTCAATGCCCACAAATAATACTGTAGACAGGTCTTCCTCGATTTACAATTGGGTTACATTCCTGAAAACCTGATCTTAAATAGAAAAATTGTATAGCGAACCCTAAATTTAATGGGGTAAATGGGATGCGTTCTGGGACTAGCCAAAACCCAAACACCTGAAAAACTATAATAATAATATCATAGGCATCGGATAGTGAGGGAGACCTGCATATTAAATTCAGCGCTTCCATTCCGAGTTTAGGCTAAGTATTGTATGGGTCTCTAATGCCATATCGTATGATAAGGAAAAGTTTTTAAATCTAATAATCGAAAGGCCGACTTAGAAATAATTGGAGAAGGATGTAGTACTGTATCTGGCCGAAAAAAATTGACACCTAAATGGCACGAAAGTTCTTAAAATTGACAGAAATGAGGCGAAAGGTCCTAAAATCGCCAAACTAATGGGGCGAATGTCTTTAATATCTCAAAAGCAATGGGGCTATACATGAGGAAGGAATGGGTCCAGCAAAAAAATCCCTGAAGTGGAAATCTCCCCTTAATGACATAGCCCAAAGCCCAAGGTACAGGTCTAGGCAGGGTGTTAAACCGACTCAATGGTGTTTGATAACGTGCGGCCCTCAAGTTTACGTAGGTTGTGCGTTCATGGTTAAGTTCCCGTCTATTTTGTCTGTTAATTGCCCCGTCACCTATGGTTGTATCCCACAGCAGTTAAAATAGACGGGAACATGATCGTGAGCATGCCGAGTAGTGTAAACAAGGCTGGAGGTACGCCCCCTCTAATAAACCTGCTCTCAGCAACCACAAGAGGCCTATATCCAAAGTGAAACCAAAACAAAGTTCCCCTGCTGCAAGAAATGGCCACAACTGACAAAATCTCCCTGCTTGTCCTAACAGACACACATCTGCACAAAGATATTCTAGATGCAGAGGTGCGTATCCAAGTACACTAGTACAGTATATGAAATTTTCCGAGCAGACAGAAGGAACAGGAGCCACGGTGGAGTTGCCATATACAGCATGGGAAAAACAACCTTGCAGTAGAAACCTTGGATAGCTACTCAAACGGAACATGCAAAATGCTTTCCCTATTTACAGTACAGCATAAGGGAAATGAATCTCGTAGTAACGGTAGTCTACAGGCCTCCAAACACCACCCATGATCTATTTGAGGATGTCATAAATAAAATAGATAGATAAGATAGATAAATAACATTAATTATACGCCCGAAAACCTGCCAGACCCCGACACCGAATACCTACTTTAGGGCGACTTCAACTTCCCGCACGTGAACTGGAAGACACTCGAGGTACAGTAGCGGGAGGAACAGCAGAAGAGAAAAAGCAAGCAAGGCAGCTGACATCATTCACAGAGACAAAATTCCTCTCACAATTCATAACCGAACCAACAAGAAGAACCAGCATCCTAGATCTGCTACTAAGCAATAACCATGGAATACTGCACAACTATGAACTATATATTTCTCCTGGGCAACCTAGATGTGTGTGATTTTGTTTTGTTTTGTTTTTCTGATGTGTTGTGATGTCCCTGTACGGGACAGTCTCAAGTCGGCCACCCCCATAAAAAAAAAAAAAAGGGAAACTGGGGAAGCTGCCAGAGTACAGTATATACATACATACGAACTACAGTATATGAGAACTCCATGTTAGATCATGGGATTTGCGAAGCTACAGTCATAATTAATGCACCAATGAATGAGCCAGCACAACAAGGTCAGCAAACCAAATCAGGGATGGCAAGACTAAACTTCCATCACAAAGACATAGACTGGCCTATGATAAAAGACAAGCTAAGGATCAACAGGGAGACAGCCATCGCAGACGACAGCGTCGAAGGAATGCTCTCCACTTTCACCAGTTTGCGAAGAAATATAAAAGACCCATGTTCCACCAAAAAGCACGTAGAACAGAAGAAAAATACCAAGAGACTGTCGCGTCCTTATGAGAACGAGAAGCCTCTACAAAAGGAAACTAACAAGAAATCTTTCTCAGCATAGTCACAAAAATACATGTGGCCCTAAAGGAAATTAAATGTAACCTACTGAAGTCCCACGATGACCAGAGGAAAAAAGAAGAACTACAGGCCATCCACAACATAAAATACAACTCCAAGTTCTTCTTCACGTATGCAAACAAGGCCAAAATGTAGCATCAGTAGGGCTACTTGAAGACGGCGCAGGAAACCTGGTGGGTGACCCAGAACGAATGGCGGAAATATTAAGGACACAATACGAAAACAAATTCAGCGTACCCAGCCTTGCCAAAATAGTGGACGACCCAACGGTTTTCTTCGCTGCACAGGAGCCTACTACCGCGACAATACTCTCAGGCATCAACCCAGGAATCGAAGAGATAATTCAAGCCATCGATACCATTGCAGCGGATTCAGCTACAGGCCCAGAAGGCTTCAGTGCGCTCTTCCTGAAAACATGCAAAGAAGAACTGGCTCAACCACTGACATTAATAGCCACCAAGTATCTTGTCACTGGTACAGTTCCCTCATCTCTAAAGGAGAGAATAGTCACACCAATCCATAAAGGGGGCAACAAAGGATTGGCCAAAAACTACCAGCCCGTAGTAATGACCTCGCACATTATAAAAAATAATCAAGCGGGTCGTCAGGAAGACTAACTTACCACATGGAGGAACTAGCTGCCTTCAACTAACCACATGGAGGAACTAGCTGCCTTCAACGACGGTCAGCACGATTTCAGGAAGGGCCGATCCTGTCGGTCACAGCTTCTTAACCACCATGAGGCCCTACTGGAAGACCTCAGCAAGGGCAATAATGTCGAACGTAATATACTTGGACTTCGCCAAGGCATTTGACAAAGTCGACCATGGTCTTGTCCTTCACAAGCTAAGGGATCTTGGCATAAGGGGGAAACCTTGGCAAGTGGCTGCATAGCATCCTGACAGACAGGAAACAGAAGGTCTCGGTCCAGGGACACCTCTTAGACCCAAGCGACGTATCCAGCGGTGTACCTCAGGGGTCTGTACTGGGTCCACTTCTGTTCCTAATCATGATCGGAGACATCGACAGCGAACTACAACACGCACATGCATCTTCGTTCGCTGACGATACGAGAGGGCAGATGAGGATAGAAACAGAGGAGGACGTGGCCCTACTCCAAGAAGACCTCAACCGCTTACTCGACTGGGCCGACTCCAACAATATGAGGATGAACGGGGAGAAATTCGAGCTCATGAGGTACACCCCACTTCAAGACATCAAACAGAGCACCAGCTACCAGGTCAACCAGCAAACCATAACACCTAAAGATCAGGTACGGGACCTGGGAGTCACAATGAGCTCGGACGGAATCTTTTCCCAACATATCAACCTCATCACCGAAACTGCCAGAAAACTAACAGGGTGGATACTGAGGACTTTCCAAACAAGGGAAAGGGTCTGCATGCTAACACTCTGGAAGGCCTTGGTCCTCCCTAAGCTGGAATACTACTGCCAGCTCTGGTCACCATTCAAAACGGGGGATATCGGCAAGCTGGAATCCCTTCAGAGGACCTTCACCAGCAGAATTCGGGGTCTCCAACACCTTAACTACTGGGAGTGCCTGGAGTTACGTCTATACTCCCCCCAGAGAAGACGCGAGCGCTACTTGGTAATTTACGTGTGGAAGACCCTAGAAGGACTTGTACCTGACGTGGGCTGGCTGTAAACAACCACATCAGGAAAGGGTGACTGTGCTACATAAAGAGGACAGAGGCTATTACTCAGAGAATGGCAACAGTCGTCCACTACAGTTTCACAAAAAACGGGGCTCGTCTCTTCAATGCGGTGCCAAAGGCAGTCCGAGAGCTGACTGGGGTCACGACGGACGCCTTCAAACGTCAGCTGGACCGTTGGCTGGCCACAGTACAATACGAGGGTAGCCGGCTGATTCGGCCCAGGCTCATTTGAACCACAATAATTGTCGAACCTGGCTAATTCGGCCCATATGGTTTTGATTTGTAAGTGATAACCACCAAATATAATTTTAACTAATTCTAAGAGGAAAAGACAAACCAAAAATAAAATAATAATGGTTATTGTAAATATATATAAATACAATACAGCATAATGATACATATTTATCAGTAAAACCTAACTACAATTCATTTTGGTGCATAGATGTTAGCACATGATTTTGAGGTAAGGTAAGGTATGGTTGGTGTTTGTTATGTTTGTCCCATAGAATATCTATAATTTTTTTTAGTTATCCTGATAGGCTTTCTAAGATGCCTTTAACTTTCCTTCTCTTATTAGCTGTAGTTGATTGGGAATACTTTTTGCTTCATTATACAAATTTTTTACTAGAAAGTAAAACAGGAGATTCCCTTTCCTTTCCCTCCTATTTAGGAGGTTGTGCCACCCCTCTACATCATTATTAGTCCTTACGCTTCTACCGAATACACCGATATTTTCAACAAAAAGTTAAGACAGACATTTGATCAGATACTATCAGTATGTTTTTCTTCGCTCTGAGGATTGTATCAAGCAAGTGCCATTGCCTTTTGTATTTATGAGTTGACGATGTCAAGAGGACTATGAGAGGGTAATCAGTGCTATTAAGTCCGCCCTCCCCAACTCCCCAGATGTTGATGAAAATAGGTGTGACTTTGAGGCAGCAGTTTGGCAATCTATACGCTCGATATTACCAGGTAATCATATTCACGGCTGTTCCTTTCACTGGTGCCAGGCAGTTTACAGACAGGTTAGAATCCTCGGACTTCAGATTACATATACAGTAATTCAGTTTCAGCTTTCTGCGAACCATCCAGATCTTTATATCTGACATCAAAATTTTCATTCTGTCCTTTATATCTCCTACATCATTTATCTTAACATAGACTTGAGTGTCATCAGCATAAAAATGATATGATAATCCATGGGCACGAAGAGATGCCAGACTGCTTGTGTACACAGCAAATAGAATAGGGCCCAGCACAGAACCCTGAGGCACCCCACACAGTAGAGAAACTGGATCAGACATAGCATCACCCACCATTACTGATTGGGTTTGATTAGACAAATATGATTCAAGCAAAGCAAGTGCCCTGTCACTAATTCCGGACTGCTGTAGGTCGTCTAGCAACAACCGATGATCGACCGTGTCAAAAGCAGGAGAGATCCAACAAGACCAATAGAGATGAGTTACCGGCACAGCACTCCATCACCAGATCGTTATGAACCCTACAAAGAGCGGTCTTGGTAGAATGATGTTTCTTATAAGCAGATTGGAGTGAGGAACTACATGAACGAAGGCGGTGCTGATTGGGGGGAGGGGCGTCGACTGACTGGGGACAGAGGTGCATGGGGGCGGTTCGTTCGTGGCCACCCCTTCGGGGATCATGGCGTCAGGCAATAGATAGATAAATAGAAGGTGGGGAATAGTCCCGTTGGCCTCCAACACAGGTAGTAGCTGGTCTAGGATAGCGTGTTCCAAAATCTTAGAGAGGAATGACAAATTAGAGACTGGGTGGTAGCTTGACAAGTCCTGCACATCAAGACCTGATTTTTTAATGAGGGGATGTACAATAGCTGATTTCTCAGTCTGAGGAAATGTACCTTCAGAGAACAATTTATTAATGATTCTACAAACAAGGTCGGCTGCGTGTTTATAAACGTCCTGCAACCTTGATACATCGAGAGGATCAAGATTGCAAAAGTTTTTTTTAGAGTTCCTAATATAGCAAAGGACATCACTGACCTTATGAATAGTTTAGAGTGTGCTCTTTATGAATATACCAATGAAAGTTACATACAGAAAGTTTTATATGCGAAATGTGCAAATGAAAATCGGTACTTTAATTGGCCGACGGTACCTTTATCGGTGTTTTACTCCAAGTTAATAACTTTTTAAATGTGGTTTTCGACGAGAATAAAAACGCATTTGTGCCGAAAATCGGGATCGGTCCGTCGTCGCTTGCGATCGTCAGTTTGTTTATTACAGGACGCTCGACGACAATATTGTCATTAACCTAACCTAACTTGTCGTCCCCAGACCCCCGCCACTGGGCATGGATGTAGTTACCGGGTGTACCACTACCGACATACAACATAAATCATCTATAAATATTTATAATAAAATAAATACTTATAAATCTATAATACTAGGTTAGGTTAATGTATTTTTGTATCCAAAGTCAAGTCAAAATAGACGGGAACATGATGGTGAGCGTCCGCGTAGTGTAAACAAGACGAGCGGTACACCCGGTAATTACATTCTTGCCCGCCACTGCTCTAAATAATGATGTAGAAGACATAAAATCACTAAAATGTACTGCGGGAGAGCGAAAACCACCTCCACAATCCACCATTTTAAGTCGACCGCTAAGGCGGGAAGTACGCTAGGCTAACTTCGAGCGTAAAGTAAACAAAGCAATGCTAATTTCACGAACGCAACAGAGTTCTCTTTATATTTCGTCTCATTATTAATATTAAAGTGTCCCCATTGTTATTTTTTAGTGTTTCGTACACCAGAAAAGGGTGTAGCTTGGTGTTGGATGCGTGGAAACCGAAAACAAATAGATCTATGTATTAAATCCTTGGTGGTACCTGTCAAATGCGTGTCCTATAGGTAAATTCGTGATAATCTTCAGGGACACTACATCCGCCCTATTAGAAACAATTTATTAGGGAAAATAGGGACCAATAGACTCGCCATATTTTTCTCATTATAGTCCGCATGGAGGAATTTTGTTATCGACACTTGAAAAAACCCGATTACACCGAGATGTAACACGAAAATAATAAGTCCCGACCGTAAACAAAGCAGTGCTTGCGCACAATGAATCCTTTTACTTTACCTGCTTCTTCTTCTTCTTGTTTTGAAAGATGCGGTGAGTGCGATTTACCCAATAAATGGCGTTAGCGTTACTCACAAAAATTAAATACCGGCAACCCGTTTTTACCACCTTACAGATCTACATATATGAGGATGACAATAAATCAAGGGGGGGGGGTGAGGCCCCTCAACCCATCGTGTATCCAATGTACCCCTCTTGATTTATTGTCATCCTCATATATGTACGTCGGGGAGTTCACTCGTGCAAGAGGAAAATGATGTCCCATCTCTACTAGATCTCATTTTCACCAAAGGAGAATTAGAAATAGAAAATCTGCAGTACAAAGCCCCAATTGGAAAAAGTGACCATAGTGTATTAACCTCCAACTATCATAAGAACATAAGAAAATGGGAGTCTGCAGAAAGCCGATTGGCCTAAGCAAGGCAGATCCCTGTAATATCTGGTGGAAGGAGTACCAACTGCGACTACTAGTCAACAGAATCCTAGAAGAAGTGGGTGCTGGATCAGCCGGGTTGGGCCAATCAGCGCTCTGCAGACCCCCGTAATCCTGCGTTAATCTCTAACCGTTTTGGTAAGATGATCCTCAGGGTATTAGAGTGTTGAGCCCATAATTGGGCTTGTGTGGGACAGGGATCTGCCTTGCTTAGGCCAATCGGCTTTCTGCAGACTCCCATTTTCTTATGTTCTTATGGACAACTCGTACCTGGCGGAACGAGTCAACTCGTACTCACTTGCCTAGTCAACTCGTGCCAATAACCTTGAAAACAGCCCCTACTCTTATCTTTATTATATGTACTGTACTGTAAGTTATTGCTTTGATATAATTTTGTTTGATTAGTCTTGTTTATAATAAGATACTCTATCTCTAGTTGCCATTTTATAATGGAAGTAAGGTAGTACAAAGACCTGTAAAATTAAAATATGATCCTAAGGCAGCTTTGGCTTGCAACATAGGATACATTTATATAATGGAATTAGGCCTAGTGCTAAACTAATAGTGTAGCCCACTACTCGTCATAAGTTTTGTCATATTTAAAATGGTACCATAAAAATACAAACACTTAAAAGACATTGGCTGTTGTTATAGTTTTTTCTTCATATAGCTGCCACCACTCATGTAGTCGTCGTTGTTTGTCCCTGCTGGTTTTTCTTTGAGACGAAAATAGTGCATGTTCTGAAACTAATTGCAGTTGTAAGGTCACGTAAGTGTGCCTCTTTCAACAAATGGGGGATGAGGATGTACAGTTGTCCGTACTAAGCGCTTATAGGTCAACCAGTTTTCTACACTCACAAGTGTGGACCTCAGCCATGCCGAATCTACATAGCCTAGGCCTATTTAAAAAGGGAAACAAGTTTTTCGTAATTAGTTGCCTACGACCTAAGGAACTCAGGGGCATCGGGGATATGATGTCTTGGTAGCTAATGCAGGGCCATTAATTGTGTTATTAGTTTATATACTGGTCCCTTTTAGTGGTACCAGTATGTAGTCTGAAGTCCGAGGATTCCAACCTGTCTGTAAACTGCCTGACGGCAATGAAAGGAACAGCCGTGAATGGTGATGGGCTGGTCTATCAGAGTGAGAACTGAGCGATCTCTGCCATACCCATAGCTTACTCTGACTGTTCCTTTTACTTATATATCTTCTAGATCTCGAGTGACGGCGTCTCTTCCGTGGATTGACCTCCCAATCTACCAAGATTGGAAGCCAAAGCGTCACATTTTTCCCTTGCCCCTTCATAATTGCTGAGGGGCACATGACCCTGGGTGGGGCTTTGGTTTCCCGGGCGTTTCCGCACCCTCCTCAGCTCCCCGCCATGGAGTGGCTTTGGTCACCCAGGCTTTATTGTGGTCGGCAGAGAGGGTTCTGTGGGGGCGCTCGGTTATGGCCTTGGCCGTGCTCGGGGCTGTTCGGCCAGGCAGCTTGGGGCACAACAACAACCGTGAATATGAGTACCTAGTGGTATCGAGCGGACAGACTGCCAAATTTCTGCCTCAAAGTCACACACAATTTCATCAACATCTGGGGAGCTGGGGACAGCGGACTTAATAGCACTGATTATAAACATAATCGATTGCTTACTGTCTTGTCCGAAAATTAATGATACAGTATTTGAATAATTCATTATGAATTAGCTTAGAAAGGTTTAAAATTTATTTGGAATTGGATAACCGGGTGGTAATTGAGTACGATCTATCTTTGGTACGAGTTGTCTAAAAAGTGAGTACGAGTTGTCTTTTGAAGGTACGAGATGTCTCGGGTACGAGTTGACATGTATCCAGAAGAAGTTACTACAAAGGAGACTATCTCTCTCTTTCTATCTATCTATCTCTCTAATGCATCTACGTAACTCCCTTATACATTAACATAACTATGTCTTATTTGGACTTTTTGTAATCTTTGAATCATTTCTAATGCAATGGAATTGAAAACAATATTATCCTTCTAGCACACAAATAATAACATGAAAGAGTCAATATAAAAATCTCCTTTGTCTTTTCAGAACCAATTAAGTCTGTCTCATAATAGTTCGTGTTTATCGCTCACTTCCCCTTCTGCAACTCTCTTTCTATCTATCTTGTCTTTTCAAAACCAATTAAGTCCGTCTCATAATAGTTCGTGTTTATCGCTCACTTCCCCTTCTGCAACTCTCTATCTATCTCGTCTTTTCAGAACCAATAAGTCCGTCTCATAATAGTTCGTGTTTATCGCTCACTCCCCCTCTGTAACTCTCTTTCTATCTATCTATCTCTCTAATGCATCTACGTAACTCCCTTATACATTAACATAACTATGTCTTATTTGGACTTTTTGTAATCTTTGAATCATTTCTAATGCAATGGAATTGAAAACAATATTATCCTTCTAGCACTCAAATAATAACATGAAAAAGAGTCAATATAAAAGTCGCCTTTGTCTTTTCAGGACCAATTAAGTCCGTCTCATAATAGTTTGTGTTTATCGCTCACTCCCCCTCTGTAACTCTCTCTTCCTATCTATCTATCTCTCTAATGCATCTACGTAACTCCCTTATACATTAACATAACTGTCTTATTTGGACTTTTTGTAATCTTTGAATAATTTCTAATGCAATGGAATTGTAAAATATAATATATAATATATATAAGGCCGAAACTCGGCTCTTCGGTCCGAATGCGAAATAATTTTTCTCAGCCTTTCAGACAAATCCGAAAGGCTGAAGCATGAGTCCCAAGTTAAATGTAGTCCGAAAAGGACGGAGGTATTTTCTCAGCCTTTCGGACAAATCCGAAAGGCTGAATCATGAGTTCGAATTGAAATACTTGTCCGAAAGCCTTGGAATTCCAAAAGAGTGAGGGTTTACTGTAGTCCACTAATATACAGTCGGGTCTCGTAAGATGCGAGTTTATGGTCGATGGATGCGACCGCATCTTACGATACACGTAGCTTATGGGAAAAACGTCCCGCCTAAGGCTCGCATTTTAAAAAAAATGTTCGCATCTTGAGGTTTCTCCTCGGATTTAGCCCACTTTGAGCCTCCGATTCGCAAATTATGGTCAGTCTCGCATCTTAAAATAATTTATTTTATTATTTGGGGTCCTCGCATCTTACAAGACCCTACTGTACTAGGTTAGGTTAGGTTAAAGACATTGTTCAATGATTCTTAGTAAATAGGCATCTGAAAAACAGTTCCTCCTGCTACACAGAGCTTACCGCGGCAGCCCCCACCTATAATACTAGGATAGGTTAGGTAAGGTTGTTAGGTTGGGCTAATGTCCTTCCAAAGGGGTATAGGCTAGTAAACACTAGGATAGCCTATACCCGGTCAGAGGTAAGAAGAAGAAGACTCCTGCAGTAGTCTCCTTGAATGCTAGGCCTACCCTTAAATTAATAAAAACATGGAACTACAAACTGTAAACAATGTAGGCTATATGAAAACATATAGGCCCTAGGCCTATCTACGAAATGAAAAGCCTGATAAATATAACCCCTTTTCAGAAAAGCCTAGGCCTATAGCCTATGTAGCCTATTTTGGTGTCCTTATTACAGAATGGACATAGATTCATTGGAGAGAGTACAGCGTAGAATGACAAAAATGATCCATAATATTAGAAATCTTTCGTATGAAGAAAGGTTGAAGAAATTAGGTTTACATTCGTTAGAGAGACGCAGTTAGAGGGGATATGATAGAGGTGTTCAAGTGGGTTAGTGGGATTAACAAAGGGGACATGACAAATGTACTAAAGCTCAGTGATAGCGAAAGAACTCGTACCAATGGTTTCAAATTAGATAAATTTCGTTTCAGAAAAGATATAGGCAAATATTGGTTTGGTAACAGAGTTGTAGATGGGTGGAATAGACTACCAAGACTATTCCTATAGACTACCTCTATCATATGGGATGTACGCAAGGGATGGGGTTCATCTTTCACGGTTAGGGGTTTCTACATTAGCTAGTTCTTTAGATAGGGTGGTTGTGGGGTTTTGAACAGAAATATTGAGAGTGTAAATGAGAGGTTAATTGGAACAATTTTAGCGTCAGGCGAAAGCGATAAGGATATTCAGTCTCATGCTAAAAATGATGACTATAATGCAAATAATAGTAGTGATGGTGCAACAGAAGATGGAAATGTCGCTAAAAACAAAGGTAAATTAGGTATAAAGAAAAGAAGTAAATTGAGAGTATATTACACAAACTGTAGGAGTCTATGTAACAAAATGAACGAACTTAGAGCCCTTGTTAGCAAAGAAAATATAGACATAATAGCGCTAACTGAAACGTGGATTAATACAGAAACCAGGCATTTTTTAGCAGAATTTGATATACCAGGATATAGTTTGTTTAAATATGACCGAACAAGTAAGAGGGGTGGCGGTATAGCAGTGTTTGTCAGGAGTACATTAAAAAGCTGTATTAAATCAGGTATTAGACTAAATAACGATAATGAAAGTGTTTGGGTAGAGGTTAACGAAGGTAGTGAGACCATAGTTATTGGAGTTATGTATAGACCGCCAAATATGAGTAGAAATGACGGAACGTCATTATGGGAGGAAATTAAAATGGCATCAAGGTTTAGCAATGTGTGCATTATGGGGGATTTTAATTTTCCGAATATAGATTGGCAGCATCAAATAGGAGACTCTGATTCTGAGGAGTTTATAGAGGTAGTACAAGATAGTTTTTTATTTCAATTCATAGATACGCCGACTAGAGGTAATAATATTCTCGATTTAGTTTTCAGTAACAATGAACATATGGTAAATAATGTAGAGATAGGGGACCACCTAGGAAATAGTGACCACAATTCTGTGTATTTTAATATACAATGGAAAGGTAATACCAGAGAGAATACAACATTAATACCTGACTTTAGAAAAGCCAATTATGGTGGGTTAAGAAGAGCCCTATTAGCGGACCCTATGGTCAAAAAATTAAGTCGATCCAGGTGTCCAAATGAGTGTACCCCTTCTCAGGCACCTGTCATCTTAAGTCAGGAAGAGACGTCAACCTTGGTAGATACATACGATAATTTTATCAAGTCAGTATTCAATGCACAAAATAAATACATCCCCAAAAGAAAATTTAGATCAACACAGAACCAACCCAAATGGATGAATAATAGACTATTAGATCTTCTAGGACAAAAGAGAGGAATATATAGAAAAATTAGAAAAGGCGAAATTCACCTACTTGCTTACTATCAGAATCTATCAAGACAGGTAAAAAAGGATATTAGGAAAGAAAAAAGAAATTATGAAATTAAGGTTGCCAATGACTCAAAAAATAATCCTAAAGCTTTTTACCAACTATATAAATCCAAGGTTAGAGATGTAATTGGTCCCCTTAAAACTTCGATAGGAGAAATGACAGAAAATGATTTAGAAATGTGCAGTACATTAAATGGTCAATTTCTTTCCGTTTTCACTAATGAAAATTTGGCACAGTTTCCAGAAGTCCGTAAGGTATATAGCGATAGTATAGAAAATAGGTTAAGTACGGTTACTATAAGTAGAAATGATGTGCTTAAGGAAATTGACAGACTGAAACCTCATAAATCGCCTGGTCCTGATGAGGTATATGCTAGAGTATTAAAAGAATGTAGGGATGAGTTAAGTTACCCATTAACATTTTTATTTAACAAGTCATTGGAGACAGGTATAGTTCCAGAAGCTTGGAAGCTTGCAAACGTAGTTCCGATCTTCAAAAAAGGTGACAAATCAATAGCATCCAATTACCGTCCCATTAGTCTTACATCAATCATAGGAAAGCTACTAGAGTCAATTATTGCTAGTAAAATTAGAAACCACTTAGATACATTTAATTTAATAAATTCTTCTCAGCATGGATTCACTCAGGGACGTTCTTGCCTTACTAATTTGCTTAGTTTTTTCTCAGAGGTATATGAAGCAGTAGATAATGACAAGTCATATGATATAATATATTTAGATTTCAGTAAAGCTTTCGACAGAGTCCCCCACGAGAGATTGATGAGAAAGGTTGAGGCGCATGGAATAGGTGGGGCGTTGTTGGGATGGATTAGGTCATGGCTAATTGGTAGGAAGCAGAGAGTCAGCATAAATGGTACGAAGTCAGAATGGGGAGCAGTCAAAAGTGGTGTCCCCCAGGGATCTGTATTAGGTCCTCTGTTGTTTGTTATATACATAAATGACCTTGATTTAGGTATAACTAGTAGGATAAGTAAATTTGCAGACGATACCAAGATGGGGAGAACAATTGATTCAGATAGAGATATAGAGTGCCTCCAAAGGGATCTAGATACCTTACACGAATGGTCAGTAAATTGGCAGATGAAGTTTAACATTGACAAATGCAAGGTATTAAAGATAGGGAAGATGCATACAAATGTTAAATATAAACTAGCTAATGTGGAATTAGAAAACTCGAATTGTGAGAAAGATCTAGGTGTGTTTGTTAGCAATGATTTGAAGCCTAGACAACAGTGTATAAGCGTTCGAAACAAGGCAAACAGGATTCTCGGGTTCATCTCAAGGAGTGTGAGTAACAGAACTGCTGATGTTATCTTAAAACTTTACTTGTCATTAGTGAGACCCCATATGGATTATGCTGTTCAATTTTGGTGTCCTTATTACAGAATGGACATAGATTCATTGGAGAGAGTACAACGTAGAATGACAAAAATGATCCATAATATTAGAAATCTTCCGTATAAAGAAAGGTTGAAGAAATTAGGCTTACATTCGTTAGAGAGACGCAGAGTTAGAGGGGATATGATAGAGGTGTTCAAGTGGGTTAGTGGGATTAACAAAGGGGACATGACAAATGTACTAAAGCTCAGTGATAGCGAAAGAACTCGTACCAATGGTTTCAAATTAGATAAATTTCGTTTCAGAAAAGATATAGGCAAATATTGGTTTGGTAACAGAGTTGTAGATGGGTGGAATGGACTACCAAGTGCTATAGTGGGATTAAAAACGATAGGGAGCTTTAAGATAAAATTGGATAAGCATATGGACGAGAAGGGTTGGGTGTGAAGGGGGATCAGCAGGGTTGGGCCAATCAGCGCTCTGCAGACCCCCGTAATCCTGCGTTAATCTCTAACCGTTTTGGTAAGATGATCCTCAGGGTATTAGAGTGTTGAGCCTATAATTGGGCTTTGTAATTGGGGTTGTGTGGGACAGGGATCTGCCTTGCTTAGGCCAATCGGCTTTCTGCAGACTCCCATTTTCTTATGTTCTTATGTTAAGTGCTATAGTGGGGTCTAAAACGGTAGGGAGCTTTAAGATAAAATTGGATAAGCATATGGACGAGAAGGGTTGGGTGTGAAGGGGGATCAGCTGGGTTGGGCCAATCAGCACTCTGCAGACCCCCATAATCCTGCGTTAATCTCTAACCGTTTTGGTAAGATGATCCTCAGGGTATTAGAGTGTTGAGCCTATAATTGGGCTTTGTAATTGAACTGGGGTTGTGTGGGACAGGGATCTGCCTTGCTTAGGCCAATCGGCTTTCTGCAGACTCCCATTTTCTTATGTTCTTATGTAAATATTTATTACTATTAGCTAATATGTAGGCCTATTAACCCTTCCTCCCCGGGTGTCATTTTAATATGACACCACGGCAGATGGGCAGGTACCCGGGTGTCATTTTAATATACAGTAAGCTTGAAAGCCTATTCAGCTTGGTCTGAACGCCGTGCGTCCGACGCATGTAAACAAAGCCGATCGTTGCGTCACCGCACCTCCGAAAACAAGAAGGAGAAGACTCGTTTGTTATTGTAGGTCTGTATGTCGTTGTTTCAGTAGTGAAAAGATCGTCGTATTGCTAACATTGCCTGAAAATGCTCTCCACTAAAATCGTCATCACATCTGAACCAGTTGACTTAGAGAGCTCTACTCAACGCCAGTCTACAGATTGGAAACCGCACTACGTTTATAGATGCGTGGGAAATTTCTAACAGTTAAAATTAACCAAAATACGGTAGCCTAGGCCTAGACGTTTTTCGGCCAGATCGCCCGGGTACGCCGCACTGTCATTAGGAGAGCTAGCCCGGGCCAGGAGGGTTAAATATAGCCTAAGAATATTATATAGCCTATAGGCCTAATGCCCTAATCAACAAATACAATTGAAAAAACACTAGGCCCTAGCCTATACAAATAAAAGACATTTCGACGGAGGTGCGACGGTACCGTCCAATTAGCACACCGTCGAAACGTCCTGTAATCAGATCTGTAAGGGGGCAAAAACAGGTTGCCGTTAGGCTATTTCGTTTTAGCCTAGTGAGTAAAGTTCGAGCCATTTATTGAGTGAATCGCACTCACCGCATCTTTCAAAACAAGGTCAAGTCGAAAGATTAATCGTTATTTTTCAGTGTAGGCCTAGGCCCTAGGCCTAATCGTTTTGGGTTTTTTTCAAGTGTCGATAACGAAATTCCTCCATGTGGACTAGGCTATAGCCCTAATGAGAAAAATATGGCGAGTCTATTGGTCCCTATTTTCTAATAGGGCGGATGTAGTGTCCTTGAAGATTATCGATAGGCCTAGCCTAGGCTTAAAATAAAAATAGAATACTCTCAAGACACACTAATGGCCTAAATAGTATACTAAACACGCATAAACATATAATAATTGGTACAAAAACGAGAGAAATTGCCAAAAATAAAAAAATAAAATAAACAAAGTCATGCTGGACCAACACCCAAAACCACGCTGTCTTTATTTAACCCTCTACACTACATAAAAACACATATATTAGTTATATTACTCTCAAAATATACAATAGGTCTTCATAATTCAATAAACATGCATAAATATATAATAATAGTTACAAAACCATGAAAAATTACAAAAATATATAAGGAAATTCGTGGAGCACTCACACGCGTTCCTTGGTCTAGCGTGAAGGGCAGGTTTAGGATCAGTTCAGCCAGTTCAGTTGCTGGTCGGGAAGCTATGCCCTTAGAACGGCGCCTCCCTTTTGTCGTGTTTTCTGTTTTTCTAATTTAACAGTAAAATTTAGTATGTGTTATGTGCTGTTTTCTTCTTTCTTGCTCTTCTATCTTCTTTCTTGTTTTCCTTCTTGGTTGTTGTTCTTGTTTCTTCTATCACCTTTATGTTGTCTTTGCAGTTTCTTCATGTGTTAATTGTTCTTAATTTGCTTTTCTCTCTTTCTCCAAAAACGATATATTGCCTTTTTGACCCTACCTGTGCTTTGTCTACTAAACATTAAACTAGCTAGTATAATTATGGAATTCATCTTCTATATATGGTTGTTGGAATAGAGGTTCCAGTCTTCTTTTTTCTGTGTATGCAGGGCACCACAGAATGAAATGCTTAAGGTCCTCTATTCCATCCCCACACATATTACATCCTGTGTTTCCTCCTGTAAATCTATTTATATTATTTAACTGTAGGTTATTTGTTCTCGCTTTGTATAATAATAATAATAATAATAATAATAATAATAATAATTCAGTTAGCAATTTACAGAGTTGGTACCACATAGTATGTTACAGATATGACATGTAGCCTACCAGCTTTGCATAATTCCAACTAAGGGTAGCCCAATAAGGTCGTTAGGCGTATTTCCATTGGGGTCCTTGTGGGATTAGATTAGCTGGGGAAAAGGGGAGGATAAAAGAAATAGATACTTTAGAGCAAGTATTTCTAGGGGGTTATTTTAAGATACCTTACATCCTATGGTAAATATCAGTAATCCGTAATCAGTAATAATTTCAGTTTGGTTTGCCTATCTCTTATGTCGTATTTAGTAGTAGACATAATAGCTTGGTGCTCCCTTCTCGCAGCTGTCCGGTTCAGGTGTTCCTTCAGGCTACGTCTGAAGGAATACGGTGTTCTCTTTTCACGGACTGACTGGGGTAGGTCGTTCCAGTCTTTGATGGCAGTGAAGAAGAATGTTTGCTTACCCTGTCGTTGGATTCTCGGGACCTTAAAATTAAACATCCTGTTTCTTGTATTATGTTCACTCCTCTCATTTGCTTTAACAAAATCACTCTTAAGATACTCTGGAGCTCTGTCATAGAAAATGTTGAAGGCATTAGTGAGCCTGATTTGTTTGGCCCTGTCAGAGACATTGAGCATACCTAGTGACTGAAGTTGTTCCTGGCCAACATGTGATCTGGGTCCTAGATTCAGCATGAACCTAACCATTTTATTTTGAGTGACCTGAAGTTTGTGCTGTGCTGATTTAGATGATGCAGAGTACCAGGATGACACATAATAGTCAAAATGACATTGAACAAGCGCTTGGCAAAGGGTCTTTTTGGTCGCCGCTGGCAAGCATCCCACCTGTCTATACAGGTATTTTATACATGCTCTACACTTACACAGGATAGATTCCAAAATTGTTTCACCTGACAAACTCGAGTCCAGTTTTAGTCCGAGATATTTAACTTGTGACACTGTTGTTATAGGAATATCATTACAGTTGACCGAGAAGCCCACAATGTCTTTCAGTTTGCGTTTTGTCCCACGTCATAAGATGGCTTCCGTCTTGCCCAGGTGAAGAGATAGTCTATTGTCCACTAGCCATTCACTACATGATTCTAGTTCTTTGGAAAGTGAAGCAGCAATACTTATTGGGTCTTTTCCTGAAACCAGAAGCACGCTGTCGTCAGCATACAGTAATAATTTACACTAGACGCTCGGTTCCAGAAGCTGGTCTGTTATCATATATTAATGAGTTCTTCTCCCCTTATTTCTTTCTTATACTTTCTATAAATATCTAAACTAGTTTTCTTGTTCAGTTCTTCCCTCCATATTTTAGAATCCCATTCTTTTAATTTACCCTTCAACTGGACTTTCCTATATCTATTAAGTCATTGTATGTCAATTTCACTTCTCGGAGGTATTTAGTGGTGGATTCGAACCAGGGATCTGTTGCAGATTCATGTTTCTCTTCAATAATTCTTTTTAGTAAGTGGCATCCCTCGTTTCCCTCTATGTGCTTTAAATATTTTATTTGACCCCCCCATAATTCTGGTTTGCATTGATGATGCACCTACTTCACCCCTTAGTGTTTCTACCTGTGCATATTTGGGGGCTCCTAATATTTGCCTGTAACTTATTTTCTACTTGCTGCAGCTTATCTATCAGAGGCGCGTTTTTGCGAGCGTTTTGACTTAAGCCAAGAGCGAAATTCGTTTTTGCGAGGACAAAACTTAAGCCAAACTCGCAGGATCGACTTTTCTCAATCCGCCCTGAAAGGCTTTTAGGGACCTTGGCTTAAGCGGGAATTGTTTGTAAACAATATCTGTTGTGATGTTTTTTTGTTTTCATTGTTTTGTATTGGGTAAACACCATAGAGACTAGATCGAGTATATATTATGAATACATAAGTAATGTAATATATATTATATATAATGATATTCTATTATATTATAGTTAGCTTGATAGCCTATGCACTATTACAGGAAACACGGTATATTGGCAGAATCATCCAGGCCGATCTGGAAAAAAATCGTTCTGTGTGTGTAAAGAACATCCTTCTAGTTCCCAAATCGTGTTATTGATGCCGGGGTATTGTCATAACACTGGATAATTTTGTACTATATTGTTACCAAGATATAGTCCGTTCATTCTAGGTTGGGCAGGAATCGTAACTTCCAACCTCTATAACTAAAAAAAGGCTTAAGCAAATGAGTCGTCCATTTATACACATATTCCCTAGCCAAGTCTGCCTAGTTGGTAGAAATATTAGCTCGATTACTGTAGTCCTTTTGAGTTATGAGAGGTTGGGGTTTACGATTTCTGCCCAACCTACAGTAGCCTATAATGTAGCCTACGTGGACTATAGCATAGGCCTATAGCAAACAACTTGATAGGCCTTACACAAATAATATAATAGCCGACATACTATTCAGAGAACAATAAAGCAGGAAATAGACAAAAATGTGGACAAAAAGACAAAAGAAGTTGAAATATCAGTAAATAATCAAAAGCTTAATCAATAACAAATATGGGGGGTCATTTGAATAGGTGATCTCCCCGAACAATTGAGGGAAAAGCCTTTACAACGGCACCAGACCAGACCACTAGGTCGTCTTGTTCCGCCATTTTCAGTGTTTGTGTTTATGTCACGTGACTTGTGGTCGAAGTCGAGCCAAACAATTTTTGCCCGGCTGCTCTTGCTTAAGCCAAAAGGGGAAGCCGGGCTTAAGCCAAAAAACTCGCAAAAAATGCGCCTCTGGTTTGGTGTATCCTACCACGCCGATCAAATAAACCTCGCCACACAGTCCACCACAGGGACGCTATCGGGAGGCCATGTACTATCGGCGGCAAAAGTCCTGCACCTTCCCTGCCTAACAGCCTCTAGCCCCTTCTTTCTCCATTAGTTAGCTAGAATAGGACTTCAGAGGCTATCAACCGTTCTGGATCATTATGCCAGCAATCTCTAAGTCAATAAGACTTAGAGAGACTCATGAGAAAAAGAACTTGCCTGCAAAAATAGTTGTCATCATCATATATAGTGACCATAAAGACGATCCACACTGCTATCAAGAATCTTGGAGGTAGAAAGAAATATCAAGAAATCCCATGAAGATGAGCGACGGAGGGAAGAAACAAAAGCAATATCAACAATTAAAAACAATCCCAAATACTTCTTTCAGTATGCAAAATGATTCTCCAGAACAAAGTCACAAGTTGGACCACTACTATCGGAGGAGGGAGAGCTGGAAACGGAACCACAAACAATGTGATATATTTGCCAGGCAGTATGAGGCAGTCTTCAGCTTTCCGGACAACTCCAAGACAGTCCATGCATGACCCTCAAGCATTCTTTCGACAAGTAGCCTACCGGTACCAGGACCAGAGCAACAGCAAACACTAACAAACTTCCGTTTCACGGAGGAAGATATCATACTGGCAATAGATGAACTAGATGACGTCCGGAAACTACAAGAGGACTTGGACACTGTGTACATCTGGGCAAATGAAAACAATATGATTTTCAATGAGGACAAGTTTGAGTTGCTGAGATGAGGACCATTGGAGAACATAAAAGAATCAACATTGTTCAATACTGAGGAGGTTGGACAACCCATAGAAGCCAGCACAGAGGTCAAATGCCTGGGTGTCCTTCTCAGTGGGGATGGAAAATTCCAGTACCATGTAGAATAAACTAAACAAAAAGGCAAACAGGGTGGCTGGGTGGATACTTCGAACATTCCATACCAGAGACGAAGAATGTCTTGCAACTTTGTGGAGAGCTAATTGGTCCAATCCATCTTGGACTATTGTAGTCAGCTCTGGTCACCCCATAAGGTTGCAGATATTCAGGCACTGGAAGCAGTCCAACGTTCTTACACACACCAAATCAGAGGACTGAAAGAAACAGACTACTGGAGCAGACTAAAAAGCCTCAAAATGTATTCGCAACAAAGAAGAAGAGAAAGATACATCCCAATATATGTGTGGAAGATTTTAGAAGGACTGGTGCCAAATCCATCTGAATCTGCAGGCATAGTGCCACACTATACTGACCGTGCTGGACTGCAGTGTGAAAGGAGGACACTACCCAGCTAGGCAGCCCAAAGAGTAAAGACCCTCTTAGGAGCCAGCTTCAGCATCAATGGAGCAAAAATATTCAACTGCCTACCAAAGGAACTAAGAAATCTCACTGACTGCCCAGTAGAAAAGTTTAAGACCAAACTGGAAATTTTTATTAGAAATATCCCGGACGAGCCTCCAGTCTCGGGATACACCCAGCTCTGCATCAAATTCTATCTCGGACCAGCTGGACCTCAAGAAAAGGGACGCAGGACTGGGGCGCAGCCGTGGAGCACCATGGCTGTGAGGCCTCGACCTCTAGACATCTTCAAGTAAGTATTCAAGGACTGCATGGGTCCCCTTTTCGAGAACCCCAGTCCCTTGTTCTCTTCCCTATCACCCTACGCCCTCACAACCACACACCTCACAGTGTACCATCTGGTGTTAGAAATAGGCACGTTTTGTAGGCTACACCTGACATTTTCCAGCAGAGCAGTCTATGAATATCGCGGGTGAGGAAGGAGAGGCAACAGGACTTTTGCCACCGACTGTATGGAGCGCCGGTGCTGGTGTAGTGCGACGGTGCCATGTGAATCTGCGCATGCACGACTTAAAATATCTCCCCCTTAAAGGACAACTCCAGGAACAAAACCTATTCAAACTACAATGTCCATTGGGATCTGCTTGGTTTTAGGGATATGATACTGAAGAACTTTCATCAAAGTGTCCTAACAACACTGAAATATAGCTTATCTAAATTATTTTATGTAGCGATAACTGGTGTGTTTATCATGCAATGGCGGGAATACTCAACATGAGAAGTGGAAGTGGCCATGTTATCCTTTCCAAATATTATATGAGAAGGAATACTAGAAAATTAACATGAACTAGCATTGTTTTGGCCATTTTATCACTCCCAAAATAAACTTACGCAATGAAGAACAAACGAACAGCCTCGGATGTGGACGGACCTAATGTTGACGAACCCCAACCGACTATGGACAATATTAGAATAGCGACGTGCAATATGAGAGGCGTGAATGGTGACACAAAAGAGAGAGAGGTCCTGGAAGTGTTAGTGAATGCCAGGTTGGATGTATGTGGAATGACTGAAACCAAATGGAGGGGTACAGATGTGAGAGAATGGGTGTGTCTGCTGGAGTGAGTGAGGGAGTAGCGAGAGAAGGTGCGTGTTTGTTTGTAAGAAACAAATGGAAGGAGCGTCTAAGAGACTATGGGTCTGTGGGTGCAAGGATTGTGTGGGTGAGAATAAAAGTAGGAATACAAACATGGGTGATTGTGTGTGCTCTATGCTCCGACAGAGGATAAACCTGTAAGAGAGAAAGAGGAGTTCTGGGTGAATGTGGAGGCGTGCCTGGATAAGTTTGGCAAAGAACGAAAGAATATTTCCGAATGGGGATATGAATGGGAAGGTGGGTGATAAGAAAGTTGATGGAGTGGTGGGAGGGTGGGGGGTACCATCAGAAGTGAATGGGAATGGTAGTGCACTTTGTACGTGGACGTATGTGTGGGGAGGAGGCTGTGGATAGCCAACACCTTCCGACACAGAATGATACACAGGTACACATGGAAAGTGGTGTGGAGGAAGACGGATAAGGATAAGACAGTGGTTGAACGAAAGGCACTTCATGATTGATTATATATGTGTGGATGAACGAATGAAGAAATCTGTGCTGGATGCTAGGGTGTATAGGGGTATTGGAGGGAGTCTGTCTGACCATTATGTAGTAGTAGCTAAAATTAGGATACAAAGGAAGTGGGTGAGGAAAGCTGGAGGTATGTGAGAGGAAGGTGGAATGGCGAGGAGGGTGGAGAGATTGCAGTTGTGGAAGACAAGAAGAAAGTGTATAGAGAGTGGTTGGGTAGTAGAGGGAATGAAGATTTGGAGAGACAGAAACGAACGAGGTACATGGAGAGAAAGAGAGTGGTGAAGAGAGTAGTGAAGGAAAGTAAGAGAAGAGTAGATGAGGAATTTGGAAGGAATCTGAGTGTAAAATGGAGGGAGTGTAAGAAACTGTTCTGGAAAGAAGTCAAGAAAGTTAGGGAAGGTAGCAAGGGAAACAGTAAGGGTGTGAAAGATAAGAATGGGCGAATGCTAGCCGAGAAGCAAAAGAGAGTCGAAAGATGGAGGGAGTACTTCATGAATTGCTAAATGTAAGAAATTAAGTGCCAGCAAACATAGTTGGATGGGGTATGGAAGGGAGAAGAAGAGAAGTAGTGGAAGAGGAGGTGGGGATCAGGAGGTCAGAAGCGTGTGAAGCCATGAAAAGAGTGAAGTTGGGGAAAGCACCAGGAATAGATGGAGTGTGTGGGGAAATGTTGAGGTATGGTGGTGAGTTAGTGATCGAATGGGTATGGAAAATTTATAAACTAGCATGGGAGAAGGGGAGTGTACCTGATGACTGGAAGACAGGCATAATAGTCCCCCTATATAAGGGCAAAGGGGAAAGAGGGGTGTGTGGTAACCACCGACGAATTTGTCTTTTAAGCGTAGTAGGGAAGGTGTACAGTAGGGTAGTGTAGCGATTGAGAGAGTGAGAGCGAGAACGGAGAAATGGATAGGTGACGAGCAGGGCGGTTTTAGGAGGGAAGAGGATGTGTAGATCAGATTTTTACCCTGAAATGTGTTGTGGAGAAATATCTGGAGAAGCAACAAAAGCTGTATGTTGCCTTTTTGGACTTGGAGAAGGCCTATGACAGAGTGGATAGAGAAGGTATGTGGAAAGTACTTAGAATATGCGGAGTAGATGGCAAGTTGCTGAAAGCAGTGAAGAGCATGTATGAGGGTGCAAAGGTGGCAGTACATGTGGAGAATGAGCAGAGCGAGTTCTTTGATCTGAATGTTGGGTTGAAACAGGGGTGTGTGATGTCCCCGTGGTTGTTTGCTGTATATATGGATGGAGTCATGAAAGAAATACAAGGAAGAGCAGTGGATGTTGGTGTATCACTGATCTCTATCTATCTATCTATTGCCTGACGCCGTGATCCCCGAAGGGGTGGCCACGAACGAACCGCCCCCATGCACCTCTGTCCCCAGTCAGTCGACGCCCCTCCCCCCAACCAGCACCACCTTCGTTCATGTACTTCCTCACTCCATCCTTCCACCTCATATTCGGTCTACCTCTCCCCCTCTGTCCCTCCACCTCGCTCTCATACACCCTCTTAGTCATTCTCTCGCTTTCCATACGTTCCATATGGCCGAACCATCTCAAGTTGTTCCTTTTCACACTTTCCAGCACATCTACCTCCACACCACACCTCCTTCTTACTTCCTCATTAGTCTGTCTATCCCTCCATGTAACTCCGCACGCACTCCTTAAGTAATTCATTTCCACTGCTCTCACTCGATAAGGGAGGGAAATGAGTGGAAGCTACCTGTACTACTGTTTGCTGGTGATACAGTTCTGATGAGCGATAATTAATGGGATTTGCAGGGTCTGGTAAATATGTTTGGAACAGTGTGCGAAAAAACGGAATCTGAAGGTAAATGAAGGAAAGAGCAAGGTTATGGTCTTCGAAAGGGGTGAAGCAACAGAGTGTGAGGTGAAGTTGAACGGTCAGGCTATGGAGGTGGTCAGCTCATTTAAGTATCTGGGCAGTGTGTTGAGTAGAGATGGGACTATGGATGAAGAAGTGTGGGAGAGGGTGCAACAGGGGAAGAGGGTTGTAGGAACGCTGAATGCAGTAACAAGAAATAGGGTGGTCAGTATGGAAATGAATAAGTCCTTTCATGATAGTGTGGTAATCCCGACACTAACTTACGGATGCGAAGCATGGACGTTGGTGGAGAGACTCAGATCAAGCGTGAGAGGGGTGGAAATGAGTTACTTGAGAAGTGCGTGCGGAGTTACATGGAGGGATAGATAGACGAATGAGGAAGTAAGAAGGTGTGGTGTGGAGGTAGATGTGCTGGAAAGTGTGAAAAGGAACACCTTGAGATGGTTCGGCCATATATAGAAAGTATGGGAAGCGACAGAATGACTAAGAGGGTGGACGAGAGCGAGGTGGAAGGACAGAGAGGGAGAGGTAAACCAAAAGAGAGGTGGAAGGATGGAGTTAGGAAGTATATGGATGAAGGCGGTGCTGGTTGGGAGGAGAGGCGTCGACTGACTCGGGACAGAGGTGCATGGGGGCGGTTCGTTCGAGGCCACCCCTTCGGGGATCACGGCGTCAGGCAATAGATAGATAGATAGATCACTCCCAAAGACAATATGAGAAGGAATATAAGAATTAACATGACATAGCATTGCTGTTTTGGCCATTTTATCACTTTTAAAGACAATATGAGACGAAATCAAAGCAAATGAACGTGAACTATCATTGTTTTGGCCATTTGATCACTCCCAAAGACAATATCAGAAGGATTACAAGAAAATTAACATGAAATAGCATTGTTTTGGCCATTTTATCGCTTCCAAAGACAATATGAGAAGGAATACAAGAAAATTAACATGAATAGCGATAGTATAGAAATTAGATTAAGTACGGTTACTACAGTACAAGTAGAAATTATGTGCTTAAGGAAATTGACAGACTGAAACCTCATAAATCGCCTGGTCCTGATGAGGTATATGCTAGAGTATTAAATGAATGCAGAGATGAGTTAAGTTACCCATTAACATTTCTATTTAACAAGTCATTAGAGACAGGCTTAGTTCCAGAAGCTTGGAAGCTTGCAAATGTAGTTCCGATATTAAAAAGGGTGATACATCAATAGCATCCAATTACCGTCCCATTAGTCTCACATCAATCATAGGAAAGCTACGCTCAGCTTGGGTTGACTCACCACTCCCTACCCATCTCTCTGACGGACTCACGGTCTTTTGGCTCAGGCTTAGTCCCTCTCTGGTCGTTCGATCGGAGCCTTCGATTCGCTGACGATGAAGTAATGTAAAGTCGGTAAAAATAGGTTAGCCTAAGCTGAACAAGATGCGGAAATATACTTGGGCCGACCAGGCCAAGTGGGATATCTCTATTCGTCTAACTGGTAAGGTGTGTGCCTCATACCCAAGGGTCCCGGATTCGATTCCCGCCCTGGGTATATTCTCGGGAGGTTATTTTCGCATCAAATAAAGCTTAGGTGTGTTGGTAAAATTGTCAAGATGGTTGAAAGTAAGGTTGGAGCTCCGAATCCCCCTCTTTCGGGCATGGTGTAAAAAACACATCCTACATACCAACACACCTAAACTTCGTTTGATGCTAAAATAGCCTCCCGAAAATCTGCACCCAGGGCGGGAATCGAACCTGGGACCCTTGGGTTACGAGGCACTAAGGCAGACACCTCACCACAAGACTGATAAAGGTACCTCACTTAGCCTGGTAGTCTAAATGTATTTACGCATCTTGTTCAGTTTAGGCTAACCTATTTTTACTGACTTTACGTATTAACTTGCTAGGAATATGGCCAAAACTATATCAATTACCACCGACAGGGAAGGGGTTGATGATAATATGTGAGCAAGGGTAATTGCATCAATTGTAGTAAAAAATATAATCTTAAAATCGCACTAAGTGATTCCCATGTAAATTAGAATATAGACATCAATGAAATTATAAAAATTAATGGTAATAATCCTAGGTAACTTAAAAATATAGTAGCCTATATTACAGAAATATAGATATATAAACATGACATGACTTCTTAGCAATCGATACCTCATTCAATTCATTCTTCACGCAGGTCATATCACTCCTCACCAATGACCATGACTTTCATTCCCTCTTCCTCTTCATTCCCCTCTTCTCCTCCTTTTTCTTACACTCCTCCTTCCTCCTCTTCATTTTGCTTTGAATTCCCTCCCATTTTCTCTTGACCTCTTAATCCTCTTCACCGTTGCGGGCCATCATGTCAGCCAGGGCTCGTTCAAAATTTTCCACATATGGGTAACGTCCCTGTACGTAAAGGAGGCTCTTCTGCTTATCATATTGCATCATTTTGATCTTGTAGGGCAATTTCAAAGTGTTTATTTTGGATTCGTGAGTGGCATAGTCATCGTTAGAAATGTTAATATTGTAGGATTTGTAAGGCTCGTTTGACATCTTCTTAACCCGGTCCTCGTAAGTCAACTTACAAGCATCTCTGATCTTCATGTTTGCAATTTTATACAATTCAGTTGTCTTTTCCATGCCCTCAAATCCAATCTTATATTGCTTGATCAACTCCAGAGTCCTATGTATTTTATCCGCAAAGTCCTTGAGGTTGTCTAGTGATGACCCTGTGAAGGAATACAACTCCCGGCTGTCATCGTACCAGGCTTCCCTGTTGTGGTACTTGGCCGCATCACTCAACATATCTTGTATGACTGGGATATCATAGATAGCTTTAGGGATCCGAATAACTCTCTTGTGAGTCAGCACAGACATTTTGATGAATTATCCTATATATTGTCTTATGTTAAAGCCCTTTCGTCGAGAGCTATACGTTCTTGATGTTACTATTATGACTTTAGGTCCGTCAATGATCTCCTAGCTAGCTCGCCGATCTTTTATAATGTTTGTGTTAGGCCTATGTTATAATTTATTAGCTTTCCTCTGTGAATGATGGATATTTTTTAAAGATAAATGCATAGTAGTATTATGCTGAATATAATTAAGGATTATATAAACATATAGAGATTATATGTATTAATAAAATGCGAGGAAATTAATGTATTTTATTTTAGTTAGTGTAGAAAGTAATTTTCTATGAAGTGTATTCAAAGAAAACCTTTATTTATTGGGTAACTAGGCTAAGTATGTTTTATTCAACTTAAATTACTTCGTTCCAATGATCTTGTTTTATGCAAGCGCACACAGACACGCACATACATTTGTTAATGCTGACATACATGATATATACCTACATGGTTAAACGTATAACTATAGTCCGTTCATTGTAGCCTATGTTGGGCAGAAATCGTAACCTCTAGCTGTAACTCAAAAAGGACTAGAGTAATCGAGCTAATATTTCTACCAAATAGGAAGTTTTTGGCTAGGGAATATGTGTAGGCTATACATTAACAGCTCATTTGCTCTAGCCCTTTTTGAGTTACAGAAGTTATATAGATGTTAAACGATTTCTACCCAACCTAGAATGAACGGATCTATAGCCTATAGTGCTGCAATTTTAGAAACAATTTATTAAACACATTAAGTTAATAGGCTACGTATAGAATCGCAATAACGTTCTCAATAGCTTACGTTCGAAACATGTGATAACAAGTTAAAATTGTCGCACAGATAGGCTATACTTGTTGACCTCCTTCAATAGCTTTCATTTGCTCAATGACGTCATCCAAAATCAACAGATAGAAACAGTAAAGATATTAATTAAGGGGGAATGGGCGTATTTATTTGCTAATTTCTGTTTTTTTTTTTTTTTTTTTTTTTAGTTTGCTCCCTAGGGTTCCTTCAAGCTTAAAAAAACACCCCCCAATTAGACCCGGGCTCCTTCAAGATAAAAATTTACCGGCCAGTTCCTCTTAAAATACAGGCTCGCTATTGCTCACCAGGAAAAAATCGACACCTAAATGACACTAAAAGTCATAATATTGACAAAGAAATGGTGCAAAAGGTCTTCAAAACGCCAAACTAATTGGCCGAACGTCTAAACATCTGAAAATTAATGGGGCTAAACATGAGGAAGAAGGGGGACCAGAAAAACGACCCATATCTAGGCTTTAACCCCTTCTGTACCGAGGACGTCCTTTTCATTTTATTCCAGCTATATTTAGATGGTTATGTGCAGTTTTATGAAGGATCTTTGGTAGTAAAAATATAGGTGAAGTGAGATAGTTTGAAGCCTGTTGATTCCTGGAGATCTCTCTTAAAGTGAGTAAAAAATCGTCTGATAGTAGCCAGAATACAGTTAATAGGACGGCACCGGCATAGAAAGGGTTAATACAAAAAATCGGGAAAATAAATGCCAACAGGTGCTACGTGTGAAAGCTCATTAAAATTGTTTGCATCCCTTTGACTCCCAGAAAGTCTTAATAAGTTGAATAGAATCGTTTAATGATAGCCAGGGGCCATGCAGATACTTCCATAATGTTCGTGGTCTTATCTCCCGCTGATTGCCGTGTCCTACATGTCGATCTATCGTAATTCTAGCGTCATTAATATTAATAATATAGTTTGGCTATTTCTCATCAGGAGGAATCGCCAAACTAATGAGGTGAAATGACAGGACTTTATAGCTGATCGAGTGAAATAGGGAAGGTACAAAAGGACCCGCCTCCGACCAGATATTATCACAACTTTTTCCACGTTATTCTTGGCCTGGATACTCAATGATGCCATACATTACGGGGATGTGAGAGGCATAACAAATCAATGGATTAACATTGTTAGTTGCCCGAGACGTTTAGAACTTCCTTAGGAAAACTAGACTATAATAAGTTTTTTAAGGTACATTTGCATAGCAGCGGAGAGGAACACCTTAGTTTTTGCAATTTTGCTTCCTATTCTGCCAAATACCATTAGCCAACATTTTGCTATACATCAACCGACGTATATAGAACAGGATATAGTCACAGAACGAAAATTATTGGCGGTTCAACCCAAGTCGGCGAAGTCAAAGAATGCAGTGGCAAGAACTCTGACGGATCCAAGCAGCCACAGCCGGGAATGCAGCTCAACCGGAAAATCAACAAGCACCGCCACCTTGAGCCAGCAGCAATGTAACAGGCCCCACATTAATCCTTACGAGTTTGATCCATGCGATGACAATTGACCCGTGGACATATGGAGACGCAGATACAGGAGTGGCAGAGAGGAAATTACCCATGCAGACCAGACCTCAGTATACACTTCACTCCACCACAAGTATAATATCAACAGTATAGTTACACAGCTTATGGTACTCCACCTAGACAACCAACTTTCATGAATTATACATCAACAAGCGAGGGGTCGACCAGCAAGAAGAAGAGCTCATGTGCAAAACAACCGATTAGCCTAAATTCTTAGCCCTGCCAGCAAGGTATACGCCCTTGGACACCAACACTAGAGCCGCGGCGGTCGAGTGGAGAGCACGCTCACGTGTGAATCTGCTTGACCTGGGTTCGATCCCAGCCAAGGCGGACGTCTAGTGGTGTGGTAGTACGTCCTAGAATGTAGGCCTATATCATGTTTGCACCCAGTCGGAGGATACCTCGACGATGTATACAGACTAATAACACACATACCAAAGCCATTCCAACAGGTTCCTCTATCTACAACACCCATTCTCTGCTATCTACATTTACCCAGCCGTATGGTCCTAGTGTATCCTACTGTCTGATGGCATAATGGGATTCCATATGTAACTAGCCTACATATACCAAAACGGCAAAACCCTCAGATGGCACCAGAATATGTAGAAGAAACTCATCCAATGCCTAACCCTTTACCAGAATATGTAGAAGAGACTTATAATTATCATGCAAAGCTTAACCTCTCAAGAGGAAGTATTCAAATGATACCGTCGCCTTTAAGCTCAAGAATCTCATGCTATTTAGGTTCCTGTCCTGAATGTAACTAAATATATTCTTCGACTTGCCAAAAACTCTTTCATCAATAACAATTGTTCTAAGTGGCTCGCTGTGTAGTGACTAGCATCTTGGATTTCCACCCAGAAGGCCCAGGATCGCGCCCACGCTCGGCGCAATTAAAGATTTTTCACAAGCACTGAGCAAGGGGATGGGGTAGTAGTACAGGACCCCAATAGAAATACGCCTAATCGACCTTATTGGGCTATCCTTAGCTGGCTTAGCATGCGCTAGCTTTAAGAACTATTATTATTATTATTATTATTATTATTATTATAACTTTCCAACTCTAACTCTCCCAAAGTTGTTGGCGTCGATAGTATATTCGCTGTAAGTAGGCGAGAAATCATGGCCTCTATCCTCTGTAACTCAAAAAGGACTAGAGCAAATTGGCCGTAAATTTCCACATCTATTCCTTGACTGACTTTTCCCAAATGGTAGAAATATTAACTCGAGTACTCTAGTCGTTTTTTAGTTTCAGAAGTTAGAGGTCATGATTTCTCGCCTACTTACAGCGAATAGACTATAGCCAATAACCTCTTCAACTATTTTTCTTCCTCCTTTTTCCACTCTGACGGCACCATCGTCACGTCTTCCTCTTTTTATGATTTTCTTAGTTTCCTCCTACCTACCTCCATCAAATTAAAAAAAAAAAAAAAATCCATTAGATCCCCCTTCTAGATTAATTTGTACATTTTTTGGTAGAACAATTTCCCGGCCGAAGGCCGATTCTTCCAACATTACAGACTCACTATCGTTCGCCAGGGGAAAAATCGACACCTAAATAGCATGAAAGGTCTAAATATTGACGAAGAAATGGGGCTAAAGGTCTTAAAATCAACTAACTAATGGCTCCCCACTATTAACCACCAGGATATCGTTCGGACAGTACCAAGCAACGAACGTTTTCTCTGTTAAGTTTATGCGGCGGAAATTTTGTTTTAGCCGAGGCGGGTTAGCCGAACTCTCTCAAGAAAACAATTTTAGTAAAATGCCGGTCAAGCCGAAATTAGACTAGACGCCGTAAACAAAACAGACAAAATCCAATCTATCCCACGCCAAACAAGGATAATCTGAATTTTAACATAGCTCGAGATGTTATTAGGTGAATATGATGTTGACTAAAAAAAAAAAAAAATCCAACTTCTTTCCACTTCACACTATCGTAAATCAGAATAGGTTTTTGGGGGGCACTTGTTACAGGCAGATTTGATTTTTGTCTCCTTCATACAAATAGTGTGTGTGTGTTTACGCATAAAAACGCACTCAGACGCTAATAGCATCACACACACGGACCACCTACACACACACTTGTAAAAACACACACACATACATCCACCCACAGACACACATATATACACCCTCCCACATACACACACACTTGTAAAAACACACACACATACATCCACCCACATACACACATATATACACCCACCCACATACACACACACTTGTAAAAACACACACACATACATCCACCCACAGACACACATATATACACCCACCCACATACACACACACTTGTAAAAACACACACACATACATCCACCCACAGACACACATATATACACCCACCCACATACACACACACTTGTAAAAAAACCACACACACACACACATACACACATATATACACCAACCCACATACACACACATTTGTAAAAACACACACACACACATACATCCACACAAAGACACACATATATACACCCACCCACATACACACACACTTGTAAAAACACACACACACACAGACACACATATATACACCCACCCACATACCCACACACTTGTAAAAACACACACACATACACCCACCCACAGACACACACACACATACACCCACCCACAGACACACAAACGCACACATACACCCACCCACATACACACACACTTGTAAAAAAAAACACACACACACACACATACATACACCAACCCACATACACACACATTTGTAAAAACACACACATACATCCACACACAGACACACATATATACACCCACCCACATACACACACACTTGTAAAAACACACACACATACACCCACCCACAGACACACACACGCACACATACACCCACCCACATACACACACACTTGTAAAATCACACACACATACACCCACCCACAGACACACATACACACACACCCACACACAGACGTTGTTTTCCGCTGCAACACGTATGATACTATTTCCAACCTAAATGCTCTCTCTCTCTCTCTCTCTCTCTCTCTCTCTCTCTCTCTCTCTCTCTCTCTCTCACCTATAACTGTTTGGTTGCATGACTGTGTGTGTACGTAGGTTTGTGTGTACTGTGTGTGTGTGTGTTTGTCGTAACTGTACATATACTGTATACATAATTATATATATATATATATATATATATATATATATATATATATATATATATATATATATATATATATATATATATATATATATATACAGTATATATATATATATATATATATATATATATATATATATATATATATATATATATATATATATATATATATATATATATATATATATATATATATATATATATATATATACTGTATATAATTATATATATATATATATATATATATATATATATATATATATATATATACAGTATATATATATATATTGATTTATTTTTGTATCAGTTTCCTCCCTAGACCTCCAACAAGCTTAATACCTTATCCTCAAGAAACCCCATTTGAGACAAATTTATAAATTTTTCGGTTGAAAAATGTCCATAATTACAGGCTCGTCAGGACAAAATCGACACCTAAATGGCATGAAAGGTCTTGATATTGATACAGAAATGGGATGAAAAGTCATATAATCGACAAGAGAATGAGGCGAACGTCTTAAATATCTCAAAACTAATGGGGCTAATCATGAGGGAGAAGGGGGCCCAGAAAATAACTCTAATCTAACTAATGGGGCAAACATCTTAACATCTGAAAACTACAGGGGCTAAACATGAGGGAGAAAAGTGACCAGAAAAACGACCCATGTCCCATTAAAGAGGGAAAGGTGTATTTATTGGTAGATTTATTTATTTTTCTACCGAAAAATGTACAAATTTATCTTGAAAGGGGGTCTAAGGGGTGTTATTTTAAGTTTGATGGCGGTCTAGGGAGGGAACTATAGTCTATTCGCTGTTAGTAGGCGAGAAATCATGACCTCTAACCTCTGTAACTCAAAGAGGGCTAGAACAAATGGGCCTTAAATTTCCACATCTATTCCTTGACTGACTCTTCCCAAATGGTAGAAATATTAGCTCAATTACTCTAGTCGTGTTTTAGTTACAGAGGTTATAGGTCATGATTTCTCGCCTACTTACGGCGAATAGACTATAATTTGTTCTCTAGACCTCCATCAAGCTTAAAATAACACCCCTTAGACCCCCTTTCAAGATAAATTTGGACATTTTTCTACCGAAAAATGTACATATAATTTGCACAAAAGATCTTAAAATCGCCAAGTTAAAGTAGCAAACAAAATGTGTACATTGCCTGGCGGTTCATTCTAAAATACAACCTTGCTATCGCTCGCCAGGAAACAAATCCACAGCTAAATGGCACGAAAAGTCTTAATATTGATAAAGAAATTGTACGAAAGGTCACATAATCGGCAAACTAATGGGCCTAACGTCTTAAAAACCCTCAAAACTAATGGGGCTATAGTACACGAGGGAGGAAGGGGGGGGGGGGGGGGGGCAGTAAACCCTCCCCCCGCCCCCCCTTTTTAATTTTAGTCCGGTTACTATTAGACGATTTTGTTCAGTTTATAGAGGGATGGTTGCTTTTTCTGCAAGGTTTATAAACACCCCTGATGGTAACAAAGGCTTTAAAGTATCCCCAATAGGCTCAACACAGCTAACTCAAAGACAACTGCAGAGGTTGAATTAACTAAACTAAAGGTTTCTAAATACCCCTGATGGTAACAAAGGCTTTAAAGTATCCCCAATAGGCTCAACACAGCTAACTCAAAGACAACTGCAGAGGTTGAAGTAACTAAACTGAAGGTTTATAAATACCTCTGATGGTAACAAAGGCTTTAAAGTATCCCCAATAGGCTCAACACAGCTAACTCAAAGACAACTGCAGAGGTTGAAGTAACTAAACTAAAGGTTTCTAAATACCCCTGATGGTAACAAAGGCTTTAAAGTATCCCCAATAGGCTCAACACAGCTAACTCAAAGACAACTGCAGAGGTTGAAGTAACTAAACTAAAGGTTTCTAAATACTCCTGATGGTAACAAAGGCTTTAAAGTATCCCCAATAGGCTCAACACAGCTAACTCAAAGACAACTGCAGAGGTTGAAGTAACTAAACTAAAGGTTTCTAAATACCCCTGATGGTAACAAAGGTTTTAAAGTATCCCCAATAGGCTCAACACAGCTAACTCAAAGACAACTGCAGAGGTTGAAGTAACTAAACTAAAGGTTTATAAATACCCCTGATGATAACAAAGGCTTTAAACTATCCCCAATAGGCTCAACACAGCTAACTCAAAGACAACTGCAGAGGTTGAAGTAACTAAACTAAAAGTGTCTAAATACCCCTGATGGCAACAAAGGCTTTAAAGTATCCCCAATAGGCTCAACACAGCTAACTCAAAGACAACTGCAGAGGTTGAAGTAACTAAACTAAAGGTTTCTAAATACCCCTGATGGTAACAAAGGCTTTAAATTATCCCTAATAGGGTCAACACAGCTAACTCAAAGACAACTGCAGAGGTTGAAGTAACTAAACTAAAGGTTTCTAAATACCCCTGATGGTAACAAAGGCTTTAAAGTATCCCCAATAGGCTCAACACAGCTAACTCAAAGACAACTGCAGAGGTTGAAGTAACTAAACTAAAGGTTTATAAATACCCCTGATGGTAACAAAGGCTTTAAACTATCCCTAATAGGCTCAAAATTGCGTCATATGTCGGAAGGGGTTAAGCTTGATGGAGGTCTAGGGAGGAAACTAAAATAATAATAAATAAATAAATAAAATTCTCCCTTGTATGTAGGTGTATGTATGTATGTATGTATGTATGTGTGTAACTGTGTATGTATGTATATATGTATGTATGTGTTACTCAGTTACTCAGTTACTTGTTCGTCAAGGGGAATCCACGCAATGCGAGCTAAGCTCATTATTATCGCGCCTCCTTAACTGGGAATGTATTGCGTGAAATGCATGTTAAGTGTTTTATGTACTGTTGGAATGGCTGTGGATGTGTGTGTAGTCTGTATTTAGCCAATTGGCGACATCGGAAACGAAGGCTTAGGGTGGATCTGTATGGTACCATTCTCACTATAGACGGTACCGTCTCGCCCGAAGGCTTAGGTAGCCATCAGCTTAGGTGAACCATATGATACCCATCTCGCCTTGTACCATTTTTGCCAACCCCAGATGGGACGTCACAACGTCGTCCACTTATTCCAGGTACCTATTTACAGCTAGGTGAACTGAGGCTAACACATGAAAGGAGACAAGCCCAATTTGTCTCCGCCCGGCCGGGGATTGAACCCCCGACCCCTCGTGTGTGAGACGAGAGCTCTACCTACTAGGCTACGGGCTGTGTATGTATGTGTGTGTGTGTATGTATGTATGTGTGTGTGTATGTATGTATGTGTGTATGAATGTATGTATGTATGCTTGTATGTATGTAGGCCTATGTACTGTATATACTCAGGCACATATTCTATAGCTGGGGGTGGCCGACTCAAGACAGAGCCCGAACAGAAACAACAAAACATAACATTGCTCCTAAATAGTTCACTAATATTATGTTTCTAACCTCTAACTCACTCTCTCTCACACACACACACTCTCTCTCTCTCTCTTGCACCAGAAAAGTTAATGTAATTTCCTAATAGACTAAACGGCTTGCTCGATTCCTTCCTTCCTACTTACCTACCTACCTTCCTTCCTTCCTACTTACCTACCTACCTACCTTCCTTCCTTCCTTCCTACTTACCTACCTACCTACCTTCCTTCCTTCCTTCCTTCCTACTTACCTACCTTTCCTACCTTCCTTCCTTCCTACTTACCTACCTTTCCTACCTTCCTTCCTTCCTTCCTACTTACCTACCTACCTACCTTCCTTCCTACTTACCTACCTACCTACCTACCTACCTTCCTTCCTACTTACCTACCTACCTACCTTCCTTCCTACTTACCTACCTACCAACCTTCCTACTTACCTACCTACCTACCTTCCTTCCTTCCTTCCTACTTACCTACCTACCTTCCTTCCTACTTACCTACCTTCCTTCCTTCCTTCCTTCCTACTTACCTACCTACCTACCTTCCTTCCTTCCTTCCTACTTACCTACCTACCTTCCTTCCTTCCTTCCTACTTACCTACCTACCTTCCTTCCTTCCTTCCTACTTACCTACCTACCTACCTTCCTTCCTTCCTTCCTACTTACCTACCTACCTACCTTCCTTCCTTCCTTCCTACTTACCTACCTACCTACCTTCCTTCCTTCCTTCCTACTTACCTACCTACCTACCTTCCTTCCTTCCTTCCTTCCTACTTACCTACCTACCTACCTTCCTTCCTACTTACCTACCTACCTACCTTCCTTCCTTCCTACTTACCTACCTACCTACCTTCCTTCCTACTTACCTACCTACCTACCTTCCTTCCTTCCTTCCTACTTACCTACCTACCTACCTTCCTTCCTACTTACCTACCTACCTACCTTCCTTCCTTCCTTCCTACTTACCTACCTACCTACCTACCTTCCTTCCTACTTACCTACCTACCTACCTTCCTTCCTTCCTTCCTATTTACCTACCTACCTACCTTCCTTCCTATTTACCTACCTACCTACCTACCTTCCTTCCTACTTACCTACCTATCTACCTTCCTTCCTTCCTTCTTACTTACCTACCTACCTACCTTCCTTCCTACTTACCTACCTACCTTCCTTCCTTCCTACTTACCTACCTATCTACCTTCCTTCCTTCCTTCTTACTTACCTACCTACCTACCTTCCTTCCTTCCTTCCTACTTACCTACCTACCATCCTTCCTACCATCCTTCCTACTTACCTACCTACCATCCTTCCTACTTACCTACCTACCATCCTTCCTACTTACCTACCTACCATCCTTCCTACTTACCTACCTACCAACCTTCCTTCCTACTTACCTACCTTCCTTCCTTCCTTCCTACTTACCTACCTACCTACCTTATTATCTTCCTACTTACCTACCTACCTACCTTATTATCTTCCTACTTACCTACCTACCTACCTACCTTATTATCTTCCTACTTACCTACCTACCTACCTTCCTTCCTACTTACCTACCTACCTACCTTCCTTCCTTCCTTCCTACTTACCTACCTACCTACCTTCCTTCCTTCCTACTTACCTACCTACCTACCTTCCTTCCTACTTACCTACCTTCCTACTTACCTACCTACCTACCTTCCTTCCTTCCTACTTACCTACCTTCCTTCCTACTTACCTACCTACCTACCTTCCTTCCTTCCTACTTACCTACCTAACTACCTTCCTTCCTACTTACCTACCTACCTACCTTCCTTCCTTCCTACTTACCTACCTTCCTTCCTTCCTACTTACCTTCCTCCCTCCCTTCCTTCCTCCCTTCCTTCCTTCCTTCCTTCCTTCCTTCCTCCCTTCCTTCCTTCCTTCCTTCCTTCCTGCCTTCCTCCCTCCCTTTCTCTAATAAATAAACCATAGCCCCTCAATGTCTACATATATACCGGTATATATATATATATATATATATATATATATATATTATATATATATATATATATAATACTCTCTCTCTCTCACTCTCCCCCTCTCTCCACTCTCACTCTCTCTCTCTCTCTCTCTCTCTCTCTCTCTCTCTCTGTGTGTGGTGTTGTGAAAAGTGTTCCCAAATGTTTAACTTGGAGTCTCTTTAATATTTTAGTGTTTTTCTGGACTAACAGAGAGAGAGAGAGAGAGAGAGAGAGAGAGAGAGAGAGAGAGAGAGAGAGAGAGAGAGAGAGAGAGAGAGAGAGCGAGAGCGAGAGTTTATGTGCGAGAGAGAGTGTGTGAGAGAATGGAAGTACTTGTGTATGTATGTATGTATGTGTGTGTGTATGAGAGAGACTACGATAAGACAAACTAATGGGGCGAACGTCTTATAACATCTTTAAACTAATGGGGCTAAACAAGAGAGAGAAGGGGGTCAAAAAAAAAATGCTCTCCAGTTTATTTATATTTTATATTATTATTATTATTATTATTATTATTATTATTTATTATTATTATTATTATTATTATTATTATTTTTATTATTATTATTATTATTATTATTATTATTATTATTATTATTATTATTATTATTATTATTATTATTATTATTATTATTATATATTTTTTTTTACAAGCAGCCTATTAAGTGGAGATGGGTTGTTTTCTTGACTCCCTTCTCCCTCACGTTTAGCCCCATTAGTCTTGAGATTTGAAGATGTTTGCCCCCAATAGTTTGTCGATTCTAAGACCTTTCATCTCATTTCTTTGTTAATATTAGGACATTTCGTGCCATTTATAGGTGTTTATCTTATTCCTGACGAGCGATAGTGAGCCTATA